>CM031378.1:95632495-96232495 GCA_018208015.1 Medicago ruthenica | reverse complement strand
ATAGAAACGATTGGGAAGAGAATAAAAAAAAAGAGAAAAGAAAAAACATGAAGAAAGATATAAGCATGAAAAAATTAGGAGAAAGAAAGAAGTGAAACACGATTTTGGAAGAGAATAGTTGGAGAGGGTGGGAGTCGAAGGAGGTCTTTGAGAAACAGAGAAACACGTATGCTATCAAGTTGTCAACCCACCAAAAATTAACAGTAAAAATAACAAATGGTGAGTAAAATAAAATTATAAATAGGTTTAAATTATTATTTTCTATTAGCGCACCAATGAACATATTGAATTAAGATATGATAACTTTATCATATTCTACACCAAACTGACCCTAATATGATAGATTGATAATGTAAAAAACCTTACCGAAATTAATACCGTAAAACTAAAAAGACTAAATAAATAATAAAGAGTAGTAAACAAAAAAGGTGATTAGCTCAAAAAAAAAAAGTTGATAAAAAAGGAAAATAAGAAAAAATTGATTAAAAGTTAAAGTGGACCACCACTAAAGCGGTGTCAGTACCAGGTTCTTACATATACTAGTCATAAATAAACTTAGAAGAAGTTAACCCGCGGAGGGACCTATATAACAACCAATTCTTCTCATCTCCTTCATTTTCATTTCATTTCTCTTCAATCGATTCTGTTACTTACACTCTTTTATCATTCTCATTCACGCCATTTCTACGCATCACCGCTTAGTTACAACAATCAAACCCTAATTCTCTCATTTCTTCATGGATCCTTTCCTATTTCCCTTCTGATCGCACTCTATCTTCTCCGATTATTCATCATGTTCGAAGCTCACGTAAGAATTCTTTCTTTCGCGCATTAATTTTCAACCTCAATTTCAATTTGTGTACGCGATCTTTCTTTTTATGCTTCGGTTTGAATGTTTGCGATGATTCTTGATCACATGCTTCGGATTATTTTTGTCGATTAATGGGGTTGATTTTGCTTTTGTTCACAGGTACTGCATTTGCTTCGAAAATATTTAGGCGAATATGTACATGGACTCTCTGCGGAGGCGTTGAGAATAAGTGTTTGGAAAGGTTTGTTTTCTGTTATTTTCTCTTAATTTATTATTCTCAATTTTCTTGAATTCCTATGCTGAAATTTTGCATTCTGAGGTTAAATTAGTAGTTATGGATAACATGAGGTGTTGTTGTGAGTAGAAAGGAGAGTAAATTATGCTCCATTTGGTTGGAACTTAACTCTAGAGTCTTTAGAATATGAAGCACGAACACAGATACGGACATTGGACACGACATTGTCGACACTGATATTAATTTGAAAAAATGACATAATTCAATTTAATCAGATGTGTCAGTAACACACTGACACGTGTCGGACACCAACACGCCTTCGATCAGAAATGTCGCTTTAGAGTTTTATGCTTTAGAGTTTTAGATAGATATTTTGTGGGATGGCCTTATTTTCCTAAGATATTTTTTAGCTTTGAGGTCATTGATTTCTAAGTTTTTTTTTTTTTTGTTGATATTCAAATGGAATTGTTTTTTGCTCTTTGAGGTGATTTAAGAACTATGGAGATTAATCACATGCTATGGTAAATGTAGTTTCATGTACATGCGCCTTTACATTTTAATATTATGTGTTTTTATATGGAACCATATTAAATACTGCGCCAGCAAATACCTTTTTATTGAATGAATTCATCTCAAAATACAATGTTGGCTGACGCTTTTTGTCACGAATGCTTGTAAAATTTCACATTTCTCCGAAATGGTTTGTACTCTATCGAGGCACTTGTTCATTGGTATTCCATCTAAAGTCTCAACTCTGCAGGTGACGTCGTCCTCAAAGATTTGAAACTAAAGTCAGAGGCACTAAATGCACTAAAACTTCCAGTTACTGTCAAATCTGGCTTTGTTGGTACCATCACATTGAAGGTAGCATTTAACATTTCTGGTTGCTGCTAACGTTTGACTCATTACTTTGGATTTCTTAGTCATAGTCATATATGCGTGCATCTATGTATGTTTGATAATTATACAAACATGAATGGATACACCTGCACATGCTTACATGCATGTTTAGTTGTGTAAAATATATGGCATACAAGTTTGCATGTTTGGTTTTGTAATTTCGATGTATTTTTTTGTTGTTTACGATGTTATTTTTATTGCTCTTCTTTTTACCTTGTTTGTTGCTCTTCATTTTTCCCCCTTTTCACGTCCTATGGAATTCTGCCTTGTGATTTCACATTGTATGTTCATTAGAATTTCTACCTCACTCTCTATAATGTAATAGGTTCCTTGGAAAAGTTTGGGGAAAGAACCGGTGATTGTTCTAATCGATCGTGTCTTTGTTCTTGCTAATCCCGCTCCTGATAGTCGGACTATAAAGGTACAAAAGTATTCTTTGTTGTTTAACTACTAATGTTTGTATCTTTTGCTTAATTGAGCTTATTTTATTACAGGAGGAGGATAGAGAAAAACTTTTCCAAGACAAGCTTCAGCAAATTGAGGTAGGATTCTATGCAACTTGTGTGAAAATATCATACTTGATAACATTTGTGTTAAGAAAGCTGTATTGTTGTTTGTTGCCGGGTCAATTGTGTAATATATGGTTAATTTTCCTGCAATAGTAGTGTGCAAGGTTATCTTGTTGTTTGTACTTGGACCAATTTTTGTTTTTATTATTGTCAATCGATTTTATGAACCTTCAATGTTGCATGTGACTGAATGTTAGGCGGTAAGTAGCCAACAAGATAGTAAACGTAGTGAGAGCAGAGATGAAAATGTTCTGATTGTTGAGTGGTCACATAAGACCTGGTAGGTTTAGAAATACAATCATTTATGGGAGGACTCGTGTACATCCCATTGTAGAAAAGATTGCAGAGGCTTGCCTTAGGTAGTTTTAACATGTGTGGAAAAGACCCATGGAAGCACTTGCAAGGAGGGTTGGCTAGATTGAAGGTAGCCCAATTGATAGAAAAACAGAGGGAGACAACAAATTATAGGCCATACCTTTATGAAAAAGTTAGATAAAATTGGTCTATCTTTGGACTCAATACATGATAGGGTATTATGTGTTGTTTGATCCATAAAGCCGATTCACCTAGTGGGGAAATCTTGTTTAAGTTACACCTTCTGTTACAGGTATGCTTAGCTGTCACTTCTACTATAAATGCTTGCAGCATGTATTAATCCTCACTATCAATTACAGAAAACTATTCAGTTTCTTGTTTTTCTCTCAATCTAGACAGACTACTAGAAGCGTCCAAGAGGTGCTCAGCGGTAAGGGTTTGGACTTGTAACCTTAAGGAACTGAGTTCAAATACCCTCGGGGACGGTTGTAAAACGGCATTAGTGCCGCTTAGTTAAATAATTTCTCCGTTCCCCAATTTTTTATTTTATTTAAAAAGACATACTACTAAAGGTCAGCGTAGTTTGCACTGTTATGCTTTATCTTTATTTTAATTAGTTGCCTTCCTTTGAAAAGGGGAGGTTCAGAGAAGGAAAATAAAGTGATTAGCAAGGAAATTAAGACGCATATATTTTTGTTCTTTTGTGTCCTTGTAAGCAAACTAGCATTTGGTTTTAATTCTTATCTGGTTTCATGTAAAATCAGGTGGCCTTTTCTTTTTTGATACATTTCCCCTTGTTTTTGGGCCTCTGTTAAACTTTGTTTACCTTCATTTGCTAACATGTATTTTTGTAATATTCGTTTTTAATTCTATCCTTTTTTTTTTCCGTGGTCATGCAGGAAGCAGAGTCAGCAACACTTGATGCAATATCCAAGTCCAAGTTGGGAAATGTACGACTTTTATAATTTAGCTGCTGTTTTTAAAATTCACTTGGTTTTATGATTAGTTTTGCCCTTTTTTTCTTCATGTTATTTAAAACATTGAATGAAAGTATGAGAACTTAAAGAAATGACTTTTTGAATGTGCTTGAGTTTTGAATGCACTCAGCAAGATATGTTTCTATTCCTTAGAGTAACAATGAGAGTAGATGCAGAATGCAATTTACAAGATGAATAATGTGGCCAACACTATTCTGTTATATACAATGTATTCATTTTACTTCTATACAGTGAATCCAAACTATTTGGAAAATAGAACAATAAATTTATTTAGTCCCCAACACTACCCAATAAGTTGGTGGATAAGTAGCTTGAGTACAAATTTTTCAAAACCTGGTCTGCACAATATTATAAGCTATTCTGATTGTTAGCTTATTACTATCACATTAAAGCTTCATAGGGCCATCTTTAGTGTTTAGATCTTCTAGAATTATTTTGAGCCAAAATAGTTCACAAATGCCTTGTGCTTGTGCATATCCTGGAAAACAGCTTCAACGCTAGAACGAGCCACACATAATTGCTTTTTATTGCTCCAATTACTCCCTCCGTCTTATATTATGTATCTCATTTAGAAATTTGTTTCATATTATTTGTTGTTTTAGAATACCAATAAAACATTCATTATCTTTTTCCGCTAATATACCCTTATTTATTGTATCTCAACTCGCCTAACTAGTCCACTAACTGTTATTAATAAGGATACTTTACTAAATACAATTCATTTTATCATAGAAATTAGTGCACCCAATGACTTTCTTAAAAAGTGTGCATTACCTTAAAAGACACATATTATGAAACACAAGGAGTACTCAAATTCCTCCAAGAAAGGTACAATAACCAGTGGTAGCATGCTGCCAGTAGCTGACCCTGCATAGTCGGCATCAATATAAGTCTAAATAACTATACTGCCATTCCTTTTTTGTAAACTTCTTGGAACTGCTTAAATGAACTTCTCTGGAATTATGTATGAATTGCCTAGGCAGTGAGCAAACTTACAATGAATAAAATGTTTTGTTTTGTGTGAAACAAATAGATTAATTTCCCAACTAATCATTGATACGTTTCCTCATCTACTGCTGCACCTTAATCTGCATTACCTTGTTTAATAGTTGAGTACATATGGGTGTACTTACATTAAAAACTATCTTACCCGAGGATTTTGTTTTATCTAAGCATGATTTGATTAAGTCAGTACTTTTATTGGGAAGATCTCTCTCTCTCTCTCTCTCTCTCTCTCTCTCTCTCTCTCTCTCTCCCCTCCCTCTCCCTCCCTCCCTCTCTTTTTTTGCGTGTGTAGTTGAAATAATCTGTGTGAGCATGCCCTTGAAATAATTTGACTGACAGCTTTATTATCTTACAGCCATCTTCTGGAAATTCATGGCTGAGTTCTCTGATCTCTACAATTATTGGAAATCTCAAGATATCTATAAGTAATGTGCATATCAGATACGAAGATTCAGTCAGGTTAGTTTTTTTCTTTTCGAGAGCATACAAGTATCCATGCATATTGACATTTAATTCAGTTTTTCTACTTTGTAGATCAATGAGGTTCTTTTTCTTTGTTCCACTTGCTTACGCTATTAAGTGTTGTTTGCAGTAATCCCGGCCATCCATTTTCTTCAGGTGTGACTTTGGCTAAGCTTGCCGCTGTTACAATGGATGAACAGGGGAATGAAACTTTTGATACTAGTGGTGCTTTGGATAGATTGAGGAAGGTAAGACCTTTTTTTGTTAAGATAGTTTTATGAACCTTCTATCGAAGGTTAACCTGTTTAAGTAAACCAAATCATGACTTGCCATTATTGTTTTTTGATCTAGTAAAGCTTCCTGTCTTAATGCTCGTTATTGTTACTTCTGTATTGGGTTGTTGTACAGAGTCGGGATTTGTTTTGCAATATTTCATAATTTAGTGATAGAGGTGGATCAGAGTTAATAGGAAAAGTAGAGATTTTATTCAAGTCAAAACTCCAAAATCTTGGTCAGTATTAAGTTGATATACAATAAGTCAATAACTGAGATGGAAAATGGAGAAAGTAGATCCCTTTAAAAAAAATGCAGAAAGTAGAAAAAGAAGACCCTCCTAGGTAATCTAGAGATCAAGACTTTCTGAATTCTGAAATTCTCAACCAAATTTGAATTCCCCCTATTACTCTCTCTCTTCCCTTTTTATTATCACCCCAATTATTCCAATTTACTGTCTACCGGAAAGTTAAGTTACTAACTGTTAAAGAGTCCCACATTGGTTGAAAGATGGCCTAAACAAGTGTTTATAAGTGGGGGCAGTCCACCAACCCCAGAAGCCAGTTTCGTGGAGCTATTAGGCCCAACAACAATTTCTAAGATGGTATCAGAGCCTCCTCCAAGATCCGTTGCGCCACCTGCTATCAGGTTTCCGCAATCCAGCCACCTACCAAGCCGAATAGTGCTGGGCGTGAGGGGGTGTTAAAGAGTCCACATCGGTCGAGAGATGGCATGGACAAGTGTTTATAAGTGGGGGAAGTCCTCACCTCATAAGCCGATTTTGTGGGGTTTAGGCCCAACCACAATTTCTAAGACTAACTATCCCTCTCCCCTATTTGTCCCTGTGCTCCCTCTGTTACAATCAACTGTCTAGTGGACAGCTGCTATTATTAATAGGGTAAATAAAATTTTGGTCCTTTAAATATTTTCAGGTTTCATATTGGTCCCCTAATTACAAAAGTAACGTTTGTCCTTAAATCTTTTATGTTAGTCACTTTGGCCCTTCTGTAGTTTTTGTTAAAAAAACGTTCACTTTTGTCCTTAATATTTTTTCAGGGGCTTTCATATTGGTCCTCTATTAGGGGAGGCCCAATATGAAACTGAAAATATTTAAGGGACAAAAGTGAACGTTTTTTAACACAAACTAACGGAATGGACCAAAGTGACAAAAAGAAGGATTTAAGGGACCAAAAAGTTAACTTTATAATTAGGGGAACCAATATGAAACCTGAAAATATTTAACGGACCAAAGTGTAATTTACCTTATAATAAGCCCGGGTTCAATTATTTGATACCAGGGTTCTATTTCCTATTGAAAATTCTCTTAATTGGTGTTTTACCAGTAGATACAAAGGCAGATGGTATTCATAATTCCTACTTTTACTCTTTTGCCATATGGTTATATAAATTTGGTCAGAGACGTAGCTTCCTGGCAATATCTGGCTGGTTTTATTCGAAGATTTCATTAGCCACTTTTCAGCTATGTGTATTTCTCTCCCCACATGACATGATGCACCACAGAATGGTGGTAGAGATATTAATAAGTCCTTTCCTTGACAGCTTAATCACTTGGGACGGCTTGGTTCCTTAAATCTTAATAGAGCCTCTTTGATATATTTTGGCCCTTGTTGCCTCCACTTCTAATTTAATTAAATTGTTCAGATCACTAGAGGTAGGGGTAGACCTAGAAAAACTATATGAGAAACTATTAGGAAGGATCTAGAGATAAATGAGTTAGAGAAAGACATGGTTTTTGGTAGAACACTATGGCGTCGTTTGATTCATGTAGCCGACCCCACTTAGCGGGATAAGGCTTGGTTGTTGTTGTTGTTCAGCTCACGATCAAAGTGGGCTTTTACATTGTTTAGGCAGTGCAACTCATTATTTTGGTTTGACAAATATTTTATTCTTATTACAGTCAGTGCACCTTGAGAGGCTAGCTCTTTATCATGATTCTGACCGGCTTCCTTGGGAGATTGACAAGAGATGGGAGGATATCAGTCCACATGAATGGATTGAGGTTTGTCTAATTTGATAAATTCCGGATATTCATTTTGTGTTACATATACGTATCTGTCAACTAGATTTTTTATCAGCATGGTATGCTACGCATGCTCCTCATTTCATGCGTTTGTCATATTTGTTCTTTACCAGATATTTGAAGATGGCATAAATGAGCCTGCCGATCACCATAAGTCGGTGTCGAAGTGGGCTATGAACCGGACATACTTGGTTTATCCTATCAATGCAGTCCTACAATATCATCGTCTTGGAAACCAAGAAAGAAGTGATCCTGAGATTCCGTTTGAGAAAGTTTCACTTGTCCTCTCGGATGTCTCTCTTACTCTTACAGAGGTATTTAATTTTCAATTATTTATTTATTTATTTATTTCTAGAATTGCCCCTGATTTTGGTCTCCAACACGAATCTAATTAAGAGAAAAGGTATAGAATCCTGGATGCTTCATTGTGTCTGCTTTGCTTGTCTTAGGTCCTAATCTGTTTTGATATCATACTGGATATCCAATATATATATATATATATATATATATATATATATATATATTTTGAATTATTGTACAGATTATGAGCACTAAGATTATTTATTTTTACTTTTTGTCACTTAAATCGTTATTTGCGTCTCCTTGAAATTACTGTTTGTTTTACTTGTTCCCGTCTGAACTACAGGCTCAGTATCATGATTGGATAAAGCTCTTGGAAGCCGTTTCAAGATACAAGACATATATGGAAGTTTCTCATTTACGGCCTTCAGTTCCCATCTCAAGGGCTCCTTATTTGTGGTGGCAGTATGCGGCACAGGCTACACTCCAGCAGCTGAAGATGTGGTAATTAAATTATGGTTTTGTTTCAATAAATTACCTTTTTTTGAATGAGATATGCATGAGAGTGCAAAAGTCTCCCCATCATATTTATTTTCTGCTATTGTTAAAACCTGAATTTGATATTTATTTTACACTTTGTGTGTTAAATCAGTTATCGCTTGTCATGGGACCAGATTAGACATCTTTGTCAGCGTCGGCGGCGATACATTCAGTTGTATGTGGCTTCTCTTCAACAGTCATCCAATGTCAACTACTCAGAAATCAGAGAAATAGAGAAGGATCTTGATTCAAAAGTAATTCTTCTATGGAGGTCTGTATCCAACTCTTGATGGTTAATGTGCTGTTGATTATTGATGATGAATATAGTGTTTTATGCTATAACTTATGACTATTTTTTTTTCTCCCATTTGAAGACTAGCTTAAAAAAATTGTTTCTGATTTTTGTCTTCAAATTTCATAAATACTTTTTTTGTGCATGTGAGATTTAAATTTAATGCGATGGAAAAACTCACTGTCTGGTTTTTTAAGAATCTCTTTTGAGATTTTTTTTTAAGAAGTACTTAGAGTGTGTTTGTTTAAAGAATCGCTATGAATTAAAAATTAAGGGCTCAGATTACATCATTGACATTTGACAGTGGGGCTATTCTATTTACATATATAATCTTAGCCCTTAATTTTTATAAATGGTTGAGATTAAATGTTCTCCTATCTCACAGTAACAAAGTGGTCTCACATGAGTCGTGCCCTACATATATAATCAGTAAGCTGTCTACAAATAAAAAGCTGCAGAATAAAAAAGTGAATTTAGAGGTTTGTCGTGCTCCCTGAAGAACGTGGACAACATGTTGAAAGGAAATTGAGGCAGTTCACAACTTAAATATTGGGAGGTTTATGTATTAGGGTGATTATAGTAGTATTAATACTTTGACACTTCATTTTTCTATTTTAAAAATGTGTCTTGTGCTATTCAATGCTGCTTTATTCGATTTTATTACCTTCTTCCCTGTATATACTACTCTGTAAAAAAGTTTGCTTGTTCATTTTTATAAGACTCCTCGAAACTTTCTTTTGAATCAACTATTTTTCACCATAAGACCCTTTTTTACTTCTCTCTTACGCGACGATTAGGGAAAGAGGAGATGTAAGTTCCAATACAAATTACTTATGTTGATGACTAATTAGGTTGAAGAGCGAGATCACACTGGGGAAAGAGTTGGAGATATAAGTTCCAATACAAATTACTTACGTTGATGATGAACTAGGTTGAAGAGCGAGATCACGAATCTCAATAACTATAAGGGTAGTTTTGGAAATATAATACAAATTGTTAACATATTCCATGCAACAAACCAAATTAACAATTTTTCTTTATTTGTGTGAATTTTTCAAAGGGATCTGATATACGGATGGGGTAGTATTTGTTAAGAGTCCCACATTGGATGAGAGATGACCTGAAACAATGTTTATAAGTGGGGGCAGTCCTGACCTCACAAACCAGTTTTGTGAGGTTGTGTTAGTCCCAACCACAAATTCTAAGATGATATCAGAGTCTTCTCCAGGATCCGTGGGCCACCCGCTATCAAGTTTTCACTATTGGACCACCCACCGTTTATATCCGCACACCAAGCCTAATAGTTTAGGGTGTGAGGGGTGTGTGTTAAGTGTCCCACATTGGATGAGAGATGGCTTGAACAAGTGTTTATAAGTGGGGGTAGTCCTCACCTCACAAGCCGGTTTTGTTAGGCCCAAGCACAAATTCTAAAGAGTATTATTTAAAGGCTATTTCTTTTCCGACCCTACTATGTTCTAACACGCCCTACTTAATTCCAAAAATACCTCTGTTTGGATTATATAATCCAAACTCTTTTTGGGGAACTGTCGGATTATATAATCTGAAAACTTGTTTAACCAGATTTTCAATCAACTTTTCAAAGCAGTGGCATACATTATTAACATGACATAAGTGAAAATGAAAAAAATAACATAAATTTAAAAAGACATGATACAAATTATCAATAACTGAACACATTTTATTATTTGATCACTAGTTCATGATACATTTACATTAACATAATGTTTATTACAACAAACTATTAGACATCTAAAGCTAAATTTGTGGTACAAGAAGATGGAGGGGGAAGGGGGGAAAGTTTGTTTCCTCTCACACTTCCTTAGAAGGGAGAAGATGGGAGAAGGAGACTCCGATGAGCAACCTAAAATCAAGACTGGATTGCAGATCCAAACTGATCTTTGTTGCGAATTTCCAAAGTGGACCTTCATTCTTTGACTGTTCATAACATCCCTAAAAGATGAGAGGAACCTTTTATGGAAAGCCAACAGGTGGAACATTGGCGTCATGAACACTACTCAGAAGAAATTTGTGAAGAATGAGTGGATATTTATAGGGGAAATGCTGCAATAGTGTAACGATGAGTCAAGAGAGGGTTAAAAAACGTGGTCGATCACTACTGACCAAGCCACCGTCCACATTATGGACTGGTTCAGATTATATAATCCGAATTGGTCCATAACTGTGTAAAAACGAGTCAGACTTGCTGACCAAGCCACCGTCCACATTTTGGACTGGTTCAGATTATATAATCCGAATTGGTCCAAAACTGTGTAAAAACGAGCCAGACTTGCTGACCAAGCCACCCTCCACATTCTGGACTGGTTTTGATTATATTATCTGAATTGGTCCTAAACAAGGTAAAAACGTGTACTTTGCAGGGTTTGATACATTTCAGATTTTATAATCCGAACTAGTGAAGTACAAGATATTTCTGTGGTTCACATTGCACCGACATTTTTGTGGTCCATGATGCACAAAAACTTCTATAAATTGTCGTGTTTGGTTCATTTGCAAACCGCACCACAAAACCATTAACATTTATCCAGTAAATGTGAACACCAAACTAGTTGTAGTGTACTGCAACGGGGAGAAACCTAATCTGTTTAGGGTTCACGTGATGTCACACTGTCTGACTTGAATGACCAGTTTGACCAAATTAACAATCGTCTCAACCACCGAGACACAAGAAGGATCAACAATGTTGAGTATCGCTGTCCGTCGGTAGACTTAGATGGAAGGGTCAGTGCACCCTAATGAAGCTACAAAATAACGAGATTGCGAGAACCATGTTCTCTATATTTGGTCAATACAGTTCTAGAGGACCGATCGAGTTGGACGCTTCCTTGGTCAAATCATTCAAAGATATTCGGGAAAGTTTGATTTGATCCAGAATCTCTGGAGAAATCAAGACTTGCATGGATCGACCAGATGAAGATTTAAGTTTGGTCGATCCATGATCTTGTGTGTGTTTTATTATGTTATTTTACGTTGTTGAATTTGTTATGCTTGTTGAAATTGTTATTTTTAGTGTATGTAGTTGAAATTAAATTTTCTGTGTTCTGAACCCAGTCAAACCCTCTAAACCTCCAGTTTTAACATAGTCTGAGACTGGTTCGGATTATATAATCCAAAATAGTCGGGGAATGAATTCGAATTATATTATCCGAATCAGCCTAGACTGTGGGCTGTGGCGTTACAAGGAAGGTTCCCCCGTTTTGTGGTGTGTTTAATGAATTTTAAATGTTATAAACGTTTCCTTTGACTGTAGTTACAATCTAGGACCGTTTTATGGCTATAAATAGCCTTGTATCCTTCAATATTTTCATTCATTCTTCACTTTTCATTCCTTCTACAATTTTCTTTCAATTTTTTTTTTATTTTGGGAGTGAGTTATGATACCATGGTCACTGTTGACCACTCATACTATCCCCAAATTTGCCGTGCAATATATAGTACGGTGGTCAGCAGATACCTTTGTATCAATTACAATACGATTTCTGGGTTTTAGTCATTTTCGGATTATATAATCCGAAAATCCCCAAAAATTAGTTCGGATTATATAATCCGAACTCGGGGTATTTTCAGAATTGAGTAGGGCACATGAGAAGTAGGGTGAGAAAAGAATTTGCCTTATTAAAAAAAAAAACAAAGAAAAAGACCCAAACTTCTCCTTTTCGCGCCATGGCTGAAACTGGGATAGCGGCCCCTATATCCCTAATAACCAAATTGGGGTAGCATTGCTGTAGCGGATTCTTCAAAATCTGCTATGCTACAGCCTCTAGTTGATAACGATGATTCTGTTGCATCCCAACTTTGTTTTGCATTGCTGGAAAAGATCTGAGTATTGCTTATTTTGGAATAATTGAATTCCATAGCCAAGCCATAATCATTGAGTATTCATCATCCCTTGTACTATATTTTGGATCTCCATTCTCTGGTCCAGCTGCATGATTGATTTATATAGACTAAGATTGCAAGGACAAGAAATGACAAATGAAATCTACAATATACTAGTAAATAGGTCATCACAGTTTTGTACTTGGGAAAATGGAACAGTAATGCAGTTTAACATCCAACAATCATTAATGTTGTTTAACTTCCAACAAAATATTTTTATTCAGAGCTCTATTTTGGAATTGTGTATTCTTGGAAGGTGGGGAGGTGCTCAGTCAGTGTTAGACCTCTTATTAGAGAACAATATAAGAGGAGAGAATTGAAATAAATAATGGCAGTTATGTTTTATTATTTGTCAGTTATGTTTTTTATTTAGGAATAAGGGTGCGTTTGTTTTAGATTTTTTCAGAAAAAAATATTTTTTATAAAAAAAAAATCACTTTTTTCATTAAGTGTTTGTTTAGGATTTTTAAAAAAATCATTTTATCAGAAAAATCATTTTTGACTCTAATGAAAAGCTATTAGGACTAGCTTTTCCCAATTTTTTTTTTTTTTTTGCAAAAACAAGAAGGTAACACATGAATTAGTTAAAAATCATTTTTCTTTAAAAGTGATTTTTACGGGTAGTAAACAAACAGAAATAGCTTGATATTTTTTTTAAAAATTCTAGAAAAAATCTCTAGATTAAATCTATTTTTATTTAAAGCTAAAACAAACGCACCCTAAATAGAGAAAGGAAAGGGGAACAGGATTACTGGACAGTTTTTGTGTTATGGGAAGGAGAGACCAAACTCTCTAATTCTTGGAAGGGAATTTTATGGTAACTGCAGACCAATCTATTCTTATTCTCTCTGTCAGTTTTCTGTGTCAGTTTGTGGCGTGATATTCTGTAATTCCCCTGGTCCTCTGTTTTAATACAAAATTCCAGGATTCATTTATAATTAAGTTGTCATGTTCTTTTAAGTTTATCAATACAGATACCTATTTTTATCAGTCAGGAACAAAAGATGATTCATTAGATGGAGTCAAATGACTTTGAGGGAAAAATAAAAGATGATGAAGCTGGAAAATTATAGAGCAAGATACTTGAGCTTAAAATGCTCATATATATATGTGTGTGTGTGTGTGTGGTATTTTTGGAGTACTTCAAATAAATCTAAACTAAATATGCCACGAACTTAACCAAGGGAAGCCACTTCACCTCTTAAAAGCGTGAAATTTGCTGATGTGATCAGAGCTCATACTTGCTCACAAAATAAAAATAAAAATCAGCTCATACTTATTTCTGGATTTTTTTTGCTCACGAGTGCTCCCAAGAAGTTGAAACACTTATTCATATTATTTGATTTGATTGTTTTTAAATTGTTTTTTATTTTCATGTTATTTTCTTCCATCAATATATGTTCACTTTATAAATGAATGTAATTTGCATGTTTGTCAATTTTTGCTTGTTATTTATAGGCTGCTAGCTCATGCTAAGGCTGAATCTGTAAAATCTAAGGTAGCTGCTGAAGAAAGGAAACTCAAGAACAAGAGCTGGTTTTCATTTAGATGGTATGTGGCAATTTCACAGTTTTGCATACTCTTCCCACTTTCTAATTGGTTTTTGTTTTTGCATTTTGTGGAATGATTTTCAGCAACATTCCCAGGCCTTTCTGATATGTATTTCCTTAGTATAAGTCTGTACAGATGAAGTTTTACTGTAGTTCTATTCTTTTGTAGGTATGCTGACGCAGAAGATTCTTTGAGTGATGCTTCTGAGGAGCAACAACTTAAAGAAGAAAGATTGACTACTGAGGAATGGCAGGCCATCAATAAGTTACTAAGTTTTCAGCCCGAGGAGGAGTCGATGCTACGATCTGCAAAAGATGCGCAGAATATGGTCCAGTTTCTTGTAACTGTATCTATTGGTCAGGCGGCTGCCAGGATTATCAGTGTGAATCAGGTGGAACTTGTATGTGGTCGTTTCGAGCAACTTGATGTGTCAACCAAGTTTAGGCATCACAGTGTTTACTGTGATGTATTACTAAAATTCTATGGCTTATCTGCTCCTGAAGGTTCACTTACCCAGGTTTGCTTCTTTTCCTTGAAAGTTGCATAATTATTTTGCTGAAATAACTACAGGTTATTTTGCAGACTTGAATAGTTTAAGTTATTTTTTTTACTCTGTATCTCTCTCCTTATCGCGCACACATATGTGCATGTATCTTATCCGGTTTAACTTACATTCGAGTTCCTTTCTTCAAGCTCTACTATTTTGCATACATTATTTTTTTAGGTGATCAAAATCCTATATCGTGTGTTTTTTTGATAATTGAAGTCTAACAACAGTTTTTTTTAGATTTTTTGTTTGTTTGCTAGTTCTTACTTCTCGGGAACTTGATGTGTAGAGTGTCTATAGTGAGCAGAAGGTGAATGCATTAGTGGCTAGTTTTGTGCACTTGCCAGTTGGGGAGAATATTGATTGGAGATTGTCAGCTACAATTGCCCCATGCCATGTTACGGTAATTTCTGAATGTTTAAGAGAGTGAAAAAGAAATGTTTTAATTTTTCTATTTTCCCAAAAAATCGCCTATATTCCTTTTTCCATGTACTTTTTCTTCTCTTTTGTCATAAGAATTTCTTCTTTTATTGAATAAGATCCTTCTCGTGGTCTAATTATGAAACACTCCCACTTCCCTTAAAATAAAAATGAGCTCAGACCCATCATGAAATTAGAAAATCAACTCTGTACCAGAGTTTCAATGAAAAGAATATTTCTGCAATGCGTTTGGTATTGCATTTTAAATTTTTGACGCAGTTGTTGCATTCTTTCTTAAGTGGAAAATTTGTACTGCTTAAAGGCTTGAAATCACATCATGAAGGGTTCTTTCTTACTCTTGTTTTCAGGTTTTGATGGATAGTATTGACCGCGTCTTTGAGTTTTTAAAGCGGAGTAAGGCAGTCAGTCCTACTGTTGCATTCGAGACAGCTACTGCTTTGCAGGTGATGTTATCCTTGTATTTGACTTTTGGATTATTTTTAATTCAATGACTAAATGATTGTAAAGGAAGCCACTGTTTGAATTCCTAAATTCTGTTTCTCTGTTTGTTATAATATGTTTTGTTTGAGCTTTCGTTTCCATTTGATTATTATATTGAAGGATTCTTCAGACTTGCTGTCCTTGTGTTTGTGGCTTAAAATTGCTAACTTCCACTGCATTGTTGTATGCTACTGCTTTAAGTATTAGGTATTGTGCTGTTATATAATTAGGAAGACTCAATATATACCTGCGGTCCCTAAAAATAGGCATTATTATTATTATTTTTATTTTTTTGTAATTAGTCCATTTTGTTTTGTTTCATTTTTAGTCTCTACATTAAAAATATGCGTAACTTTACATTTTTGTCCTAAAACGTACGTCTTTTTAGTTCTTGTTGAGTCCATAAAACCAGAGAAGGATCCAGAAATATATTAAACGGGGGGCTAAAAAATATTTTTGACAAATAATATTATATAAAGATTTAATATAATTGTATACATTGACGATGTAAAACTTTTTTTACACATGTATCCTATCAAATCATTCCATGATGCCAATTTTCTAGGTTAACTCCTAAAATATCTCTACAAATGTCTATTTGACATGATTTAGGCATCGTTTGGCCTGACTTTTTTACAGTCCAAAAGCTACTTTAAAACAAAGTTAAAATTATGGATTTTAAGAAAGAAGTTAAAATTGTTTGGTTACTTTATTATTTTTTTAGTTTTAAAGCTATTTTTAAGTTAAAAGTTGTTTGACAAAATATTGTACAAATATATAATAACTAAAAAATTGTTAAATATTTTTTTAGTAAGTACTTAATAGATATTGTGTTTGGCCTATCTTCTCCTTAAAATTGTAGAGAAGTAGAAAAAAAGTCAGGCCAAACGGTACCTTAATTGAATACATGTGTAAAAAAAGTTTATACCATCAATTGATATAAATTAATCTCAACATTTAATGGCAATACTTTAATAATATATATGTACATATAGTATTATATATAACGTTTTATATTGAATATAATATATAAAAGTTATTAATGATTTAAATAGGTTGTGTTTATATATGACAATTAGAAGGAAAGAGAGGGGGGGCTGGAGCCCATGCTCACCCCCCCCTATATTCGTCCCTGCATAAAACACAACTATTGTAGGGATTAAAAATGAACATTTTACAACCGACCCCTAGGGGATTTGAACTCAGTACCTTGAGGTTGCAAGGCTAAGCTCTTACCACGGAGATATCACCTCAAGTGTAATTATGGAGATGGAGGGAGAGTTTTAAGAGAGGAGAGAAAACAGAAAAATGAATCTGTAAACTTTTCTTAATTGGGACTATTACAATGTGAATAGGGACCAATTAAAAAAAAAATAATGATTTTAATTAAGGTGAATTTGGAAATGTGATGTGCTTATATTGAGTGTGACTTGAGTTCAAGTCTGAAATTTCTCAATTGGGTAGAGGCACTATGTGAGTTCCATTGTAAATTTTTTCTGAGGTTGGTGATCTCTCTGGCCTTACAAGAGGGCGTGCCACAAATTATGAGGCCTAACTCATCCTTAGAAAACTGGCTTACAAGGTGAGGAGTGCCTCCTCTTAATAAACTCTTCTCAAGAATCCCATCTATCCGATGTGGGACTAAATCCACTGAGTGTTGGCTGCTAACACACCCCCTCACGCTTCAGCCCGGCCCGATGGGCCTGAAGCGTGGACGATGCAGGAAGCCCAACTATAGATCTCGATAGGCTCTGATACCATGTCACAAATTATGGGGCCTAACTCATCCTTAGAAAACCAGCTTACAAGGTGAGGAGGGCCTCCTCTTAATAAACTCTTCTCAAGAATCCTATCTATTCGATGTGGGACTTAATCCACTGAGTGTTGGCTGCTAACAGTGTCTTCCTTTATCCAGACTTTTGCAGCAAATAAAATAAAATAAAACAATTATTTAGGGCAATATTATCACTAGCAATTTTCAAATGTATTTTTCCCCAGCATGTATTGAATGGGGACCTGTTGTAGCTTTATATTCTTTCTGGGCTAACTTGTTTAACCGATAACTGGAAGGGCAGATGAAGTTTGAGGAAGTGACTCGTAGAGCAGCAGGAGCAATTTCAAATGGTTTTAGAGGAAAAAAGCAGGTATTCACTGTTATTACTTTGTTCTTTTTCTATTTTCTGGAATGTTTTTGCTTCATCTGTCTTCCTGTTGTTTCGTTGATACCTCTTTTTTCTATGTTCATACCTATGAAAAAGTTATCAGTGTTCATAAAGCCAGTGATCCAATATGCTTGAATTATTAGATATTCTGAGTGAGATGTGGCCAGAAGCTTTTCCTAAGGAATTTGTGAGGATTAAAATGGAAATTTATTCTTTTTTTAAAATGCTAAAGCATTATCCTTCACTTCGTGTTTTATTTTTCTCATTTCATTTTCTTAGTTTTTTCTCTAAAATTGTAATAGTATATAATGCTCAATTATAGATTATTGTTTTTGACTGATTTTTCAGATTTGCATTTGATATTGATCTCGATGCTCCTAAAGTAAGAGTTCCTCTCAGAACTAGTGGTTCCGACAGATGTGATAGTCATTTTCTTCTGGATTTTGGTCATTTCACCCTACACACCGCGGTATGCTTCTTGAGTTACAAGATTTTAATTGTGATTATGGCCGTGGTATTTCTTAAATTATTCAGTATTCTCACAGGAAAGCCAGTCTGATGAGCAGAGGCAGAATCTTTATTCTCGGTTTTACATTACTGGACGAGATATTGCTGCATTTTTTACCGACTGTGGCTCTGATTTTGGGAGTTGCAGTTTGGTGAAGCCAAATTATGATAGCCAAATAATGAACTCATCCACTACCGAAAAAGAAAATGTTTATTCTCTGCTTGATAGGTGTGGAATGGCAGTACTTGTTAATCAGGTTTGTCTATCATATTCATTCAAACTATTCTATAATCATTGTCTGTATGACACGTTAGTGAGCATATTTCGTTCTTAACTTCTTATCATGTTTCTGTCTGTGGTTACTCAAGATTAAAGTCCCTCATCCAAGTTACCCCTCCACGCTTATTTCCATTCAAGTGCCGAACCTTGGCATTCACCTTTCATCAGAGAGATATTTCAGAATCATGGAACTGCTGAACATATTATACCAGACTATGGAAATTTGTAGTCAGCCTGCGTCAGATAGTTTCCAATCTAAACTTACTCCTTGGGGTCCTGCAGATCTTGCCACTGATGGTAGAATCCTAGTGTGGAAGGTATTTCCATAATTCTTTGTAAATTCACTTAGTTATCATTTATTTCTAAGATATCAATTTGTTTTTTCCCAATAAATTGAAAATAATGTTTCATTGCATAGGGAATTGGCAATTCCGTTGCTACATGGCATCCTTGTTTCTTGGTGCTTTCAGGATCATATCTTTATGTATTTGAATCTGCAAAGTCCCAGAGTTACCACCGATACCTAAGGTTTTTTTTTTCATCCTTTTCAGTTTTATTTGTTGGAAATTAATGCCAATGTTTTTTTAACAGAAGAATATTTTGTTCAAGAGAAAAGAGGAAAACAACTCTTTTATGGAGGGTGTACTATCCTCCAGAATGGAAAAATTTACAAAAAGAATTATGAAAAAAATATTTTAGCAAGGCTGCACCATTTGTTTTCTTGTCAGAAACTAGAACTTCCTTTAAAATAGCCATGATAAGAACATCATTCTAAATTTGGAAGTTATCGGATAAAGTGTCCCCCTTAATGATATGGGGCCATGAGTCACCTCACAATTGCACTGAAGAACTGCACATTGTCTTAAAAATGCACACTTTATTTTTTAGAATTTTTTTTGGTAAATTAAACAATCAAAAACAGCTTCAAAGTATAGGGGCACATCTACTTCCTACTATGGATCACAAGAATGTCTGCTTACAATAATATATATTGGGAGAAAGAGCAATGTAAAGATTACAAATTTGAAATGATTAATACTAATTCTATTGAGTAGCATTGACAAAACAAAAATGTTTTTAAAGATGGAATTTTGGACTTCTTGTTTCTTAATGGGTTTGTCCAAGGTAATCAAAACCGAACCGGACATTAAACCGGTGTACTCATGGGTTCATGGTTCGTAGGTTCAACCGGGGTCCAATCGATAATATTTAAATATATAATTTTTATTTAATATATGCTACAGTACACAATAGAATGTAATATTTATATTTAACACAGAATTCCCCAATCCTATCCAACACGCTTATGATTTCATTCTTTTCATAATTTTTTTTATTAACAAATTATATGTAATTTAATACTTATTTTTTAAGGGATGTAAATTAATACTTAAATTTCTTATATTCATTTTATATTTTTAACTTCCTATATATGAATGTTTCAAATAATTAAAAGCTTTAAACAAAGTAATCTACTTTTATTGAAAAAAATACTTACGAAATTAACACAAGGAATTGAAAAACAAACACGGTAACAAACCTTTTGTTTTAGAGCAGAAAAAGGGCCCTTTTTTTTAAGAAAGGATACTGAAAAAAGAAGGGTATGGGTCATTTAGTCCAGGCCCAACTTTCATTTGAAAATAAAACCCTAATAATACAAACCCATTTGGGTTAGTCTGGTGGTGTTGGCTTCGGTGGGACCTTGGAGTGTGCTCCTCCTCAAGGTCTCAGGGGCAATTCTACCTGGTGCCCATTTGAGTGGGCTAATTTAGCTTCTTCTTCTTCTTCAAAAAAAAAAAAACCCTAATAATGCATTATAGACAACTTCATCTATCCTTTTTCTCTCTCACATGCTTGCGCCGCATATCTTCAAATAAAAGCTTTTCTTCTTCTTTCTCTCTCACAATACTATTATTATTTCTCTATATGCACGATCGAGAACCACAAGTGTTTACAGCCTGCAAGAGCATTTCTGTGTCACCAACAGTTGCAAAACTGCACTGTTTTGGGTTTTCTCTCTCTCAAGAACTAAAGGAAATCCGGCTCGATTTGTGCAATCGACTGAACCTCCGGTTTTCACCGGTTTTTTTCCGGTTCTAATGCATGGCGATTTTTAGAGGTAATCGGACCGGCCACTGGTCCGGTTCCCGTTTGAACCAGCCAGTCCGGTTTTAATTACCTTGGGTTTGTCTATTAAGAGTTTAATTGTCAGGAGTGACTTAGCAACTAAAAAATGGATTAACGAAAGATTTAGAAGTAAAAATTAAATGGAGAAAAAAACAGAGTGGGTTGGAGGCTTTTACTTATAATTTTAATTCCAAAAAACAGTTACTTAATAGGCCATTTCTTGTAGTCAGAATAACTGAACTAGAAGATTTCGCAATATGAGCAACTACCTGGAATCAGAATATTCTAGATTTGTAAGAACTAACTGATTCTTATTATATGAACATTCGCTTCAACTAACATTAGAACTAATTGTACATGGTGGCTGACTCTTTAGCCAAAAATGGCTAGAGTATGGCTATGTTCTCCTCACAATGGTGGAACGAGGCCCCAAATTTTATTCTACCTTTTCTTTCTAGAGATAGATTAGGTTTATCCTTTTCTCGTATAGATATGTAACGAAACAATTGTACATGGTTCAGGCCTTTTCCTGCATTTATTGAATTCATTGCTTTATAAAAAAAAAAAATTAGAACTAATTTACCAACACTTGCTGCTAGAAACTGCTGGATATCACTTAAGGTAAATCTTCATGCCCTAACAATGCTGACAGGACCAGTAAGTTCTACGATTCTGACTCTTCTAACTAAAAATAATACACCAGAAAAATCCAGAGCCTACTCTCTTTTGTTTGGAGTCGTTGAGAAGTCAGTGTAATTGAAGCAACTGAGTAGCTTCAATAATTTTTAAGCGCTATGGATTTGAAAGTCTAAAGGTAAATTAGAATCATGAATATAATATAAATTGGTTTTGGCCAAGTTACTAATTGGAAAGAGCTGATTATAGGGAGGGAAATTCGTTTCAAAAACTGTCATTACTCAAATGAGTTGTTAGGCCATCTACATATGTCCATGTTTTAATGATCTCTCATGGGCATGAGAGGGTATGTTGACTAAAGATATAGCCAGAGTATTCCTTATAAGGCTTGAGCTTGCTTTTGGGGTTGAATTAGGCCTTACCCTTATGCAATATTTTTGTTTAGACCAAAGCCCATGTCTTCCAAATCTTCCAACTTTTTTATCTGCCTTCAGTTCTTACGAGTTTGCTGTTATATTACCTTTAAATATTTTAATTTATTTTATATATGTAATTTTGTGTTTGGACTCTGCAGCATGGCGGGTAGGCAAGTCCTTGATGTTCCCCCAATGAATGTTGGTGGCTCCCCATTTTGTATTGCTGTAAGCACCAGGGGAATGGACATTCAGAAGGTAAGCTAAATACGTTCCGGTAATCTTGAGATATGTATGGTGTTTCATTTCTGAAATTGTTCCTATTTTCTTCCACTACTGTTCATTATGAACTCTCATTCAACACTTGGCTCTGTTTGGATAGCACGAAACCTAACAGAGCGGAATGAAACGGAATGGAGTGGAACATGGAATAAAGATTACATTCCATTGTTTGGATATTTTATGACGGAATGAAACTAATTTCCCACTCCATTGTTTGGAAAGTGGACGGAATGGAATGAGTTATAACCTTATTTATTCCATTTTTACCCTTTAGTTCAAAAGCATCAATTTGTTGAATTGTCAACTCAACTTAATACTTAATCGGTGTGTGGTTATTTTGCCATCGTTCATGAGTAGAACCAGAATAAACGAGTACCGGAATAAACACGAGTAGCACCACAAATTCAATATATTTTGCCAAAGCTTTTTTTTAACGACCACCTTCATTCATGAGTCCTCAAAGTCAATAACAACCAAAAATGTATAGAGTACTGATTTTTAATTTTTTATTTTTTATTTGAAGGAAGAGTACTGGTTAGTTAGAATTGAAAATAACTCTGCAATGCATAAAACTACACAATTTAAATATTGATATCAAATTAAAGGAAAATTAAGCTTGACAACGATGCTATAACGGTGCTATTTTACGCAATTGACAACATGGATTAATGTCGACAAAAACACAGAACAAGAGACTTCAAAAATCCAAGGTGTCTATAACACATCATGTCATGCATAGAGAGGAATTCTGAAATGAAAGAAAGCATTTCTACCATGCGGCACAATTAATAGAAAAGGTATGGGCAAAGTTGTAATTGTATTATTAACGCGTTCCATTCCATTGGATACACCCCAAATTGGGAGGAATGAAAATTTGGCTAAATGGGTGATATTGGATGGAATGAGTTCCATCACACTCCATTCCATCCCACTCCCTTTTTACAAAACCAAACAATGGAACATGCTTCCATCCCACTCCATTCCATTCCACCACTCTCCATCAATCCAAACATAGCCTTAGGGTTCTCTCTCTCTCTCTCTCTCACAATTTGTATGGAAAACTGACTTTAGCCTTCCCTTAGCTTGCTTTCCAAGTTTGTTATGTAATGATTAGTTAGTTTAGACGGCTGTCAGTTAGTTATAACAGCTGGCATTTCAGTATGGGAGTTAGTTACAATTCTAACTATAAATTCTTGTAATAGTCCCTGATTGATGCACATTAGAAATCATAAGATTCAGATCAATATAATTCTCTCTCAACTTTCCTACTCTTTCTATATATCAGTTTCTAACACTCTAAACTCACAACACCCCAAAGAAATTACTTGATAGCATGCTAACTGACTTGTGACGTAGAACATTTTCACTATTGTTTCTGTGAGCTTGAGCTGCACAGTACACATATTTCAGGAGAAAGAGTAGCTTAGGGCCTCTTAACATGGGATGAATTGCCTGTGTTAAGTGCCACTGTCAAAAGGCTCAACATTGTGATTTGGTTAGTGATATTGGTTCCTCAAGAAGATATCTGAAGATTTTGAGAGTGACTAAAAGAAGAAAGAATTTGAAATTAAAGGTCAACCGAAAATATGTACAAGGGATAGTAAAAGAAAATGATAAAGGGAAAACCACTCAAACACACTTCAAACGTGAGACCCAAAAACCGGAAGGGGTCCCAACAGAACCAGGAACAAAAACCGAGTCTATTGGAACAAGCGCTGTCACAAACAGGCGATCATAGGGCGGCGTGTGATACACACGCGCCAGGCATGGCGAATTGACGGAGGCGGCACATAGGAAACTCTATGACGGTGCGGCTTCAGATGAAGGCAGATCGGAGAGTTCCGATCACGATGGTATGGCGCGTGTCACCAGTGGAGGTTTTGATAATGGACTGGCGGTTACTCTGTGTTTAAAATAACAATGGGTCACCGTTCAAGGCGGATGAAACCCTTAAACTAAAAGTGCGGAAGAGACCTAACCAGAGCTCTGATATGATCTTAGCTTGTGATTGTGCCTAGCACAACCCCACAAAACCAGCTTGTGAGGTGAGGATTTCACTCACTTATAAACATTTATTCAGGCCATCTCTCAACCAATGTAGGACTCTAACAGAGACCATACTCTATTTATCAAACATTGTGTCCGGGGGAGTGACAATGATATTGGTGTATGTGGACGACATTATAGTGACAGGTGATGTTGAAGAGGAGCAACAACTGTTAGGCCAACACTTAGCCAAAGAAGTTGAGATTAAGACCTTGGGAAAATTGAAAGTATTTTCTGGAAATTGAAGGGACCAACTCTAAGAAAGGAATTTGAGATTAAGACCTTGGGAAAATTGAAGTATTTTCTGTTGGAATGGACTGAAACAGTCCTGAAAACTCTGCATATACATGGATACTTGTGGCAGAGTTAACATTAGTTTAACCATTTCAATCTTTTTTGTTTTCCTCTCTCAACCTATCTACTCTAATACCCCGATGAAACAAGATCAGATGACCTACCTTTATGCTTTGATCACATCTTTTGGTTTCTGATTTTTAAATAAAAATTAGGGGATCAAACACTAAATTTTGGTTCAGCTGCTAGAAACTACATAACCATTGTGAATAGGTATGCTTGTTTTTTAACTGGCTCTGCATGACTCTTTGAAATATGATTTTCCTTCCAGGCTCTGGAATCTTCTAGTACCTGGATCTTAGACTTTCGAGAAGAAGAGGAGAAGGGTTGCTGGTTTAAAGGACTCATCCAAGCTACATATCAAGCTTCAGTAAGACAGCCTTAGTATGCTTTTTTCACATTCATTTTGCTTTGATAAGTTATTATATCCTTGATCTTCATAGTTCATTTCTTAGATGTATACACTTTGCTTGCAGACTCCCCTATCAGTTGATGTGCTAGGTAACTCTGAGGGTGCTACTGCTTCCTACAATGTTCTTAATAACACAAATTCAAAAACAGCTGATATTGTTATAAATGGGGCATTGATGGAAGCCAAACTGTTTGTATATGGAAAGGTTTGATACATTCCTTTTTAGGCTTTTTCTGGCACAAGCATGAGGAGTGATTAGTGTAATTTGCACACGAGCGCACACACATCTTTCATGTTGTTACTTTTTATCACATTCCCAAACTATGCCTGTCCAGTATTGAATCGAGAGAGTTTTCTAAGTAAATCTGTTTAAACTGAATGTTACTATGTATTTATCTGCTGAGCACAGCTGTATTTATAGTCTCTGAAGATTGTAAGACAAGCCACCGTATCACAGAACTGAACTATCAACTGCCACTGACTAACTAATTTGTTAAGTATTAATGATTCTTGAGGATTCTGAATACAAGCTTGGCATTTATAGTGCCTAGCAGCTTAACTAACACACTAACAGAAAGGTAGTTATGGCAGTTGTCTGCCAACTAATCAAAATAAACTTAAACAACAATGAATATTCTAGAAAACCTATTATCAGTAATATCTGACATATGTGGAAATGTATCACATGCTCTGTAAGTTGATGACTTGATTTAAGTTATGCCAGCTAAATGTTTCAGAAGAGAGAATTTGAGAGTGAAAAGGAAACTATATGTGATTTATGTAAAACCAAATTTGTTACATTTTCTAACTCAAGATATTTATTAAGGGCAGGAACCTCTAGGGAACAAGCTACTATACTAAACAGAATAACTTATAGGATAACTAACTCTTAACTAACAGTTGAGTTCAGCTGTAAAGGGGTAACTCATAAGAATCTAGAATGCTGCACTAAGCCATTATATGTGCGACCAAACGGTGACATGAAGAACTATCTCATGCTTCTATTGCCAGCTGACTAGAAACTTCTGTAACCTAACTCGGAGTTCACAATCATACGCTCTATCAATCAGTCTCACGTGGCTTCAAGTCGTTTATGGAAGTCTTTAGTAGTTTCTAGTAGTCATGGATATTTTCACCTATTTTTCCTCATGCTTATTTGCTTACGGTCCACTGATTAAGATTCATAGGCCTTTGTGCAAAATACATAGAGATATATGTGTTTTAATGTATGTGCAGGCTGGAAACACGACTGATGGAAATCTTGATGAGTCTCTTATTCTTGAAATTGTTGCAGATGGGGGAAAGGTTTGTTTGTATAAGCTTCTACATTTGGTTCTTAGATCGATATAATCTTGAATTGGAACTTCCCTAGACTGGTTAACTCTTTGATTTTTTTTTTTGCATTTTTTTGTCCTTATGTATAGGAACGTGGACAAGTGTCTGTAGGATTCAGTGACATTTTATGTTAAGTATTACACATATAGTTTTGGATTTCAACAGGAACTTGTGTATTTATTTAATCTGTTTTATGTGTCCGAAGGGGGAGCCTTGGCACAACGGTAAAGTTGTTTTCACGTGATTGAAAGGTCACGAGTTGTTCTCACGTGATTGAAAGGTCACGGGTTCAAGTCCTAGAAACAGCCTCTTGTGTAAAAAACAGGGTAAGGCTGCTTACAATACACCAAAAATGGTGGGACCCCTTTCCGGGCCCTGCGTATGCGGGGGCTTTAGGGTCCGTTTGGTTCAAGGTTTTTGGAAGGGAAGGGAGGGGAGGGAGTATTTTAATGTTTTCGTGTTTGGTTGAACTTTTAAGAGGGGAGGGGTGTGAAGGGGAGGGGAGCAAAACCCATCCTAGACTCATTTATTGCTTCCCTCCAAATTTGAGTTTTTTGGAGGGGAGGGGAGATGAGTTATTACAATTTTAATTACATTGACATAATTATCCTCATGATTTTTTTAAATGTCAAAATTATCCTTATTGAAAATTTAAGACTAGGTTACACAATTGCTTCTTCTTGTGTTTTTGACTGCATTTTATTTTCACCTATTCTATTCTGTGTTCTTATCTGCTAATAATATGTTATGTATACTATTCCTTTTAAAAAAAATGTTACGTATACTATTCTTCCATTCTTTTTTAGTATATGTTTTTACATATTTATGTTTTTTTAAAGAGTTCTTATATATTTATGTTGTAATGTGTGTGTATAGAATTTATTTTGATAAACATTTTAATGGGTTAGATGAATCATCAAGATTGTTTTGAAGTGAATAATTTGATAAATATTTTATTGGGTTATTGAGTTTTCATGTTTAATTATTTTTGAAGTGAATGATTTTAAAATTATGAGACTCTTGAGGGTAAAAAGGTAATTTAGTTTTAAAAAACCTCCCCTCCCCTTGTGAACCAAACATAAATTGAATTAAAATCCCCTCCCCCCCCCCCCCCTCCCTTTCCTCTTTTGAACCAAACATATATTATATCTCCTCCCTTCCCTTCCATAAAAATCCCTCCCCTCCGTTCCGTTGAACCAAACAGACCCTTAGTGCACCGGGCTGCCTTTTTTTTTTTTAAATGTTCTGTTGAAGAAATAATACATGTAAAACTTATACCAAGTAATTTTTTCTTAAATATTTTGGTGTGAAGTTCCATAACCAAAGAGAAACTGATAGAAAAGTGATAAAAAATACAATAAAGTTTCAATGAGAGAAGATCAGATGGAAAGATAATATTCTGGAACTGAATTTGCTACTATATTTTGGGTGAACTTGATTTTTTTCAGATTGCCATAATTTTTCTTAATCTGCTTAGTTGAATTATCTCCTAGCAGAATGTTTAATTTGATTGCAAGGAAAATAAATGTAAAATGCATTTTACAAAGGCGAGTAATTAAGTTATTTCTACAACTAAAAATTTCCAGTAAGGTGAGCAATTTACAGGAAGAGAGGAACTCACCTTCAGTATTAGAATGTGCTTGGCATACTACTTTGTACTCCTTGAAGTTATTAAATTTCCTCCAACAAAACTACAATACTTAGTAGTGGTCCTCCTGCTATCAACTGGCCCTGCATAGTCAGCACCAATATGAGTCTCAATTATTACATTGCCATTATTTTTATATAAAATTTCTCTTATAAAGTTATTGAGTTGTTGCTCTTTTCCAACAAAATTATTCCAATTTAGTAGTATGTTTGGCATTTTGCTTCTTTTGTATATCTGACCTAGAAACGAATCATTTGTGGTTACTGTTTTGCCTCCCAGGTGCATGTCATTCTTGCAGATAGTGATCTGACAGTGAAGATGAAATTGCATTCTTTAAAAATTAAGGATGAACTTCAGGGTCGTCTATCTGTATCTCCACATTATCTAGCTGTTTCAGTCTTGAAGAAAGAAACTTTATGTTCTTCCTCCGACTCCCATGGGAAGGACAATTCACCTGGGATTCCTGATGACGATGATAGCTTCATGGATGCATTATCAGACTTCATTTCTCAAACAGATGGAGGACATTGTTTACATAATATGGAGTTGGATCAGCAAGGATTGATGGGGATTGCTTCTGATTTTGAGTCTCTTGAAAGTTTAATTCATGAAAAAGAAATCGAAAATGGAAATAGTACTCCTCATGAGGTATATTATGAGGCAGAGGGAAGTGATACTTCAAATTTTGTATCTATGTCTTTCTCAACAAGGAGCCCTGGCTCACCTGATTATGATGGTATCGATACACAGGTACTTTAACGAGGATTGTTAACATTGAATCTGATTTTCAGGTCTTCTCTTCTATGTAATGAGATACAATGCTGTATTTACATTTCTGATTGTTCATCTTCAGATGTGTGTTCGTATGTCCAAGCTGGAATTTTTTTGCAACCGACCCACAATTGTTGCATTGATAAGTTTTGGCTTGGATATAAGCTCAGGAAATAAAGTGACAAGTGATGCAGACACTTTGAAAACTTCTTCAGAGAGACCTTTAGTAAAGGAAAGGACTGATGAAAAGGGCCGCGTTAGAGGATTGTTAGGATTTGGTAAAGAACGTGTAGTATTTCGTTTGAACATGAATATGGACAGTGTAACTATTTTTCTTAACAAGGAGGATGGTTCTCAACTTGCCAAGTTAGTACAAGAAAGTTTCCTGATGGATCTTAAGGTAATGACTTACTTTCTAATAGTTGGTCTTATCGCCTTCCTCTCTCCTTCGGCTTTCTATTCATAACTTGTTTCATATCATTTTTAAAATTATTCTTTTCCAGTAATTGTTGCTCTGAAAGCATCGTTTTTTTCCATTTGTTGTCATATCTGCAAAATCTAAAATTGTCTATTTCTCTTGTGAAGGTTCACCCAAGTTCTCTTTCTATTGATGGAACATTAGGCAATTTTAGACTATGTGATACGTCTCTCGGGTCAGATCAATGTTGGGATTGGCTTTGTGACATACGAAATCCAGGTGTTGAATCCCTTATAAAGGCGAGTTTTTTTTTTCCATGTGTCTGTAAAATTTCGCTGCTCTACATAAGCTTAGCTGTTTTAAATAGCTGTTTGATTTTGATATCAGTCATACATTTTAATTGACAATATAGTACAATACATGCAGGTTAAAATTAGCTTTTAATGGCTTTTGAAAAGTTTAATTTCGATACAATCTGCAAACTATTTTGACAGAAAATAAAACTTGCAAGTTAAGATAGAGAATAGTTCTCTACATTTTTTATATGAAATACAGGCTAGAATTGAATTATATGGGCTAATGACTGATATCTAACACTCTGATTTTCGTAATGTAAATATTGCTATGATCAAGGGATTTCTTTTGTACAGATTAATGAATACTATAGAATTTGTATGTTAGTTGTGTGAATTCTGTGTAAATACTGAGATCACAACCCTTGTATTTACATTGGTTTGACAATAAATGCATTAACTGCTTAATAAGTAAAGCACTAGGCTAGGAAGTTGTATACTGTAGGAGTAATAACAATCAATCTAGGAAGTTGTACAATTAAAGGAATATCTTAAGATTCTTAATTTTAACAAATACAAATACAATAGGCTGAGAGTTAATCTCTTAAAGCTATTCAGCAACAAATCATTATTCTCAACTTGGGACCATAGCTAACGATCAGTGGCCCTGCTAACAGTACTAACTGTAAAGTCCAAAAATTCTAGCTGCTCCGTTGGCTGTCCAGAAGTAGTGGCTGATGCAGTTTGGAAATCTGTCTTTTTCTCTCACTTGTCGTCAAACGTCCCTATGCAGCTTGAAAGTCCACCTGTACGTGGACTCACACTCTTCCCTCTTGAGCACCAACGACATCACCACCATTTTAGTTAGGTTAACCAGAGTTCTCTATCCTCGTTCTAACCCGTTTTTTTCAGTGAGCCTCCTTGTATCTAGTACTTTGCGGCTGTTCACATGAATTTTGTGAATTATTTCCATCTTTTTTGGTTTGTTATCTTGTGTCCGCCTCTGTTATATCATCTATCTGTTGTTCAAGATCAAAATCATCATAGAACAAGACCAACAAATCTGGTGAGAGCCTTCTGTCCATTTTTTTTCTTCAGGATATACCTCTATAACTTCCGTGAAACTCAAAGGAGAATAATTTAAATTGGTCTGTTGCTGCTGCATATGGTCTCTCTAAGACACCCTCTAAAATTCAGAAGGATTTACGTGATCGTTGGGAGCCGTTGAAGTTACAGATTTTGAATAAAAGGCGAAGAAACAAGAACATGATAAGGGACTGTTGAAATTTGGGGCCTAACTCATCCTTACAAAACCGGCTTGTAAGGTGAGGAGTGTCTCCTCTTTATAAACTATGATCAAGCTTCCTATCTACCCAATGTGAGACTAAATCCACCCCCTGAAAGACAAGCTAACATAAGGCAACTAGGGGCAGATCGCAATTAAGGTGGGATTACCAACACACCCCTTCACGCTCTGGGAGGGATTTCCAACACACCCCCTCACGCTCATGTCACGAATAATGGGGCCTAACTCATCCTTACAAAACCGGCTTGTATGGTGAGGATTGCTTCCTCTGTATAAACTATTCTCAAGAATCCTATCTATCCGATGTGAGACTAAATCCCACCGAGTGTTGGCCGCTAACACACCCCCTCACGCTTCAGCCCGACCCAATGGGCCTGAAGCGTGAACGATGCAGAAAGGCCAACGATAGACCCGATAGGCTCTGATACCATAGTCACGAATAATGGGGCCTAACTCATCCTTACAAAACCAGCTTGTACGATGATGATTGCCTCCTCTGTATAAAACTATTCTCAAGAATCCTACCTATCCGATGTGAGACTAAATCTCACCGAGTGTTGGCCGCTAACAGCTCAGACCCAATGGACATGAAGCATGGCAATGCGGAATCCCAACGGTAGATCTTGGATAGGCTCTGATACCATGTTGAAATTTAGGGGCCTAACTCATCCTTACAAAACCGGCTTGTAAGGTGAGGAGTGCCTCCTCTTTATAAACTATGATCAAGCTTCCTATCTAACCAATGTGGGACTAAATCCACCCCCTCAAAGACAAGCCAACATGAGGACTAGGGGCAGATCGCAATTACAGTGGGATTACCAACACACCCCCTCACGCTCGAGGCGGGATTTCCAACAGGGACAAATAATAACATGACAATAACTTAACACAATAGACTTAAAACTAATCCCTATTTTTGGGCTATAAGTTGTCCGTAGCCTGAAAGAACAAACTTCAGCGTGTGAATGGTCTCATAGTTTACTGTGACTGGTGTCGACAGCTCAATCTTGACTGTGGTCGGACAAGGGACTACGAATCAAACAACTTAAGCTGGAGAAGTCATCTGTGGCTCTGTTGTTAATTGCGGCCGCTACCGGCGCTATCGCGGCGCGGAGCGGCCAAAAACAACCTTCCGCGTTGCGTGGAGCCGGCGCGGGCGCTTTCCGGGTCAGGCGGGCACTATTCGGGTTTGGAGGGTGAACACGTGTGAAATACAATATTGCCCTTCACTTAAAAGTGTTTGGAGGGGCAATTTTGTAATTTTCAAAACCCAAAGTGACTTCTGCATCAGACCTCACAACACAGCAGCCGCACAACACTTCTCTTCTCTTCTCTTCATCGTACAACACTACAACAACAACTTCATCTCTTTTTTTTTTTTTTCACCTCTTCATCATACTTACAAACAACAACTTCATCTCTTCATCTCTTCATCATTTGTTTTTCCTTTCACATCTCTTCCCTCTCTGTTTTTTTTTTTCATTCCCATTTTCCCATTTTTTATTCTACTTTCTGTTTTCCCATTTTTCCCTCTCTGTTTTTTTATTCTCTTTTTTTTATTCAACATTCTTCATCTATATTCCCTCTCTATTTTGTGTTTTGTATTTCCCTCTCTTTTGAAGAGAAAGAGGATGAGGAAGAGCACATGAGTGATGGTGGAAGTGATGATGAAGATTTTCATGATTATTGAACTTTTTATTTCATGTTTAGTACTTTTAGTATTTCATATTTAGTACTTTTGTTAATTTAAGCTTTAGAGGTTTAAAGGGTTGGCTACCTTGAATTTAATTAGAATTTCTTGCAAGTATGTTCTTATGTTTTTTTTTTCTTTAGACTTGATTTATTTCAAATTATGAATACATAATGAATTTTGAGTAATATTTAAGGTGTTTTGGTATTTCTTTTTCAACATTACATTATTTTAGTATTAAAATATTAGTGTCCGCGTCACTAGAATAGCGCCCGATACGCGCCCGCATCCCGCGCCGCGTCAATTTTTGGGGTGGCCGCGCCGCGCCGCTTTTCGGCTTTGACAACAGAGATCTGTGGCAGGTGTTGACACTCATCCTTGACATAAGTTGGACGAAGGAGCTACCGAGACTATTAACAGTGTGCTAATAGCAATGATTAAGAATCTGCCTATAGAGACCAAATTGTGAAAAGGCAGAAAACACACTATAATAGAATAAGAGTAACTTGGATAAATGACCAACGAACAACTTGGAACTAGCAGCGAGACAAACATATAGTCATCGTCTTGAGAAGAGACATAAAATTTCATAAAGATGCACAAATCATACCTGAAAGAAATTTGCTGTAGCAAGCCAGATACTTAATATTGGACGCAATAGGATTGCATATACCAGATACACGCACAAGCAGAAAGTTGAGAAGAATTGTTGGACAAACACCGAAGAGAGCCATGCAACCATTGTCAACTAATTGACAAACTGAAATAAATTTACTGGTTAGACCAGGAGAAACATAAGCATTGGTGAAAGATGAGGAGATATCACCGATTGCTGGGATAGGCAATCTGTTTACAGTTTGTATTCTCAAATTTCAGCAATAATTTGCAACACTTTTAAGGGCAACAACATCGTTGGTTATACGACTAGATGCCCGAGTTAAAATACCAAAGAGAACTACGTGAAAAACCCTATTTATTTTTTTTGAATGGCAAATGTTAGTGGTTAATTGTTAGATTAATTTTTTTTCTCTTTCGCATGGGTTTGAACCCAGGACCTCCAAATCCCTATCGCCTTAGCACAAAATAGTTGAGCTACCCCACCCCCCGTGAAAAAGCCTTATCAGACTGAAAGACCAAAAGCAGAAAATGCTGAAAAAAAATCATTTGTTGAACCATTTTAGGTGTCAACGGTGGCATAGAATTAGGAAAATTCTGATCCACAGAAACAACAGAAGTATAAAATCTAGCAGAGGCAGTGGAAGCTGTTGCATTTCTCCTTGGTGGCCATTCTTTAATAATGTGGCCTTTACTGCAGTAGTTGCAGAACTTTTTAGGACAATGGGAAGCAAAATGTCCAAGAGCTTTGCACCAGAAACATTGGACAATACACATGTCACTATCTCGAGGTCTTCCCTGTACGGCATATGCCACCAGGAGAAAGCCAAATTTCTTTTGTTCCATGGCCCTTTTGCGGTTGAGTTAGACCCAAATTCTAAGATGGTATTAGAGCTGGACTTTGCAGGCAATGTGGGATTAGAGTTCAGCTCACACTGCTCGTGAGGATGGGTTTTGAAATTACATTTGTTTCTCACATTGCCTATGTTTCTAGGCTATGCAATTCTAATATGTATTTGGACACCTTCGTCCTATGTGTTAGCTTTTGTGAGTGAGACCCAAACACATTTAACAATAATAAGTTTTAACTTGAAATTATTTTATGATAATTTTTCAAGTTAATGTAATGCGTCATTCTTATTATCATTTATATGCTTTAAAGGGAAATTTTACTGATTTGTTTTTTGTGTACAACGGTCACAATGAAATTTGAACCTTCAACCTCATGCAATTCCCTCACCACTAGCTCATTACTCCAGGTGTCTTCATTCGAGTTATTTATATTTGATATTTTTTTTCCAGTTCAAATTTAATTCTTATAGCGCCGAAGATGATGATTATGAAGGATATGACTACAGCTTGGAAGGTCAACTTTCTGCTGTTCGCATTGTTTTCCTTTATAGATTTGTGCAAGAGGTACGTTTAGAAAATTTAATAAACTTGGTCTCAATTAAAATTTATGCTTTTCTCTTGCTTTGAGAATTTTAAATCTGTGTGGTCTATGGGTTCATCCACATTGATATATTTCCTTGTCTAACAAAAAGAAATTACTAAAGTCGATTATGCTTTACTTCTGTAGATAACGGTGTACTTTATGGAACTGGCATCCCCTCATACTGAAGAAGCAATCAAACTTGTTGATAAAGTTGGAGGATTTGAATGGTTGATTCAGAAATACGAAATAGATGGAGCTACTGCATTGAAGCTGGATCTTGCACTTGATACACCAATTATCGTTGTTCCAAGGAACTCAATGAGCAAAGAGTGAGTGAATCTATAAATCTGTTTATGGAATGTAATAGCAATCTTTTCTTTTCCAAAGTGGTTGGATATTTTTTTATGTTGGTCTAGGACACTTAGTGTAAAACTCCACTTATAGTTGAGCAGAAACTGCATTATGCGAATATTGACAAAATTGACTGTCTCATCAAATTACATCAAGTGTGATATGGTAAGCTTAAGCATTTGTGTCATATATGCCTTAGTGTGACAAATCTGCAAGTTTCAGGCCGACAATGCATCATTAAAAATTCATTATTTTTCTTTCTTTCCTTTGGTTGTTCGTCATTTTGATGATGGGTTCAAATGAAAATTTTATAGGACTGTTGATAGGGGCAGTTTCTTTAATTCAGGATAAAGGAAGGCATAAGACTTAACATATCAATATTAAAGATTCAACATATCAATTTAAGGTTTTAATGGAAACATTAGGTTAAATTATTGGCATATCTGTAAATACAGATCAATTGGTGGATGTTACTTTTTTTTTTGTTTGTTAATTTTAGATGGGTTTATAATGACGTCTTCCTCTAATCGCATATTGGAAAGGGAAACAGTTGTACTAGAAGCATATAGAGGCAGAAAGAATTGAATTCAAGGCTAATTATTTTTACCGCATATCTTTTATTTAGTTTCCACTCTTTTTCGTTTAAGGAACTTGCTCCATCAAAATTAGTAACTTTTTATGTCTAAAACACCCCGTCATGCAAGTGTCCTTTATGTTTGAGGGACGGACAATGCGTATGTTTACTATATGTTGTTCTAAAATTCAAGGTAAGTGATGGCCAGGATTGGAGACCTATCCACTTAGTCATAGAGACTTTGATATTATGTCATATATGATACATCAATTCTTGTAATAGTCTAAGCTATAAGGTGAAAGATCATTTATGGTTTTTGTATCTTAGAACCTGAAATGTGTAATTGCTTTATTCACTTCCAGTTTTATACAACTTGATCTGGGAAAGCTTCAGATTAAAAATGAATTCAGTTGGCATGGATCTCGAGAAGAAGATCCTTCTGCTGTGCATATTGATGTTCTTCATGCTCAGGTACAGATTTCTCGTCATATGACCTATCACGATTAAAATGATTGACAAATTCCTGACTCCATATGAATTACAGATTCTGGGAATTAACATGTCTGTTGGAATTGATGGTTGTCTTGGAAAACCAATGATACGGGAAGGTCAAGGACTTGATATATTTGTTCGTCGAAGTTTGAGGGATGTTTTCCGTAAAGTTCCGACATTTTCACTCGACGTGAAGGTAACTTCAAATCCCAATTTCTAATAGTTGTATTTTATTTCCTTCAAAATGTGTAAAACTACATATCTTCCAGATGTTTATATGAATTGATAAGTGTGGTGAAATGTCAAAATTTTCAACGCATTTTCAACCAAAATGAAAAAGTACAAGAAATATATCTTTTTGAGGAAGTTTCAAGATAAGATTTATTAATATTTTCTTGTAAAGCTGCCTAAACTATGATTTAGATTGTTAGAATAAGAACTCTAGTCAGTTTGATATAGTGACTTAAGTAGTGTTTAGTCACTAGTTAGGCTTGGTTATTGTAAGCTGTCAACAGCTGTCACTTAGTGACACATGTCCCTTACACTTAGCCTCTATAAATATGTGTAAGTACTCTTGAGAATTATAATGGAATATTCACAATTCAGAATTAATATTTTCCCTCTCTTTCTCTCTCCTATAACAAACTTTCTCTCTCCTCTAACTAACTTTCCTTCAAGTTTTTCTGTGTTCATCAATGGCGTTTTGCACTTCTATCATGGTATCTAGAGCTTCTTTTTGATCCAGTGCCTTTCCACCATGGCTACACCTCCTCCTACTGTGTCAGAAGCACAGCGTGTCACTGCTGCATCTTCGAAAACCTTCAAACAAACAGTTTCTGTCAAACTTGATGATTCAAACTATCTCCAATGGAAGCAGCAAGTAGAAGGTGTGCTGCGAGGTACGAAAATGGTGAAGTTTGTGGTTTCTCCACAGATCCCACCGGTTTATCTCAACGACGCTGCGCGCGAAGCCGGAACTGAAAACCCTGCGTATTCTGAGTGGGAAGAGCAAGATTCCTTGCTCTGCACCTGGATTCTATCTACAATTTCGCCCTCGCTCCTTTCGCGCTTTGTTCGGTTTCGAAATTCGTGGCAAGTCTGGGAAGAGATTCATAGCTATTGCTTCACGCTGATGCGAACGCGTTCGCGTCAGCTGCGTTCTGAACTTCGTGTCATTACCAAAGGCTCACGCAAAATCTCAGAGTTCATCTCTCGTGTTCGTGAGATTTCTGAAGCACTCATGGCTATAGGAGATCCTGTTCCTCACCGTGATCTTATTGAAGTTGTTCTTGAGGCTCTTCCTGAAGAATTCAATGCTATTGTGGCCTCTGTTAACAGTAAATCAGAGGTTATCTCATTGGATGAGCTTGAGTCTCAACTTCTCACTCAAGAAGCTCGTAATGAAAGGTTCAAGAAAGCTGCCATCACTGAGCCTGCTTCTGTCAATCTCACTCACAATGCTAATGCTGAGTCCCAAGGCCAAGCACCAAACTCTGGTTTTCCTGATGGTATCCCTACTCTAAACTCTCAGTTTAACAACAATAATCAGTTTTCTGGTGCTTACTTTGGTGGTAGAGGTCAGTCATGTGGCAGAGGTTTTAGAGGAGGACGTTTCAGAGGCAGAGGTGGTAGAGGAAATGGTTTTCCACGCCCCTACGTTCAGTGCCAGATCTGTCCCAAAACAGGGCATGATGCTAGTTACTGCCACTATCGTCTTCAGCCTCAATATGATGCATCCTTTGCTCCCTATGGCTATGGTGCCTCCTATGGTTATGGTGCTCCTAGTGGTTATGGTGGTGCACCATCCAATGTCTGGATGCAGCCACATTTTCCTAACTCTGGAGGTTCTCTCAGACCTCAGTCCTCTCAGTTTCCTCAGCCTTTTGGTGGACAAAGACCTCCAGCACCACAGGCCTTGTTTGCTGGAACTCCTGCTGAGTCTTTCAGCTCTAATAGTGGTAGCTTTAACCACATCTGGTATCCTGATTCTGGAGCCACTCACCATGTGACACCTGATGCTGGAAACTTGATGGATGCAGTGTCACTTTCAGGTTCTGATCAAGTTCATGTTGGTAATGGACAAGGTCTGTCTATAACTTCTGTTGGCTCTATGAGTTTTCCTTCACCTCTCCAACCTCAAACCACTTTAAAACTCAATAATTTACTTCTTGTTCCTTCCATAACTAAGAATTTGGTCAGTGTTAGTCAATTTGCTAGGGATAATAATGTTTACTTTGAATTTCATCCTAATGAGTGTTTTATTAAATGTCAGGGTTCTTCTAAAGTTCTCTTGAAAGGTCCTCTTGGCAGTGATGGTCTTTACCAGTTTCATCCTCAGTGTCCTGCTCTCTCCTCCCAGGGTCCCACTGCCAATCTAGCTTGCAGCAAGAATAACTTGCTCTCTCCCATAGGAAATCCTTCTAGTTTACAATTTGATACTTTTCAATGTAATAATATTGACTGTTCTCCACCTGTTTCTTCAAACAGTCATAGTTCATCTTTGTATGGTATATGGCATAGCAGGCTAGGTCATCCTCACTATGAGGTCCTTAGAAATGTTCTGAAACTCTGTAATGTTACTATTCCTAATAAAACTTTGTCTGATTTTTGCTCTGCATGCTGTCTTGGTAAATCTCATAGGTTACCTTCTGTTACCTCCACTACTACCTACACAAAGCCCCTTGAACTTGTGTTTTGTGACTTGTGGGGACCTGCACCTGTTGAGTCCTCTTGTGGATACTCATATGGCTCCTCTGCTACTCCTCCACCTAGTTCCTCTATGAGTTCTGCACCATCACAACATGCTTCATCTAATTTTTCCTATGAGTCCTTATCAGTCTCCCTCTCAAAATTTTGCTGATTTTGTCCCTTACTCACATGTTCCTAGTGATACTGTGTTTGATGTTCCTCCCATTTCTGTTATCTCCTTCTCAATCTGTTTCCAACTCAGTTGAGTCTACATCTGGCTCAAGTAGCTCCTCTTCTGTGTCTCCACCTGTTGTTCCTCAGAGAATTCATCCTAACAACACTCACCCTATGAGGACCAGAGGTAAACTTGGTATTGTGCAACCTAGGTTGCATCCTACCTTGCTACTAACTCAGTTTGAACCAACAAGTTATAAACAGGCCATTAAGGATCCTAAGTGGCACCAAGCTATGCAAGCTGAATATGATGCTTTGTTGCATAACAACACTTGGAGTCTTGTTCAGTTACCTCCTAACAGACAAGCTATTGGATGCAAGTGGGTCTTTAGACTCAAAGAGAATCCAGATGGGACTATTAGCAAGTACAAGGCAAGATTAGTAGCTAAAGGGTTTCATCAGAAACCAGGATTGGACTACAATGAAACTTTTTCTCCAGTTGTTAAACCTGTCACTGTCAGAACTGTTCTAACCCTTGCTGTTACCAATCAGTGGCCTATTCAGCAACTTGATGTGAATAATGCCTTTCTTAATGGGTTTCTCAATGAAGAAGTCTACATGGTTCAACCTCCTGGCTATGAACAACATGACCCTTCCCTAGTCTGCAGACTAAACAAAGCCTTGTATGGTTTAAAACAGGCTCCTAGAGCCTGGTTCGAAAGGTTAAAGACTGCTTTAGTTAGGCTGGGGTTTATTGCTAGCAGATGTGATCCTTCTTTATTCACCTTGCATGCAAATAATCATAGTACCTTTCTTCTGGTATATGTTGATGATATAATCATCACTTGCAGCTCACATAGTTTAATTCAACAACTTGTTCAGAAATTAAACTCAGAATTTTCTCTAAAAGATTTAGGTAACCTGGACTACTTTCTTGGCATTGAAGTTCATCACTCCAGTTCTGGCTCTCTTCTTCTCTCTCAAACTAAATACATAAGAGATTTGCTCACCAAGGCCAACATGGATAATGCAAATAGTATAGCCTCTCCAATGGCTTCTAGTACTAAGCTTTCCAAGTATGGATCAAGCCCTGTGTCTGATCCCACTTACTTCAGATCTATAGTAGGTGCTCTTCAATATGCTACTATCACTAGACCAGAGATTTCTTACTCGGTGAACAAAGTGTGTCAGTTCCTATCAGCTCATCTTGAGGATCATTGGACGACAGTGAAGAGAATTCTTAGATATCTTCAGGGTACACTCAATCATGGTCTGCTGATTGTTCCTGCTCCTAAAAATGAACCTATATCTCTTACAGGGTTCTATGATGCTGATTGGGCATCTGATCCTGATGACAGAAGAAGCACATCTGGTGCCTGCATTTATCTTGGTCCTAATCTAGTCTCATGGTGGGCCAAGAAGCAGACTCTAGTGGCCAGATCTAGTGCTGAAGCTGAGTACAGAAGTTTGGCTCAGACTTCTGCTGAAATCCTATGGATGCAGTCCTTACTCAAAGAACTCAGAGTTCCAGTCAAGGTGCCTCAAGTTTATTGTGATAACTTGAGTGCTGTTTCACTTGCACATAATCCAGTGCTTCATTCCAGAACAAAGCACATGGAGTTGGATATCTTTTTTGTCAGAGAGAAGGTCATGAATAAAGGCTTGCAAGTCTGCCATGTTCCTGCTCAAGATCAGTGGGCAGACATCCTCACCAAGCCTCTATCCACAACAAGGTTTATATATCTTAGGACAAACTAAGGGTTTGTGACACCCTCAGTTTGAAGCCCTCAGTTTGAAGGGGGAATGTTAGAGAACTATAGTCAGTTTGATATAGTGACTTAAGTAGTGTTTAGTCACTAGTTAGGCTTGGTTATTGTAAGCTGTCAACAGCTGTCACTTAGTGACACATGTCCCTTACACTTAGCCTCTATAAATATGTGTAAGTACTCTTGAGAATTATAATGGAATATTCACAATTCAGAAATAATATTTTCCCTCTCTTTCCTTTCTCTCTCCTAAACTTTCTCTCTCCTCTAACTAACTTTCCTTCAAGCTTTTCTGTGTTCATCAATGACGTTTTGCACTTCTATCATAGATATATCAGAAGTTGCGTGTTTTAAAAAAAGAGAGGAAGTTATTGTATTAGAAAATTTTAAAGTTGAGGGTATGTATGAGGCTATTGTACTTGTAATTAGGCGAGGGAGAAGAGTTAACATAGAATGCTGACCCGCAATCTTGAACAAACAAATATAATCTATGATTAACAAAGAGTTGTAAAGATTATGCCCAAATCCTCATTTTCGTGGGTATATACACTCTGTTGACCTATCTGCTGACATAAGATGATATATATATATATATATATATATATATATATGAAGCACGAACACGACACAGACACCGATAATAATTTAAAAAAATGATATAATTCGGTGTAATCATAGGTGTTAGTGTCGGACACTGACATGTGTCTGACACGGAGACACACACACAGATATATGAGTTAGGATCCGTTGACACTAGGTGTAAGTGAATTGATGTTGGAAATCCCGCCCCGAGCATGAGGGGGTGTGTTGGTATCCCACCTTAATTGCGATCTGCCCCTAGTTGCCTTGTGTTGGCTTGTCTTTGAGGGGGTGGATTTAGTCCCACATCGGTTAGATAGGACGCTTGATAAGAGTTTATAAAGAGGAGGCACTCCTCACCTTACAAGCCGGTTTTGTAAGGATGAGTTAGGCCCCAAATTTCAACAATTGACTTACACCAAATCTGAACCGTCAAAACTCTTAAATCCAAAGACTCGTATTATTCCAACAAAATGAAAATATTGAAGGATCACACCTGATTTCTTTTTCTCGCTTCAAATTTACATATACCTGTATACGTGAACATAACCACTACACCGCCATCATCTTCTGCAAGGGCTAGATCAACTGATTGTTTCTTGCTATTTTTTTCTGCCTTAGAAACATTATTAGGTGTAAGATCCTAATGTTTATAACAACTCTTGTTATTTTCTCGTTAAAAAAAATGGTTGAAGAAACCTATTTGAAATTAGTTGAAATCAAGATCTCTAACTTACAATTGGGATTATTTAGTGGCAAAGTCCCTCTGAATGAGTTATGGTAAAGGTTCTCAATGTCTTGCCATTAAGATTAAGATCCCCAACAAATTACGATGTATTAGAAGTCGCAACATTACAATTGACTCTCACAAAATTGCAGCATGATTATTTAATTAACTCTTGAAAAATTGGGTTATAATTGTTATGGGTCACACCAATCTGAACCATGAGTTGTGTAAAACAGAAGGCAAATTGAAAGACAAGACTAGTGATTATTGGAGAAGGAACCGGAGAGAAACGAAACAAAGAAAAGGGTCTTTTTTCTCAAGTGTGATCCTTCAATATTTTCATTTTGTTGGGATAATACGAGCCTTTGGATTAAAGAGTTTTGATGGTTCAGATTTGGTTTAAGTCAATTCACTTACACCTGGTGTCAACGGATCCTGACTCTACACACACACACACACACACACACACAGCAATATCAATGAAGTCATTGAGATTGCTCGTCTTACACTTTCTTAGCTTCTAGAATCTTTGAAAGCAAGTTTGTGTGTGGACAAATATTTTCCTTCAATAACTTGTGCTTTATGCTTCTGTAAAGGCACTGAAGAATATGATCTGCATCACACTCCTATAACATTTTCCCTTCCTTGTATCTGGCCTATCAGAAGTTATTTAAGCGAAGATTTTGGATAATGTATTTCCGTGTATTGTTTAGTTTGCAGTGCTTTTTGTGTGTTTCATTATGCAAATCCTCTAGATTAACCTAATTTTGTTATATCCGTTTTAAAGCTGAGGGTATATCATGTATTTATCCACAAATATGTCTTCTCCGTCTCTAAGTACCTATGATTGCATGCTTTAATTATTCTATTTCACTAAAAAAATCCATAACTTTGTTATATCCATTTTAAAGCTTAGGGTATATCATGTATTTATCCGAAAATATGAAGTCTTCTCAATATCTAAACCCCACAATGCTTTCATATCATATGTACCTGCGATTGCATGCTTTAATTCTTGTATTTCACTAAAAAAATCCATATTCTCCAGTTAATTTTATGATCACTTGAGCAGGTGGATCTATTGCACGGTGTAATGTCTGATAAAGAATATAAGGTGATTTTGGATTGTACAACCATGAATTTATCAGAAGAACCAAGGCTTCCTGCTAGCTTTCGTGGTGGAAAATCTGGTTCGAAGGATACTATAAAGCTTCTGGTTGATAAGGTTAACCTGAACAGTCAAATTCTATTGTCACAGACAGTTACAATTATAACTGTTGTGGGGAACCATGCCTTGCTGGAGCTTTGTAATGGTACTGATGGGGAGTCGCCATTGGCTCATATTGCGGTGAGTATGTATATTTTACGCATATGATTCACTTGTCTATATATACAAATGATGTTGTTTCCATGACAGTTTCTTAGTGATTTGATTTTAACTAAATGAATGAGCTTTTTTGTCAGCTTGATATGTCTGAATTTTATGTGCTAACCTTTCATTCTCATTTCTTTAATTGGATTATTTATGCAGCTGGAAGGTCTCTGGGTTTCATATCGTATGACATCTTCATCAGAGACAGACTTGTTTGTGACAATTCCAAACTTTTCTATACTAGATTTTCGCCCTGATACGAAACCTGAAATGCGCCTGATGCTTGGATCATCTACTGATGCTTTCAAACAAGCTTTTACTATAAAGGTTCCCTTTTTGTTTAACCCAGGCAGCTTTCGGAGGACAACCAGTGAAGCTGGAATAGATGATATGCCCATTTCAACAATGTTCTTGATGGACTACAGGTGGCGTATGTCATCCCAATCATTTGTAATTCGTGTGCAGCAACCTCGAGTCCTTGTTGTGCCCGATTTTCTTCTTGCAGTGGCAGAGTTTTTTGTGCCTGCTCTGGGAGCACTCACTGGAAGAGAGGAAACAACAGATCCAAAGAATGATCCGATTAGCAGAAACAGTAGCATAGTGCTGATGGAAGCAGTTTACAGGCAGGAAGAGGATGTGGTGCACCTCTCCCCATCTAAACAATTAGTTGCAGATTGGGTAGGAATTGACGAATATACATACGATGGCTGTGGAAAGGTTATTTGTTTATCTGTTGAAACAGATACAAAAGAAGTCCGCAGTACAAGGTTTAGACCAATTATAGTCATTGGACGTGGCAAAAGATTGCGATTTGTTAATGTAAAAATTGAGGTAATACGCTTCCCGTTAACGAGGAAGTTATTTCTTCTGATTTCATGTTTATACTTGGGGACAAAATTAACTCCTTAAAGTGCCTTCAGGAATCGAAATATTCCACAATGTGATTAATACTGATGGTACTTTGCAAAATGTATATCTTCAATGTCATGTGTGCTAAGTTTTCACAAATATCTTGTTTGCTCAAATTTTGGAACACTTTTTATTGAATATGGTCAGTAGTTTAAGTAGAACCTTGAAGGGGAAATGGTTTGTTGTAGTATTTAATATTTGATGTTCTTCAATGTTTTCAATGGAGAGCAACACTTGGTGTTTTTAAGACATTTAATATGTTGGTAGGGTAGGTTGTTGTGAGTGTTTCTCTTCAAGCTCTGTGTTACATTTGTTGGTTCCTGCTTTTTAATTTTTTTCACCATGTTAAGGGGAATGTCTTGTGTCATCTTTATCTCTACTGATATCTTTCTTTCTTAAGATTTCATCGTTGGTCAAATAGGGCCAGAGAAATAGGCCATAAATACTGAGTTTTAGGGAATGAGAATTTCTAAAAAGCATTTATTGCCCTATTAGATATAGGAGTTGCTGCATATTAGAAGCTGACATTTGTTATTTATCTATCAGAATGGTTCGCTGCTAAGGAAGTATACGTACCTGAGTAATGATAGCAGCTACTCAATCTCTATTGAAGATGGTGTTGACATTGTTGTACCAGGCAATTTGTCTTCTGGTGATGAGAAAAGCCTTGACAGCATGAATCAAATGTCAGGGTCTTCCTTATATTCTCAAAGTGAATCAAACGAAACTCAAAGTTTTACGTTTGAAACCCAGGTAATATACTTTACATTTCCAAGACAAAGCTTCGAATGGCACAATCCCATATGCCCAAAGACCTTACATCTTAATTGGATCCAGTATTGTCGATCCCACCATACCATTCACTTTGCAGGGCCATCATATCGAAATATGGCTGAAAATCCCGGCATATCGGCCAAAATTGGGCATGGCGGAGAGCCCAAAAACCGCCACTGATATTTGACTACACTGATTGGATTACTTTGCATGTTTGTGATTTGTTGATCAAGACTTGTGCATTGGATCTTTGCTGTTTCAGGTTATCAAAACCATTTTCAAGTGATATCTAGTCATGTCGTACTTTGGTCAGGGGTTCATGTCCACGTTTCTTCAAATTCCATTTCATAGACCCCGAGTTGCCATGCTTCCACATGGCTTTTTTTTTTTTTTTCTGAATCACATAATAGCTTTTTTTTATTCCCTCTGCTGAAAATAGTTTTTACACAACAAGACATGTGCAATGATAAGCCGTTAATTTATGATGAATTATAATTTTTGATTGTGATCTGAAATTTGGGCGTGTTTAATTATCAATAATCTATAATTTGATCATTTAATTTTACTTGTTTTGAGCTATCTTATCTCTCAACTGGATTATGACTAGATATCTCTTTTGGATTAGGAATTATTCTGCTTTAAGATTGTATTGCTTCTCCTAGTAATGTTTTTGCTATCTGAGGCTCTATTCGAGACATAATATGTCTAAGCTATTAATCTGTGTCATACTGAATCAACAATTATCCTTGATTATTTGCATTAACAATCAAAGTTGAAGATAAGAACCTCCAAAAATGCTGTATTTATTTATTTATTGTAGATAGTTTGCGTTGCATTTTTGCTGTGTTTTCCCTTTTCGATTGTACACATTGAAAATAACTTTACTTATTTGTCTAGCTTTAAGGTACCGTTTGGCCTGATTTTTTTTCTACTTCTCTACAATTTTAAGGAGAAGGTAGGCCAAACACAATATCTATTAAGTACTTACTAAAAAATATTTTAAACATTTTTTCCCTTCAAAAAATATTTTAACAATTTTTTATTTATTATATATTTGTACAATATTTTGCCAAACAACTTTTAACTTAAAAATATCTTTAAAATTAAAAAAATAATAAAGTAATCAGACAACTTTAACTTCTTTCTTAAAGTCCTTAATTTTAACTTTGTTTTAAAGTAACTTTTGGACTGTAAAAAAGTCAGGCCAAACGATGCCTAAATCATGTCAACAACTACCCACCACTTGAAGATTTAACATCTTTCATTTTCCATTATCCTTGATTAGTTTCATCAACAATCAAAGTCGAAGATACGAAGTTCCAAAAATGGTTTATTGTTTATTGTGAATAGTTTGCATTGCATTTTTGCTGTGTTTTCCCTTTTCAATAGAACACAACGAAAATAACTTTACTTATTTGTCTAGCTTTAATTCATGCGTACAACTACCCTCCCCTTGAATGGTGTTCTTTTGTCTAATGGCTGCTTTGCTTTTCTGTTAGGTTGTTTCTTCTGACTTCACCTTCTACGACGGTACTAAGTCGTTTCTCGATGATTCATCTTACAGTGAGAAGCTTATTCGTGCAAAGTTGGACCTTAGCTTCATGTGAGAGACGTCTTTGCTGACATTTTATTTTCTTGGGAAATTATTGTTTAGGAATTCTTGACAAAAATATATTCAGTTCACAAACAATTAACAAAGTGATTAATCATGCTATTATACTTTTAGTCCATTAACCACTCATTAGACACTGTCTTATTTAGTTAATTGTTCCTCAATTGGAACTATTATTGCCAAGAATTCCCATATTTAATTCTCCTAATTTTCTTTATATCAAAACCTTCAATATCATCTCAGTTGAGCTAAGCAGTGTTCAATTTCACTTCTTTTCGTTAATACATTCTTTAAAAATTGAATGAGTTTCTCAGCAAGCATTCGATCTTCAACTTTCCTCTGTTTATTTGAGTAGGTATGCCTCAAAGGAAAAAGACACTTGGATTAGAGCCCTGGCAAAGGATTTTACTGTTGAAGCTGGTTCTGGTCTTGTCATTCTAGATCCAGTGGATATTTCTGGGGGATATACATCTGTGAAGGATAAAACAAATATATCTTTGCTTTCAACGGACATCTGTATTCATCTTTCACTTAGTGCTATTTCTCTTATACTAAATCTTCAAAGTCAGGCATCGGCCGCATTAAATCTTGGAAATGCAACTCCCCTAGTTCCATGTACCAACTTTGATCGAGTTTGGGTGTCTGAAAAAGGTTTCTTCTTAATTAAATGCAATAGCCTGATCACAATATTTTCTTATTTTTGTGTATTCAGTTTATCAGCTTGAACATTATGTTCTATACTATATATATATAGTTGAAAATAGGTTTTTACAATGAACTATTTGGTCTTCTCTCTTTCAGAGACAGGTCCCAACAATAATATTACCTTTTGGAGGCCTCAAGCTCCTGCCAATTATGTTGTATTAGGAGATTGTGTGACATCGAGGTATACTTTTTTTTCATTGTGTTCAAATCTTTTTGACTGTTTTTTTTTTGTACCCATAAAAATCTAAGTGTAGAACTTTGTTAACACTAAATTTTGCCCCGGTAAAATACGATGAAATATCCTTTAAGATGATAATTAAAAAAAATATTTTTAGTTGAGATATCCGTAGTCAATAGAATATTTTTTTGAACTATCTCCCTTATATTCTTCTATGTGAATATTCTCTATTTCCATGTATATAACTTTGATGTAATTAGACTGATACAAAATAAATTTAATTTCTATAATCAAGGGATTCCTATTGTACAGTTTATTATTAGGGGGCCCAGAAACCCCCAAGCCCAGGCCCAATCCTCGCCGTAATTCGACTCGTTCTGTTCCTAGGTTAGGGATTTGAGTGAAGAAGAGGGTTGGGGCGGAAAAGCCTGAAAGGCGAAGAATTTGGAGGAAGAATGATTCTTCTAGTGATAGTGAGAATGAAGTGGAATCTAAGAATCGGGAAGAGAGAACTTATCTCCTCACTGTTTGGCATGTTTGAATTTCTGTTTGGAAAGTTCCAATCATGGTTTGAGCAATAGCCTGAATCTTGTATGTTGTAGCTACATTGATGAGCGATTTTAGTAATAGCCTGAATCTTGTTTGGAAAGTTCCAATCTTGGTTTGAGTAACAGCCTGAATCTCCCAAATTCTCTTGCAGTCACGCCCTTTTCTCTTAAATCTCATGATATTCACCTCTTCTTACTCATAATCTCAGATTTGGAGAGGAGATTGAGGAGAGATTTAGGTTTGAGATTCAACAAAGAAGGAATTGGGTTTGGTGATAATTTTCTGGGTTTTTTCCCATGAAGATTGTTGTCGTTGTTGGAGTGATTGTTGCCGTAGATGATGAAGATTCATCAATTTTCTGATTTTTTTTCTTTTTTTTATTTATTTAATTTCATAAATGATTATGTGGAATTTATTTTTTAATTCATTAATTACCCCCGTGGCATGCCAACTGGTTTAATGAGATGCCACACCAGTGTTGAATAAGTCAAAATTGAAGAAAAGGACTACTATTGCAAAGGGGCTAAAACATAGGGGACTAAATTTGTCATTTTTTTTATAGGGGACCAAAATCGCAACATTGGGACAATCAGGGGGCCAAAAGTACACTTAAGCCTTATCATTATAAATACAAAACGCTGGAAGCTATTCACTCAAGCTATTCAGCATCAAACTCTCGGTCTTAAGTTTGTACCAGAGCTCACAATCAGTGGGCCTAGAAAACATCCCAAAATCCTAGTTGTAACGTCTACAAAAACTTAGTTGTGAATCAATTCCTGAGTTCCCCTTTCGATGTCCATTGTGATGTTGTGGTTAGAATCTTGAGATACATAGGTACCCTAGGAAAGGTCTAGTCTGCACAGATATTGGTCATTCAGATATTGTTCTATACAATAGATGCAGATTTGGCAGGATGTACATCCCAAAGACGATCCATATCCAGACATTGTGTTCTTATTAGAGGCAATTTGATTTCATCGAAAAGTAAGAAGTAGAATGTTGCTATATCCAGTGCGGAGGTTGAATACTGAGCTATGGCACTCACTACATGTGAGCTCATATGGCTCTGTCAGAGAAGTGCATAGATATTACTACTAGGTTTAGCTATTTTGTAATCTGTCTTATATGTTGATTAGTGTGCCAGCTGGAAATGCCAGCTGTCTAGTGAGAACTGCCTCAGCAGAATGTGTTGAGGTGGCACAGAAGCACCTCATAAATAGCTATCACTGAACAGAATTCACAATGTAGAAAACACAATTCATTCAATAGATATCACTGTAACAGAAGCACCTCTCATATAAACATCTTCAAGAGTTAAAGTACTGTATGATGCAAACTACCTTAACAATTTATTGATTTTAATTAACAAAAACATTTCTTGAATACAAGAAAATAGTGAATATTGTTTTTCCATCTACATTCTACACTAAATTTAATATGACGTACTTGTTTTGCTAGTTTTTTTTTTTTTTGTGAAACTTCTTTCTGGTTCTCATCTGAATTCTGGCTACATTAATATTATATTTCAATGTCTTTTCAGGCCAATTCCTCCTTCACAGGCAGTAATGGCAGTAAGCAACACATATGGTCGTGTAAGGAAGCCTGTTGGTTTCCATCTTATTGGGTCATTCCAGAATATTCAAGGAGGTGGAAATGATAGCCATTCTGTTGGTGCCAGTGATTGCTCTCTTTGGATGCCTGTTGCGCCCCCAGGATACACAGCACTAGGTTGTGTAGCTCATGTTGGGAACCAACCACCCCCAAATCATGTTGTTTATTGCCTACGTTCTGATCTTGTAACATCAGCAAAGTATTCGGACTGCATATTTAATATCTCATCAAATGATCAATTTACCTCCGGATTTAGCGTATGGCGCCTTGACAATGCTATTGGCTCTTTTTTTGCGCATTCTTCTTCGGGCTTCCCTCTCAAAGACAGATTGTACGACTTAAATCATCTTCTTGTCTGGAATTCAAATAGAGCTCCTCTTATGGGTCTAGTGTCAGATTTTAATTCTGACCAGGAAAATAATAATCAGCAGACAACAAAAAGCACAAATACATCTGGATGGGATATTCTCAAGTCCATTACAAAGGCAACCAACTGCTATATGTCTACACCAAACTTTGAAAGGATTTGGTGGGACAAAGGTAGTGACCTCCGCCGTCCGGTCTCTATTTGGCGACCTACTGCACATCGTGGTTATGCTGTCTTGGGAGATTGCATCACTGAGGGGTTAGACCTTGTTATCTTTTAAGCCATTTATCTAAACCTTTTATCACATATCGTTTAGTTGAAAGTTTAATGGGGATTAATGTTTTCTCTTTACCTGCCTTTCAGCCTAGAACCTCCTGCACTGGGAATAATCTTCAAGAATGACAATCCTGAAATCTCTTCAAAACCTCTTCAATTTACCAAAGTTTCCCATATTGCAGGGAAAGGGATTGAGGAAGTTTTCTTCTGGTATCCTATTGCTCCTCCTGGTTATGTTTCTCTGGGTTGTGTTGTCACGAGAACAGATGAAGCACCACGTGCAGATTTGTTTTGCTGCCCTAGGATGGATCTTGTTAGCCAAGCAAACATTCATGAGGCTCCTCTATCAAGATCTGCAGGTTCAAGAGCTCCTCAATCCTGGAGCATTTGGAAAGTAGAAAATCAGGTTAACCATAACTTTCCCTTTCTAGAATACAATAAAAAATGCTTTATAAATTGGCTTGTAAGGTGAGGACGGCCCCACTTATAAACACTTGATCAGGCCATCTTTCATCCAATGTGAGACTCTTTTAACACACACCCTTACGCCCAACACTAACGAGCTTGGTGGTTCGATTTAAATGGTGGGTGGTTCGATAGCGGAAACCCGATAGTAGTGGCCCAACGGGTCTTGGCGGAGGCTCTGATACCATCTTAGAATTTGTGGTTGGGCCTAACACAATCCCACAAAATTGGCTTGTGAGGTGTGAGGACGCCCCCCACTTATAAACACTTGATCATGCCATCTCTCATCCAATGTGAGACTCTCTAACACACCCCCTCACGCCCAACACTAATGGAGTTGGTGCGTCGATATAAATGGTGGGTGGTGCAATAGCAAAAACTTGATAGCAGTGGCCCAACGGATCTTGGCAGAGACTCTGATACCATACCATCTTAGAATTTGTGGTTAGGTCTAACACAACCCCACAAAACCAACTTGTGAGGTGAGGGCAGCCTCCACTTATAAACACTTGATCAAGTCATCTCTCATCCAAAGTGGGACTCTTCATTACACTCTTTAGCAATGTCTTCTAAAGTAAAACAAATATAGTTGCTTGTGTGTGATCTTCAAAAGTTTCATTCTAATGCTTATTCATGTGTTTTTAGGCTAAGATATGGTAATTGTTTCTATTATTGTTTTGTGAAAAGAATTAAGGCAGAGTTGGTTAGGACAATTCTGACGAGTCTGCTAACATTCAAGTAATCAAACCTGTGAAAACAAAATATATTTCAAAGTTCTAAATAATTTACAACCACTAATGTGTTTATATAGGCTAATGTAACTTGATGGGCAAGACTACTAAACTAATGGGCCCAATACACATAACCATTAATAATAATTAAAATAAATTATTTACAACACTCCCCCTCAAGCTGGTGAATGAATATCAATCATTACCAGCTTGGAAACAAATTTTTCAAAGTTATTGTTGTTCAGCCCCTTTGTTAGAAGATCTGCAAGGTTGCCTTGGGAAGAGACATATGGAGTGCAAATTAGACCGTTGTCTAACTTTTCTTTGATAAAGTGTCTGTCAACTTCAATATGTTTGGTTCTGTCATGCTGCACTGGATTATGGGCAATGCTAATAGCAGATTTATTATCACAATAGAGCCTCATTGGTTCATCAATCTTTATCCTCAAGTCTTCCAAGATGATTCTCAGCCATAGTAATTCACATATCCCTTGTGCCATTGCCCTGAACTCTACTTCAACACTAGATCTGGATACCACACTTTGTTTTTTATGTTTCCAAGTCACAAGGTTCCCACCCAGGAAAGTGCAATATCCTGTAGTCGATCTCCTATCCACAATTGACCCTGCATAGTCCGCATCAGTGTATGCTTCAAGTCCCACACTTCCATTCCTTTCGAACAAAATTCCTCTACCTGGGGTTCCTTTCAAATAGTGCACAATTCGAAGTGCGGCTTGTAAATGAATCTCCTTTGGTTGGTGCATGAATTGGCTGACTAAGCTTACAGCAAAAGCTACATCAGGTCTAGTATGTGATAGGCATATAAGATTGCCGACTAACCTTTGATACATTTCTTTATCAACTGCAACATCTTCTTCTGCATTCCCCAACCTCACATTTGGATTAATTGGTGTACTTGCAGGCTTGCATGCTGTCTTGCCAATCTCTTGCAGAAGATCGGTAATGTATTTCTGTTGAGATATGAAAATTCCTTTCTTAGAGTGAGCCACTTCAATTCCCAAAAAATACTTTAATTTTCCCAAGGTCTTGATCTCAAACTCCTTGGCTAAGTGTTGGCCTAACAATTTTTGCTCCTCTTCATCATCACCTGTCACTATAATGCCATCCACATATACCAGCAACACTGTTACCCCCCCTGTTTCGGAGTGTTTGACAAATAAAGTATGGCCTCCTTGGCTTTGTTTGAAGCCCAAACCTACCATAATTTTAGTGAATCTACCAAACCATGCACGTGGTGATTGCTTTAGTCCATATAAAGCCTTTTTTAACTTGCACACGGTGTTGACAGTAGTATGTTCACTGTATCCAGGGGGCACATTCATGTAGATCTCTTCTTCAAGTTCTCCACGAAGGAAGGCATTTTTCACATCAAATTGGTGCAAATTCCAGTTGTAGTTAGCTGCTAAAGATAATATCACCCTGACAGTATTCATTTTTGCAACTGGAGCAAATGTCTCTGAGTAATCTACTCCATAAGTCTGAGTGAATCCTTTGGCTACCAATCTTGCCTTGTATCTCTCAATAGAACCATCAGCCTTGTATTTTACAGTGTATACCCATTTGCACCCTACAGGTTTCTTTCCATTTGGTAAAGGAACCAATTCCCAAGTATTGTTCTTATCAAGTGCCTCCATTTCCATGTTCATGGCTTGTTTCCATTTCCGGTCAGACAATGCCTCAGATAAAGAGGTAGGTATAATGGTAGTGTTTAGGTTGGTGAGGAAGGCTTTATAGGTAGGTGATAACTGTTCAAAGCATAGGTAGTTGGATATAGGGTAGAGTGGCTTATTAGTACAAGTTCTAGGATCTTTTCTAAGGGCAACGGGAAGATGTAAGTCTTCAGAATCTATTGTTGGTACTTCTCTGCATTTTTGTTTCTTACGCTCTATTGAGTTGGATTCTGGTTCCTTATGTAAAGATGAGTTAGATTTTGGTTCATATGCATGAGAAAATTCAGAAATTGAATCACAAGAATTTGAAGGGTCAAGCAAAGTTACCTCATGTAATGTCGGATCAGACTCTTGGACATGAGTAGATTCAGGAATGGTCTTTCTTCGTGTATAAATCCTTATATTTTTCCCATATCTTACATCGGCTTCAACATTTACATGATTTTCAGAATCAACTTCCGTCTCAACATTGTCACCTCCAGTTTCAACCTCAACTTCTGGTCCTAGATTAAGGTCAGGAAGTAGAGACTCATCTTCCTTATAATTATTCTCCCCCTAAAGATGAGTTTGAACAAAGTAACTTTCTTGTTCATGGAAGGTGACATCTCGAGAGACAGAATTTGTGAGATGATGGATGATAACATTTGTAACCCTTTTGGGTGGAAGAATACCCTATAAAGACACATTTTAAAGCTCTAGGATCAAGTTTCCCTCTACCATCACTATGGATATGGACAAACGACGTACACCCAAATATTCTAGGGGTGAGATTACTAGAGGTAGACAAATCGGGATAGAATGAGGATAAAACATCCATAGGAGTTTTGAAGTCAAGAACACTAGAAGGTAAACGGTTTATAAGATAAGATGCAGTTAAAACCGCCTCTCCCCAATATTTCTTGGGAATTTTATTTTGGAATAACATAGCACGAGTTTGATCCAACAGGTGACCATTTTTCCTCTCAGCAATTCCATTTTGTTGGGGTGTTTTAACACAGGAGGACTCATGAATTATGCCTTCTTTTTGACAGAATGAATTTAATCCGTGATTAAAATAATCTTTGGCATTATCGGATCTAATCCGTTTAATGCTCACATCAAACTGATTTTTAACCATGGAGAAAAATTGAAAAAACACAGAACTAACTTCAGATTTGTGTTTAAGCAAATAAACCCAAGTAACCCGGGTGCAATCATCAATAAAAGTTGCAAACCAACGAGCACCTGATATATTTGGAACATTAGAGGGACCCCACACATCTGTATGAACTAAAGAAAACGGAAAAGTACTCATTTTATTACTGACTGAAAAAGGTACACGTATGTGTTTAGCAAGCTCACACACCTCACACCGAAAACTCTCAACATCTAATGTTTTAAAAAATAAAGGAAATAACTGCTCACGGCAAGGTAATAAAGAGAACCTTCTCCCTATAGTGGTACAAGAGAACCTTCTCCCTATAGTGGTACAAGAGAACCTTCTCCCTGTTGGTCTTTATTGATTCTGAAAAAAAAATAGTTGTTGCTAAGTAACTTTGGGCTTGAGTCTTGGTTATCCAAATAGTAAAGACCATTCCATTCTCTAGCATTTCCAATCGTCCTCCCCGATTCTTTGTCCTGAAAAACACAAGAGTTATTATCGAAAATAGCATTTCCAATCGTCCTCCCCGATTCTCTAGCCATGGCTTTGAACTGTTTAAAGATGGTAAAGGCATCAGACTTGGCTTTTAAGAGGTAAATCCAGGTGAACCTAGAGAAGCATCAACAAAAGTGATATAGTAATTATAGCCAAGTGATGAAACAGTGGGTGAGGGACCCCAAAGATCACTAAAGACAAGCTGAAGAGGATGAGTGTAAACTGTGTCAGAAGCTGGTGAATGCAATCTATGAGCTTTACCCATACAACAAGCAGTGCAAAAGGTAGAAACATCTTTGTCTTTATTAATAATGGGTATATTACAATGTTGTAAAGCAAGCTTTAGTGTGTGAGTATTAGGATGGCCTAATCTTAAGTGCCACAAGTATTGTGAACTAGAAGATGAACTATTACATGTGCTAGAACTAGTATTAAGAGTACAAACAGATGCAGTATTTGAAGAAGGTAAAGACAATGAAGACTTAGCAGACTGAAGAGAGACACTTGGGAAGGTATAGAGACCATCTGGACCAACTTGACCATGCAGAAGCACCTCTTTAGTGGCCTGAGATTTAACAAGACAATGGTCAGAATGAAACTCAAAGAAGACAGAATTATCTTTTGCAAACTGACTAACACTAATGAGGTTTTTGGTGATGGAGGGAACATGCAACAGGTTATTTAGTGTAAGTGTGATTTGTGGTTTAAGAGGTGAGGGAAACACACTAGAACCAGAAGAATGTATATCCAAACCTTGGCCATTCCCAATGAAAATTTGCTCAGGTCCATCAAAAGAGAAGGAGTCTTGGATATTCTTAGCATCTCCAGTCACATGAAAAGATGCACCAGAATCAGGAAACCAAGCAGTGGAAGCAGTAGAAGAACCACTGGTAGATGGAGCATTGGTGATCATAGCACTAGGTTGAGTAAACTGAATTGCAGGTTGTCTCTGTTGAGGTGGGGGACGAATCCATTGCTGCAAGGGATTGAAACCAGCAAGCTGTGCACCAAAGCCAGGAGGAGAAGCACCATAACCAGCATAATTGGGTCCATAACCTGACATCCCAGAGTTAAAAACATGAGCAGAGTCACCAGAAGTGGACACAAAACCCTGGAAATTAGAAGGAATAGGTGCTTGAAACTGCTGATTGAATCTATGCCAACAAGTAGAAGCAAGATGTCCAAATTTGAAACAAACTTGGCACTGAACATTGGAAAAACGTCCCCCTCTACCACGTCCTCTGCCAGTACGTCCTCCTCTACCACGAAAAGAGCCAAAATTAGGAGTGAAATTAGAGGAATCAGGACCTACAGTGTTGTTAACAGAGGATGAAGGCACAGATGAATCAATTGGAGACTGAGAACCAGAGGATGAAGTATGAGTCAGATTCAAAGAGGCAGCATCATCAATAGTTTTCTTCTTGAACTTATCAAGACGAGTCTCATGAGCAATCAACAGAGATTCAACTTCATCAATGTCAATAACCTCAAATTTACTTTCAACAACAGAGATAACTGGACTATATTCCTGTGGTAAACCTTCTAAAATGACATCCAAATGTTGATTAACAGGAATAGGATCACCAATGGAAGCAAGATTATCAATAAGATTGCGAATGCGAAGGAGATACTCCTGTACCGTACGATTATCAAGAGAAGTGGAACGCAATTCTACACGTAACTGTCTGGCCTTGGCACGCATCTGTTTGTGAAAGTAGGTCACAAGCTTTTCCCAGAGTTCAGACGCATGCGAACAACCAACAACACGCGCAAGAATCTCACTGGACAGAGTAGATTGAAGCCAGGACAGAAGCATCTGATCCTTGAGACGCCACTGACGGAACTCAGGATTGAGAGATCCAGAGGCGCGATCTTGCGCAGTGAGAAAACGCGGTGGAACGATCGGCGCAACAAGAAAATCATCAAGATTGTGCGCGTTGATGTACGGTTCCACCTGTTGACGCCATACGAGAAAGTTCTTCTCATTGAGCTTCTCAGAAATTTTCAGGGAGAAGACGAAGTTAGAGCGCATCGAAGCGTCGTCGTCAACAAGAGAACGAAGCGGAACAGCTTGCGTAATCACCGGAGAAGACGTCGCAGCGGCCGCCGGCAGCGGCGAAGGCGGTGGCGTGGGAATCGGAGAGGTCGCCATGGATCAAAGGTCAATCTGATACCATATTAGATTTAGAGAACTAGAGAGAGAGAGAGAATAACAAACTTCATTTCAATTCTGTTTTGTTTTCATTGATTGAGCAATTCTGTTACAGACAGCTTTATATATGAAGCTGGATGAATACCTACTATAGCAGGTTAACCTATCTCTAACTGACACATGTCAGTTACATAACAGCACAGATACAGCTGGCTTATACAAGCCTTAGACTACTTACAAGTGAAACAAAGCTTATTCTATCTGATACACTTATAGGTCTTTTGTGAGTTTTTGTATGGAAATCAGGCTAGTGGACAATTTTGGGATATGAAGGACATTGTTTAGGGTCATGAATGGATTAAGTTGGACATCCCCTTGACCTGCTACAGTTATAAGAGTTCCATCCGCTGTGGATATTTTTTTGTTACTGGGACAAGGTGAATAGGTAGAAAAGTGTGTGGGTAAAGGTGTCATGTGGTCAGTGGCTCCAGAATCCAATATCCAGTATTGTTTAAAGGGTATATCTGAAGCATTAAGTCCAAAAGAAAGTGGAAATTCACCAAAAAAAGATGGAAATGTACCTGAATATGCCAGAGAGCTAGTACTTGGTTTCTCCAACCTACTGAGGAAATATCTCATTTGTTCTATCTCATCTTGGTTGAGTGGCTTCGCATTTTTTGGACTAGCTTCACTTGCGCCTGCAACCATGTATGCCTGTCCTCCCTTTTTAGGTAAGTCTCCCTTTTTTCCCCACTCTCTACCAGGTGGCTTTCCATTCCCCCATTCTGTACCAGGTGGCTTTCCATTCAATCTCCAACATTTTTCACGAATGTGGCGATATTTGTTACAAAAAGTACAAAACAATTCTTGACTTTTCTTCTCCACAGATGTTCCTTCCCCTTTCTTCTGGTCAGCCATCATAATCGAATTCTTCTCAGCTAACATTGCTTAGCTTTCCACAACAGGAGGGACTGCCAGCATTAGCCCCCTTCTACTTTCTTCACTCCTCGCTGTAGCCACTACCTCATTAATTCCAGTTACCGTCTTTTGACCAAGAATTTGCACTCTAACTTGGTCATATTCAGGGTTGAGTCCCACCAGAAAATCATAGACTCTATCTTGCTCAATATACTCCTTGAGCGTCGCTGTATCTTCTGAACACTTGGCTTTTATAACCCTGTACTGATCCGGCTCCATCCACAAGGTTTTGAGGTGATTTGCATATTGTGTAACAGTTTTGTTTCCCTGTTTAGCACCCATTGTTTTCACCTTCACATCATATATTTGGTCAGCATCTTTGGCTTTAGAATAAGACTCTTTTACTGATTTTCAAATGTTCTTTGCAGCATCGAGAAACATGCAATTGTCACTAATTTCTTTAGTCATTGAACTCCATAACCACGACATGATGGTCGAGTCTTCCTCATCCCACTTCTTGAACTTAGGACTTTTCTGTTCGGGAGGATCATCAGTTAAGTGTTCGGCCTTTCCTTTACCTTTTAAAGTGGTTTTCACAAGTTGAGACCACTTCAAATAATTTTTCTCATGTAATCTGTAGGATGAGGGTATGGTTGGTAATTCTTGAGATTTGTAATCCGCTGTTTCAGTTTTTGTATTGATCACTTCTTCATCACCAGAGCCAGCCATTGATTACACAAAGCTAGCAAAAAACACGTGAGTTTCAAAGAACCCAAAAAACCAAAGTGCTCAGTTTGGAAAGTGAACACCCAAAACGAAAAGAGAGGGGGCTGATATACAATCTGGGAAAAAACGGCGGCGAACAGAGGTCCCTAGGGCGGCGCACCGGTTTTGGCCCAGCGATGAGGTTGGTGATGGAGGTGTCGTTTAAATCGCGACGGAAATAGGTTGAAACTGGCTTTTTTTAGGGCTGCGTGAATAGTGACAGGATGGGTGTTGGCTGTAAACTGAGACACAGTGAAGGGAAAATTCTGCAATTAAGGCAGTAAAAAAAAGGACCAAAATTAAGGTGGCTAGAGTTTTAGACCGCAATTAAGGCGGCTAGGGTTTTTATGAGGAAGCGAGACCCTCAAGAACGAGAGCTCTTGATACCATGTGAAAACTGAATATATTTCAAAGTTCTAAATAATTTACAACCACTAATGTGTTATATAGGCTAATGTAACTTGATGGGCAAGACTACTAAACTAATGGGCCCAATACACATAACCATTAATAATAATTAAAATAAATTATTTACAACAAAAACTAATTCAAATCATTATTCATAACTCTCAAGTTGGTGCATTGATATCCACCATGCCAAATTTTCTTACAATAATCTGCAAAGTTAGGTTGGAATAACTCTTTGAGGATGTCGACTAGCTGCTGAATGGTTGAAATATAAGCATACAAATGACTCCATCTATTTTATGTTAAGTAACTATAAGCAATAAGCAGCTTCATTGATAGGTAGATAAACAAGCTCAATTTCTTAAAGAGTTCGTTTTACTCACAAAATGTTAGGGACAAAAAAATGAAAGAGGAAGGGTGCTATGGAGAGTGTACGGTAGGAAAAGAAATTCAATTAGAAGTTTGACGGGAAAGTTAGGACAGTTAGGGGGGATAGTTGGTGAAAGGTTAAATAAGAGAAAGTGTATTGGGGGAAGGAGATTGGAAAATTACAGACTAAACAAAGCCTATTTCTCTATTGCAAGGGGAAATGGTTGGAGGAGGAATGGAGGATAATCTCCTTGATTCTGGAATAAAGGAAGCATTCTTTTCTTTCTTATTTACTCAATTATATGAGATCAACGCAAGACTCGATTAGGTCATTGTGATGAAGGTCCAAGTGAACGAGTTGAAGGTGCGACAAGGCTTGACGGAAGAAAATGGAACCAACAACCAAAATGGGAAATGGAACATCAAGACATTAGAATATCTATGTAAAATCCAGGAGCCTGCACATTGAAGACGGGAGATATTTCATTAAAAATAAAATAGAGAGAAGTCTTGATTATAAGGATTGTCTTTTCGTTTTAGTTTTTCTTGTATTATTTGCGTCAAGCCATCATTATAAATTGGTATACCATGCCATAATAACAATTAGAAGTGTGTATTCTTCCTCCTCCGTTTTTGTTAGAAACACCGTAAATTCAAAAACAATGTCTACCCAATTATGTGATTAGTAGTTATACTTCCCTACTAACCTATGACTGTGAGGTTTGCCCCCACTTATAAACACATGTTCAAACCATCTTTTATCCGATGTGAGACTCTTTAACACACCCATGACTAGACATCTCGAGCGTGGATATAAATGGTGGGTGGCTCCAATAGCGGAAACCTGACAGCAGGTGGCTTAATGGATCTTGTAGGAGGCTCTGATACCGTCTTAGAAATCATGGTTGAGCCTAACACAACCCCACAAAACTGACTTCTGAGGTGAGGATTGCCCCCACTTGTAAACACATGTTCAAGTCATCTTTTATCCGATATGAGACTCTTAAAGAATATCCACAAGTGGGCCTTCTGGTCTTTTCCAAACTTATTGGGATATCTACTGTTCATAAAGATCGCCAATTGAAAATAGAGAATCCACTAGGGAATTAAGTTGGAGAAGGAATCAATGATTGATCGATTGTATTTATTTGTATTTCCTTGCTCAATACGATGTAGCATGGCTGTTGCTCATGATTGAGAACTGAAAGTGATGTGGGTCTTGTCTCAATATTTCAAGAGTTGATGTAACCAATAATGTGAGTAAGAATTGGATTAGAGATAGACAGCTACAGCGAGGAGAGTAAGATCTGGTCCTACTGCCTTCAGCTGGTTTAGGCTACATTGATTTTACCTCAGTCTCGATCTCCTTCAAGTAAGAGTCGGGATGGAATGGTTGGGTTGAGAACGAAATTGTGAAGGCGATGGACTTTGAGCACTAGTTCAAGTTGTCAATGCCATAGGATAAAATTTGCAGCTGCGAGTATGTGATCGACGCTGCCAGTATGTGATCGATGCATAAACAAGAATGTCGAGCGTCGATGAGTATGATGTGGGGGTCAGAGTTGGAGGAAAGGTGTAAAGCAACTTTTGGTCCGTCGTTACTGGAGGACAAAATGGCAGAGGGCATTCACTAGAAACCATGGCCATGGATCGAATGCATGCTCTAAATACCATGATAAAATTTTTGAAAAAGAGAATTTGATACTTGATTTCGAAGAAACCTGATTTCTATGCTCATTGATCTTATTACATAGGTTTTTATAGAGTACTAATAAAATCTTCTAGAAACAATTGGATTTAACCAACCCCCAAGTGAAAATAGCAAGTTGTAACCATCACTTATGGTGATTATAGGACACTATGAACTAACAATTCTATGTTGGAATTTTAGATGGGTGTGATCCTTATAGGTCGCTCTCTTAAGATGCTAATTTTTGTGGGAGTTGGAATTAGTGCGGTAATCATCACTGTTTTCACCATTGATGGGTCAGTTTCTTGACCAGAGCATGAATCTTTGTACCATGTAATTTAGGAGAAAAGATAATAATTGTTTCTCTCATTCGTGTAAAGAGGTATGGAGATTGAATGTGTAGGCCACATTTTCTATGGAAAATACCAATCAATCTACTGCAACTGAGGAAAAAAATGCACAAAAGAAAGATAACAATTGTTTCTCTCATTCGTGTAAAGAGGTATGGAGATTGAATATGTAGGCCACATTTTCTATGGAAAATACCAATCAATCTACAGCAACTGAGGAAAAAAATGCAAAAAAGAAAGATAACAATCAAACCCGAATAGGATAATTCAGATAACGAACATTTACATTATGGAAAAGCTTATATCCGTTGAGCTGTTGTAACATTTTAAATTCCAAAAAGAAGTTTATTTATCATGTTATATACATGTAGGCATGCACTTTTCTGGCTCGTTCTGACCTTAAAAAGCCATCAAGCCGTTTGGCTTACATAATTGGTGATTCAGTAAAGCCGAAGACCCGGGAGAACGTAAATGCTGAGCTGAAGCTGCGATATTTTTCCCTGACAATTTTAGACAGCTTATGTGGAATGGTATGTTTTTTTTATATCTATTACAAAAACAAATGCCAATACTTTCCGAGTCATTTATCAATTATAAGTTTTTTGATAAAGGAGTATTCATTTTATAAATTCAACGTTGAATTGAACTACCTCTCAGATGAGACCCCTGTTTGACACTACAATTAGCAATATTAAGCTTGCAACACATGGTGGACTACATGGGATGAATGCAGTGCTTATTTCTTCCATTGTTGCATCAACCTTCAATGCACAATTAGAGGCATGGGAACCCCTCGTGGAACCATTTGATGGAATATTCAAGTAATTGATTGGTTATGTTATTTCTCAGTACAATATTTTAATTAAAATATATACTAATGATTCAGTATGTTCTTTTGACCTCACTCATGTGCAAATCCTGTTGAAAATATGCCAATAATTAGATGTTTCCTTTCTAAATTGTTTAGGTTTGAAACATTTGATACAAATGCTCAACCACCATTCGGATTAGGGAAGAGAATTCGAATTTCTGCAACTAGCATCTTGAATGTAAATGTCAGTGCAGCTAATCTTGAATCTTTTGTGGGAAGTGTTCATTCCTGGAGAAGACAGTTAGAGTTTGAACAGAAAGCATCCAAGCTAAATGCGGTCAAAATCTGAACCCTTATCCATTTATCCTTTAGAGCTCCTATCTTTTAAAAGCCTTGCTAACTGTTTGGTTTGCAGGAGGCTGGTGGTCAACACAGCAAAGGAGAACGTACAACATTTTCTGCACTAGATGAGGATGACTTGCAGACTGTGATAGTAGAAAATAAGCTTGGGTGTGATATCTTTGTCAAAAAAGTCGAGCATGATGTAGATACAGTTGACATGCTACATCATGGAAATTGTGTTTCTGTGTGGATTCCACCTCCGCGATTTTCAGATAGGTTAAATGTTGCAGATGAATCTAGAGAATCACGTTTTTATGTTGCTGTACAGATACTGGAAGCCAAGGTCATGATGCAAATGCTTATGCAGAATTCTAATTGAATGCCTGCTTTTCCTTCTTATCCAAAACATTGAAATCAATTCTTTTCAAATTTTGTAGGGTTTACCTATCAATGATGATGGTAACAGTCATAGCTTCTTCTGTGCGTTGCGTCTCGTTGTTGACAGTCAGGCATCAGAGCAGCAAAAGCTTTTTCCCCAGAGTGCAAGAACAAAGTGTGTCAAGCCTGTAATATCAAGAATTAATGATTGGGATGAAGGCAATGTAAAGTGGAACGAACTTTTTATATTTGAAGTTCCCCGAAAGGTATTGCATCATTAATTGATGAGGTTTATTTATTTTTATTTTTTATGATGGTCATTGAAAAAAAAAATTACAGGCCCCTGCTAAATTGGAAATAGAGGTTACAAATCTTGCTGCAAAAGCTGGGAAAGGTATTTCTTGACTGCTTTATTTAGTGAAATGTCGTATATTGTTTGGTTGCCCTGTTAAGTGAGGCTTTGTTTATAGAAGTTTATAGGCAATCTGATTAATCAAATCTCTCAAATCAAAATTCACATGTTACATTTTCTTAAAATGATTAGTTATCATTGATCATTTCCACATTGAAGTTCTTTTTTTGTAACTCAGCTTGTTTTTGTTTTTATCCTCAAAACATGGGTATTCATCATGCAGGGGATGTCGTAGGTGCACTTTCTTTTTCTGTTGGACATGGTGCAAATACTCTAAAGAAAGTTGCTTCAGTGAGAATGTTTCATCAACCATATGATGTTCAAAATATTAGATCGTATCCACTTACTAGAATGGTTGGTTACCATACATTACGGCGTTTTTACCAGATTTGCCCGTCCGATAAGTTATTAAATTTCTATAATGTTTTGCTTCTTTCTCGTTCACTTTTGCAGGCTCAGCAAAGCAATGTTGAAATCATGCATGATGGCTGCCTCTCTGTTTCAACTTCTTATTTTGAAAGAAATACTATTGTTAACCTTCAAAAAGAATTGGAAAGTGAAAATACTAGTAATAGAGACATAGGTTTTTGGGTTGGGCTTGACCCAGAGGGTGAGTGGGAGAGTATCCGATCATTGCTTCCACTTTCAGTTGCTCCAAAATCATTACAAAATGAATATATTGGTATGGAAGTTGTGATGAAAAATGGGAAGAAGCATGTAATTTTGAGGGGTCTTGTTGCAGTAGTGAATGATTCAGATGTTATGTTGAATATTTCAACGTGTCAAGCTTCTTGTGGTCATGATCCTTCCCTTGGAACACACACTTTGAATACTGTAGTTGAAGAAGTCTTTCAAAATCAGTATTATCAGTTATCATCGGGTTGGGGTAACAATTGGCCAGGTGTACACCCTGATAATCCTGGACACTGGAGCACAAGGGACTTTTCTTACTCATCGAAGGTTCGCATATTTATAGGCTTTCTGTTATCAATTGTTAACATCCTTACCTATCACACTGATTAAAATCGTCATTCACCTGTATCATTTTTTCAGGACTTCTTTGAACCTCCACTTCCTCCTGGGTGGAAATGGGCTTCAGGTTGGTCCATAGACAAGTTTCAGAATGTTGACAAGGAAGGGTGGGCATATGGACCAGACATTAAAAATTTAAGATGGCCTCCTGCTTCATCAAAATCTTCAACGAAGTCATCCTCTGATGTTGTCCGTCGAAGGCGTTGGATTCGTACTAGACAAACAATTTCTGAGCAAAGTGCAGAATCCTTACAGAGCGGAGTGAGTACCGTGCACCCTGGAGCTTCTACCGTTTTATCATGGAGAAGTACGTCAAAGGACTCTGAACAATATTTGCAAATTCGACCTAGTTTTGATAACTTTCAACCCTCGTATTCATGGGGTCACGCTGTAGCTGTTGGTTCAAGTTATATATATAGCAAAGACCAACAGTTAGATCCAGGTTTTAGGCAAAATTCTGTGACAACTAATTGTTCTTTGAAGCTAAATGAGATGGAGAAAAAGGATATACTTCTATGCTGTAACCCTAGCAGTGGAAGTAAACAGTTATGGTTTAGTGTGGGTACAGATGCCTCAGTCCTTAATACTGAACTTAATATACCTGTATATGATTGGAGAATATCTATTTTCTCTCCAATGAAATTGGAAAACCGGCTTCCTTGTCCTGCTGAGTTTTCAATCTCTGAGAAAACAAAGGAAGGAAATTGTGTCGAGCGACATCGTGGTGTCATTTCTTCTCGTCAGAGTGTACATATCTATTCAGTTGATATTCAGAAACCTTTGTTTCTTACTTTGTCTGTGCAGCATGGTTGGGTTATGGAAAAGGTGATAACTAATCTTGCTCTGCATGTATTATCATTGTATGACTATGATATTTATATTTGAAATTGCCTGTGCTTCGCAATCTTGTTAATTATTCTTCTTATTTCCTTGATTCCTTGGTACAGGACCCAATTCTTCTACTGGATCCTTCTTTCTCAAATCACGTCTCATATTTCTGGATGGTTCACCGACAAAGTAGAAGGTTTGTAATGTTTTTTTGGAGATGTCACGTTAATTTTCTTTAAGTTACTTGTGTTCACGCAATACCCATCATAATGGATATTTTTTTTCAATATTATTATTAGTTATGATGTACTTTTGCTGTGTTTTGGGGAGTAATATTTTTCTTGTGTCTATGTTTTCTTATTTGAATTAATTTTTGGAGCTTGTTGATCTCAAAGCTCTTAAAAGTAATATGCCCTGAAATGTATCTTCTAGTTTACTAGTAGTTATATTATGTGTTTCTTAAGCCTGATTTTCCATAATGTTTCTTCATTTGAATTCAGTCCTACCTTTGGGTTAATTAATACCATTATGCAAAATCATAAGCTAATTGCTATTCTTTTTAACAGACTTTTTGTTACATAGCACTGACACATTATTTTTTTATAAGCATAATCTTTATTTTAGCATTGATGATATATATGATCATTTTTTCAGGAGATTGCGTGTGAGTATAGAACATGACATGGGTGGGACCAGTGCTGCACCAAAAACCCTAAGACTTTTTGTCCCTTATTGGATTGCCAATGATTCTTCTCTACCGTTGGCATATCGTTTGGTAGAAGTGGAACCTTTGGAAAATGCAGAGACAGATTCAGTCCTACTCTCTAGGGCTGTCAAGTCTGCCAGGACAGCTTTGAAAAATCCCATTAGCTCGATGGATAGAAGGCATTTTAGTTCAAGGAGAAACCTACAAGTACTCGAAACAATTGAAGATAATAGTCCATTTCCTAGCATGCTTTCTCCACAAGATTATGCTGGCCGTAGTGGGGTATTTCAATCTCAGAAAGACACATACCTGTCACCTAGGTTGGGCATCTCTGTTTCGATGCGCTATTCTGAAGTTTACAGCCCTGGGATATCTCTGCTTGAACTGGAAAACAAGGTGTTACTAAGAGCTTGTTTGTTATGCCTTTTTTCGTGAAAAAATCACTTCTTTTTTTAAAAAATAAAATAATAACTTTTAGAAGTTTTCATCCGCAAATTTTGAAGAAAAAAAATAAGAATCTGAAAAAAATATCTAAAACTGCTTCAAATGAGACATCTTTAGAGTAGCTTCTCTAGAAAATCATTTTTCATAACATTGATTTTCATTATGGTAAACAAACACAAAACACTTCTACTTTTTTTTTAAAAAAAAAAAAAAAAGTATAAAAATCAATCTCTAAATTATTGAATATCAAAATCACTTTTTTTATAACCTGTAACTTACGGACCATGATAGATGGACAAACAACTGCCTGTTGTTGGCAATGCATATGCATATTAGTATAGTTTTTGACTTAGTATATAATGTTCATTAAAACTCTTGTAGGAACGCATTGATGTTAAGGCTTTCAAATCTGAAGGATCTTACTACAAGCTTTCAGCATTGTTGAAAATGACTTCAGACAGAACAAAGGTTGGAATGTTATACTAATAGTCTAATACTTGCATATATTAATTTATTTTTTTAGTCTATACTCTTATGTTCCTGCAATATCTTTAACTTATCATGGTTATTGTACATCATGTGTTTCAAGTCAGCCCCCATACCATACCCTTGATATTAGTAACTCTAAAACTATTTGATGTCCAGGTGGTTCACTTCCAGCCACATACAATGTTCACCAATAGGATTGGATGTAGTCTCTGCTTACAACAATGTGATACTCAGTCAGTTGTATGGATACATCCCACTGATCCTCCAAAACCATTTGAATGGCAGTCGTCAGCTAAAGTTGAACTTTTGAAGGTTTATTATTAATTTCTAAAATATTTCTAGCTTATTTATTTGCCTTGTTATCTATATCTTACAAAGTTCCTTATGAGAAACTGCTATATTCTTATATAAATCCTATATTCATTCAGTTGTGTATCGATGGCTACAAATGGAGTACACCATTCAGTGTAAATTATGAAGGTGTGATGCGCATTAGTTTGAAAAAAGAAGTTGGAGATGAAAGAATGCAATTGAGGGTAGCAGTCAGAAGTGGTGCCAAGAGATCACGCTTTGAAGTTGTTTTTCGTCTAAATTCATTGTCAAGTCCTTACAGGTTTTTTTTCCTCTCATTATCTTCCCCATGAATCATCATAATATTAATCTTTTCTTATATTTTTTTTTAACACTGAAGTAAATGAGAATAGTATTTGCATGTATCCCTGTATATTTTGTGAAAATCATTTGAAGCAATTATTTTCCTTGCTTTAGGATCAACTTGACCAAGATAAGGTGTGTAATGTATTATTTTTAAGTAACATTTGAAGGATTGTGTATTTCCCATTACTTCATCTACCTATGCCGTTGTTGTTGCCTAAATTTTGGTTATGATTTGAGACGAAATTTTCTTGACTTCTTCTCTTTCTTCATCATCATCACTCTGTGTTAGTTTGGACATTTCCCCGTTTTAAAAATACTTTTCTATTGGCAGGGTTGAAAATCGTTCGATGTTCCTGCCCATTCGTATTCGTCAAGCTGATGGTATCGGCGATTCCTGGCAGTTGCTGCTTCCAAATTCTGCTGCTTCATTTCTGTGGGAAGATCTTGGTAGGAGACGTTTATTGGAACTCTTGGTAGATGGAACTGACCCAATGAAATCGCTGAAGTACGATATCGATGAAATTTCTGATCACCAGCCTCTCCAAGTAGCAGATGGACCAACCAGAGCCTTGCGTGTTACAATTGTAAAGGAAGAGAAAACCAATGTTGTTAAGATCAGTGATTGGATGCCTGAAATTGAACCTATTAGAGTTCTGAGCAGAAGACATTCATCATCAGTGAATGACTCTCAGAAGCAACAACTAATGTCAGATACAGACTTTGAGTTTCACATCAATGTTGATCTTGCTGAGCTTGGGGTGTCTATTATTGACCATACACCAGAAGAAATTTTGTACCTGTCTGTTCAGAATCTTGTTCTGGCATATTCGACTGGTTTGGGCTCCGGAATCAGTAGGTGAGATTTGCATTTGCTCAACAGATGCATCTTTGAATTCGTTTACAACATGAAAATTGGATATTTATATATTTTCAGTTACCTTTTCTCAAGTTTCCTGGTGAAAATACAGTTCATACCTAATTGACATGCAAAAGAATCAAAAGAATCAAACACAAATGAAACAAGACCCAGACGAAATTAAACAAGGGATAAACTCTTTGTAGACTGAAATTGCTAAAAAGAGAGAAAACTATGATGTTATACCTCATGGCCTCGTCAGAACAAAGTGTAATTGAAATCTCTTTGTTAATAATAACAAAAAGGGGGAAAATCCAATTAGGGTTTCAATTTGCTAATTCCTGTTCGTTAATCCAATCAGGGAAAATCAAAACTGCTAACTGCATGTCAACTTGCTAATTAGAATTTGCTAATCTTGTTGACTGGTACAACTCAGCCAAGATTTAAAATAACTATATAAGACATTTTTGTCTGGTTATCCCATTATTTACAAATTCTAATTTTGAGATTTGATATCTCTGGTGTTCCAGATTCAAACTCAGAATGTGTGGGCTACAAGTGGACAACCAACTACCATTAACTCCAACACCAGTTCTATTCAGGCCTCAGAGATTTGTGTCAGAAACTGATTATATCCTGAAATTTTCCATTACAATGCAGTCAGATGGATCATTGGATCTTTGTGTCTATCCATATATTGGTCTTCATGTGAGTTTTATCAGATGACAATTAATATTTAGCAAAGATATGTCAATGCATAACATTTTTATGAATCGTGAGATTTGACTTGTTTTGTGACTGGTTATGGTAAGCAGGGGCCGGAAAGTTCTGCTGCCTTTTTAATAAACATCCATGAACCTATTATTTGGCGCCTTCATGAAATGATCCAGCAGGTGAAGCTCGGTAGGCTTTCTGAATCTCAAACTACTGCCGCATCAGTTGATCCAATCATCCAAATTGGGTAAGCAATACTCTCTGTTGGAAATGTATGATTATCTGTGTTGGGCTTTTAGAAACTGCATGACATTACCTTGAATTACAGTGTCCTTAATATTTCGGAAGTACGGTTCAAAGTGTCGATGGCTATGTCGCCAAGTCAAAGACCAAGGGGAGTGCTTGGATTTTGGGCATCCTTAATGACTGCATTAGGCAACACGGAAAACATGCCTGTAAGTATTTTAGTTTCTTTCTCTAAGTTGCCTTATTTTAAGGAACCTTCTGTAAATCTCTAGTAGCTTCTTGCTGAAGGTTATTTAGTCAGCCTTTTATGTTTCTTTCTAACTATGAACGCGATATGTAAGTATTCGAAAAACCAAGTCCCACATAGATTAAAGATAAGGCCTGACTATAGTTTATAAAGAGAGGCACCCCTCACCTTAAAAGCCGGTTTTGTAAGGTTGATTTAGGCTCAACCCAAATTCTAATATGGATTCAGAGCCTATCGATTCGGGTAACCCACCATTTATATCCACGCACCAAGCCTAATAGTGTGGGGCGTGAGGGGGTGTATTGGAAAAACCAAGCCCCACATAGATTAAAGATAAGGTCTGACTATAGTTTATAAAGAGAGACACCCCTCACCTGACAAGCGGTAAGGTTGAGTTAGGCCCAACCCAAATTCTAATAGTAAGTTTTGTAAAATGGTTAAAATTTTCCAAGAGAATAACAACCAGGTACTATGCTCTTAAAATATCTCATGTAGATGTTGAAACAGAGAAAGAGAAGCATTGAATGTAATGAATTGAGTGTATTAATAATTGAGCAGGTGACAAATCGAGAAATTAGTTGAACTGAGAAAATTGCAGAGATATTTGAGAATTTATGTATTGAATATTTCTGTTCTGAGAGAATGTGGAATACAAAAGGGGATCTGATTACAGTGATCTACTTATTTATAGTTCTGATGCACATGTTAGATCGGCATTGCCCAACACATATTAGGGATGTCTGAAAACCATTAGAACGGATGTGGTTTCTCATTCTTACATTAGCTATAACTGATTCTGTTCCATAAAACATGACTAAATGCCTCACTGACAGGAGCTATTTGTAGGATTCTATTAAAGGCTTGGCTAACACTATATTCTGACCATGCTCGTAACATTGTTTGACTAATTTTGCAATAATCTCAATTTATGAAACCTATCTTTTCTGCAGATATATCTATAAATGCTGAAGATCTTAGGCATGATAAATTTTGAGATGTTATGCCTTTTTTTGACAAAAGATATGCTATGCCTTAAGTTTACGCAGTTTTAGGATTTGGAGAATATAACGAAGTGCTGCTAATGATAAATGTGCTGATCCAGGTCAGGATAAACCAGAGGTTCAACGAGAACGTATGCATGAGGCAGAGTTCTATGATTAGCATGGCTATCTCAAATATCCGGAAAGATCTTCTAGGTCAACCACTTCAGCTGCTCTCAGGTGTCGATATATTGGGTAATGCAAGTAGTGCACTTGGACATATGAGCAAAGGTGTAGCTGCATTGTCTATGGATAAGAAGTTCATTCAAAGTAGACAGAGACAGGTTGTCTAGGCTGTTCTTTTCTCGTTCTTTAAATTTTGATAGCCATATTACTACTACTAAACCTAAAAGTCAAAACTCTTAAGTAGTACTTTCCTTACCTTTTTTTTGTTATTCTTATTCTTATTTTGCAATTTTAAAAATCTCTGGTCATGTGTAGTGATTTGATAGGATGCTGATAGCCATGGTTAATATAACTGTGTGACAGGAAAGTAAAGGTGTGGAGGATTTTGGTGATGTTATAAGAGAGGGAGGTGGTGCATTCGCTAAAGGTTTATTCAGAGGGGTAACTGGCATTTTAACGAAGCCTCTTGAAGGAGCAAAAACTTCTGGTGTAGAAGGTTTTGTTCAGGGTGTTGGGAGGGGTATTATTGGTGTAGCTGCGCAACCAGTGAGTGGTGTTCTGGACCTTCTGTCAAAAACGACGGAAGGTGCCAATGCTATGAGAATGAAAATTGCTTCTGCTCTAACATCTGATGAACAACTTCTCCGGAGGAGATTGCCTCGTGTTATAAGTGGTGATAATTTACTTCAACTCTATGATGAGTACAAAGCTCAGGGACAGGTACCATGTGTTCAACTAACTATAAATCACAGACCTGAAGCTCATTCTGTTATTTGAACATTTAACTTTTAATTATAATAACAAGTATGATATGTATTGTGAAACAAAGAAATCTAATTCTCATTCAAATCCTAAGCAGAGTTATTTAGATCCACCCAATTTTTATGATCAAAGAAAAGATACTACCTTTTTATTTGAAGAAACAAACGTTTTACATGTACAATTCATTTCTGAAATATGCAACTTTTGACAAACACTACATTTGTAGGCTAAAAGGGCAAATGCTAGGATTGTATAAAATAATGTAATTGAAGATCTTGCTTCAGGCTATGACTTCATAATTTGACAGTTTTGGGGTTCAGTTTATCTACTTTGTTTTACTGACTATCTCTGATGTTGCCAATGATCCTGAACCAAGAATAATTCTTTCCCCCCATTGCTGGGGGCCTCGTCCTCAGGGACTACACCTTTCAAAAGGAGAAACTTAGAAAACAAACTCTAATGTAAAACTTTCATAAGTCTATATTCATGCATTTCTCATCACACTGGCACATTTCCCATTACCCCTCATTAACAGAATATTTACCCTCATTCAATTAAACTAATGTCTCAATAATTTACCATAAACTTTAGTAAATATTGTTGTAGGGTAATTCAATGTTTACTGTCTAACACAGTTTGTTAGTTAGTTGTTGCAGTTAATTCTGTCAGTGAAGTCAGTTAATGTGCCAACTAAATTGGACCATGGAGTCAATAGTGTACAAATGCAGTTGGTGCATTATGTACTGTAGGGTGAATAAAATTTACTTTTGAGATTCATCCCTTACCTTTCTTACTCATTCTCTGATAGAAAGCGTGTGTGTGGTCACACCTTGCCAACAAGTATGCCTAAAGCTTTTTATACTACCCAATCCCATTATGAGCTTCAATAGTATCCTTGAACTTTAATGCTGTCATTAGATACTGAGCAGCTATTAAGAGTAAATTTCAATTTTGTGGATTGTTATTGCTTGATAGCTCTCACCATAGCAGGGCCCAAGTCCTCCATGACCCATTGTGTCTCAATTGTAGGGAGCCTTACCTTGTGAGTCCCGCATTGGATGAGAGATGGCATGACAAGTGTTTATAAGTGGGAGCAGTCATCACCTCACAGGCCGGTTTTGTGGGGCTGTGTTAGGCCCAACCACAAATTCTAAGACCTTGTATTTATAAGAGGTTAATTTCACGACTTGAACCTGTGACCTTCTAGTCACAGGAACACAACTTCAAATGCTAAGCTCCGTGGGGATATGGTCACTGCTGTGACTTCTCAAAAAAATTGCTATCTAATTCACTTGTTATATTGCATGAGCGAGTTGTGCAATCAATGAGCCTTAATTCCTTTTTATCTTTTGATTTTTGTACGAAATTTGACTATTTTGGGAGCTCAATTTTAAACAATTGCCATATTGTCATGAAGGTCATACTGCAGTTGGCAGAATCAGGTTCATTTTTTGGCCAGGTTGATCTGTTCAAAGTTCGAGGAAAGTTTGCTTTATCAGATGCTTATGAAGATCATTTCATGCTTCCAAAAGGGAAAATCCTCATGGTCACCCATAGAAGAGTCATATTACTGCAAGTATGTATTCACGATTTTGAACAATAAATGAATTCCCATTTTCTTCAATCCACTGTTACTTATCAGCTATCTGTTTTCGTTGTTAGCAACCGTCCAATATTATTGCTCAGAGGAAGTTTAGCCCTGCAAAGGATCCTTGTTCAATAGCGTGGGATATAATGTGGGATGACTTGGCTGCAATGGAACAGACACATGGAAAAAAAGACAACCCAAAATCTCCTCCTTCGCGTCTCATTTTATATTTGAAGTCTAGATCATTGGATGTTAAAGAAAATGTTCGCATTGTAAAATGCAACCCTGAATCACGTCAAGCTCTTCAAGTCTACTCTTCAATTGACCATGCATTGAGCATTTATGGCCCAGGTGCATCAAAAGTATGTTTCTATTCCCTTCATCGTGCTTCATTTAACATTCATTTGTATATTAGTTAGTTATTACTTGTAGTATCCTTCTCACATTTAATTAACTGAACCAGGCTAAACTGACTTTTGGAAACTTTTCTCTGACTCTCAAATGCATAAGCATGCCTAATGAACATATACTTGTTCCCAAATATTACACATAATATTACTCAGTTCTGACTTAGTTTCCATTGATATTCAGGGAATGCTGAAAAATAAAGTAACCAAGCCATATTCACCACTTGTTGATGGTCCCAGTGTAGATGTAACCCCAAAAGAAGGTGTATGCCCCTGGTCCCCACAACAGATGCCTGGATCAGTTCCTCTCTCTTCGAGTTTTGGAAGCAGTTCCAATCGCTAGGCTTTATCTCAAATTGCCCAGCCAAATTTCGCCCTTTCGCAACGTCATCAATTTGTTTGTTTGATTTTTTTCTTGCTGATATCCGTTAAACAAATGCGGTGTAGAAGAGCCCCCTGTTTGATCTTATTCTTGCTGACATCCGTTCAACCAATGGTGGCATAGAAGAGCTCATTTGCTCTTCGGTTTGAAAAGTATCATTTTTTGCATTTTCCTCTCTATTACCATTGAGATAGTAATGTCAGATTTCTTAGGAAGTAGGCATTAGTCCTCTGTATCATCTCCAATAGTTCTTGTATAGTATTGAAGGAAAACAATTTCATTGTACATATAAAAAATCACAGCTCATAGTAAGGACCTTTACTTGTCCACCTCCATGCCCTTTGCAAATTTTGATATCCTAAGAGTAAAACTCAATGATGTATGTCTGCTCTGCATGACCTCGGAATTTATCATAATCGTGTTCCTCCATTTGAAGATGCAATTTTTGAATGTTTGTGTATGATCCATCATTAATAAATGTTAGGGCTTTACCTTGAGATAAAGAGTGATCTCTTCCCATATTGGCTGAGCAAGAATTCACACAAAACAGATGCCAACTCATTACCAAATTAGAAAAACTAAATCATATAATATGCCACTAACAATAATACTTGTAAAAAAAAGGTGTTTCATAAATTGTAGGGACAAAAACTTGGGTTGTGTTTGGTTATCTATGATAGAATTGAATGGAATAAATAATTTGAAAAGTTGAATTGGCCAAAGACCTAAATCATGTATTGGATCAATAAGTTATTGACTATTATTTAGGATTAGAGATTTCCGGGCGCCGAGGATCAAACCCACGACAACTAATTCTCACATAATCCAACCCACGGCAACTAATTCTCACATAATCAATGAGTTATTGACTATTAGTGAGTCATTGATTGATTAAAAGGATATGAAAATTTGTATTTATGTGTTAACATGCATTTTGGATATGAAAATTTGTATTTATGTGTTAACATGCATTTTTTTATCAACATAGTGACTGGTTCAAATTGTTTCAAATTTACAATTGAATGGATATTTGAGTACTTTAAGAGAAATCATGAAATACTTTGTGATTAAAAAAAAAGGAAATGTTAATCGGTGCCTTCGGGGCACTGGTTAAGAAATTATAAAAGGAAATATTTTCTTGAAAATTGTGTATTCTATTTTTTAAAAATTGAAAAATTACTTTTTCAATGCAAATTATGTCTTTTCTTTCCATTTTTAGTTTCTTAACCAGTGCCCCAGGGGCACCGGTTAACAAGACCCTTAAAAAAAATACTCCGTTTTTTTCAATTGTTGCATTTGCAGGATATTTTTTGTTCGTAATTTACTTGGCATTTTAAATTCTTTGTAACATTATTGATTTTCTATAATACTTTTAATTATATATTGCTGAGAGAGAAATAAATGGAATGAAATAATAAACGATTAAGGGTATTATGAGAAAAAGATAAATAATTGTATTAAAAATAACAAAAAAAAAAAGTTGATTGTCTTGATATGTGTAAAAAGTCAAATTATAAACAAAATTTTAAAATTTGATTGTCTAACTACTAATTATGAACAAATTTTAAAATTCGATTGTCTTACTACAAATATTAAAAATTTGATTGTCTTACTACAAATATTAAAAATTTGATTGTCTTACTGCTCTTAAAAAAGTTGATTGTCTTAATACTAATTATATTTTAAAATTTTCTAATTTATTTTAACATTTTTAAATAAAATAATAAATTTAATTATTAAATCATATTCAAATTTAAAGTTTTGTATGTATGCGTGTAACTCCCATGATAATATAAATAAAAAAAATTCTATTTTTGAAAATTTTATATTATTTTTTGCATAAATATCTTGCCAAATACATATATTAATTTGATACTATCCGTCAAATATTTAATTTATTGTATTAATTTTTTCTAGTTTTAAATAGCAAAAACGTCTAAAAAATATACACGTATTTTCATTATATTCAACCACTATTTAACATTTTATATTAAAAAATCCATTCTTTAACATATATTTTTTAAATATTTTATTTTATACTTTTATGCACGTGGTCTCTCCCATGTTAATTTCAATAATAATTTTATGTTTACAAAATAAAATATTTTATGTTGCAAAAATATCTCAAAACTACACCAAATGTAATTCCTCAAATAAAAAACTACACCAAATTTTAATCGCCTACACATTTTAAGATAGAGAAATGATATTTGTACAACCATTTTATGATATCTTTTGGACAACTTTCTCTTTCATATTCACATGATGTAATTATCTTTTCTATTCATTTTTCTCTCTCTATTGTTTTTGACCAATGAGAAGAGAGACAGATAAGGTTGTCACAAAAGTTGTCATCAAATGGTTGTCCAAATATCATTACTCTTGAACATATTATCTTTGGGTCCAAATTTTTAAATATGGTTTAAATAGTTGTCATTTTTTTTAAAATTTTTTAATCATAATTGGATTCAAATTTTAACTATAAAATAATTTGATTCAATAAGTTTAATTTTAAGCTTTTTTATTTATTTATTTATTTATTTATTTTATTTGTATTTAGTTTACTATGCACATGTGCTATTAACACGTTGTTTTAATTAAAAACTCTTTATGTAGTTTAAATGGCTTAAGAAACTACATATCTAAATTATCATTATAATCTCTGAATACGGATATCGTTACTTTCAAGTTTGTATCTATTAATTAAGAGTGCTTAAAGTATCAATGTGTTTTATCTGCATGTAAGTTATCCACTTTATCTCTATGGTAGGTTTTATCCACGCATATCGTGCTTATATTTTGTTTGTCATCCCTAATAACTGCAATTACTACTTTTTTTTTAAGGTCTGTTATTTTTTATTTTTTGCGTGAATCAGATATCCCCTGCATGCAACTGTAGAGACTATTACCTCAAACCGAGGAGGACCACAATCGTTGACAAAGCTCTCCTCAAGAGATTTAGCACTTCTATATTCCTAGGGTTTAAATATAATCCTACATTTTAATTCTAGTTATTTATTTTTCTCTTAGTTTTTATCCTTCATTAAACACATGTTTAAATTATATTAAACTTAGCCTAGCTTTCATTAAATTCAATAGATAATTGTCAATGAAGATTGATTTGGTTGGTAAGAAGTTGACTGAAGTGTAAGGTCGTGGCTTCAATTGTCGTTGTCGATGTGAGAACATCTTTGATGTGTGATTTGTAATTACATATGTAAACGCTCTTTGAGCTTGAGGACCGCCCTACCCTTGCGAGCACCTGTAGCTCACCTAAATTTTTTGTAACATTTTTTTTAATAAATAATTTTTTTTAAATAATAAATTGATAGAGAATTTTTTTAATAATTATTTTATTGAAATTAAATTATTTATTTTAATAAATTTTATATATAAGGAAATTATTGTTTTTCTTACATGTGCTCGTTCTATTCATTCTAAACACATATTCTTGATTAATATTTCAAGGTCATAACTAGAATTTATTTATTTTATATTTTAGGCAGATGTTAATGGTTCGTTTAATAAGTAATCTTTTTCCTTTTATTATTTCTAAGATATATAAATTTTCAATGAATATTATACATATTTTTTTAACTAGGTATCTGGCTTAAAGACCTACTAGCCCGAGGGGTCCAGTCTCAATGAATATTGTACATACAACTTAAACAATAATATTATATATGTAACCCGACCAACGCCCGGTAAATACGCTAGTTTATGACATGAAGAAGCAACTTTTCAGGCATAATAACTTCCTTGTCGTTAACCCGATTGCAAAGATTCTTCTACAATTTTTTGTACTCAACCAAAACTCCTTTAGATATTCAATATAAATTGGTTTCTTTTCAACCGAGAAGAAGTCGATGAGACTCATCTCTACCAGGTTATCTCTGAGGTTGAAGTCATATTTGACAATATTGTAAATATCAGCTCTTGGTTCACAGAGAACTTCCAGTTTCTATTATTCAACATTCTTCATGGATATAGGATAAATATATGTAATATGTATTTCTTTTGGGTGGTAAAATATTTTATTGTCATTTATTTTTCTCTTTCATATCAATGTTTGTTGGTTCATCATGAACAACTTGCATACATATTTCTCAAACAATATTGTTTTTATAGGATCTTTATCACAATGACACTTTAAAACTTATTCAACCCTTTACTTTATTTTATGAGAAATATCTTAACAACATTGTTATTGTTCTTTAAGTTAGGTGAAACGTGGACTAAAGTAAATAAGAGATGTGGAGATAAAAGCACACGATGATTTTTATACGGTGTCATTTCACATGGGAAAGGTGAAAACTTTCCCACCATAGGAAAGTTTTTTTGGACCATTAGATCAAGTAAGGAACATAATATTATCATACTCTCTCAACACTATATTATTTTTACACTATTCCACCACCCTGTCTCTCCTCCATGTCCCCACTCACCCACCAACAACGTCAACTACACCACCAGCACGACCCTCCCAAACCTCACAACCTTGCCCTTATTGCATCCACCCCATAAATCTATTATTCAACAATTTGAAACTCTATGAATATACAACAAAACACTAACAGTTGTCTGATATAATGTCCCCGACGCCGGGATCATGTAAACATGTTGATCCCCGTCAACAGAAACGGCATAGCCTCTGTTGATGCCATCTCCACTTTTGCGATATAGACTACTAGTACTCATCTTCAGAAACCTGCAAGCACTGCATCTGCCTCTGAATCTCAACACTCTATGTAACTCATAATTTCATATCATATGGTTAAGCGCTCTTCATAAACCGGATCTGACATCAGATTCGATTCCAAATCAAAAACAGTTCCATAATAAACAAATCTGACATCGGTGTCATGTAATCTCCCTTAATTGGTTTTGTGGGTTTGAGATTTGAGAGAGAAAGGGGGAAATTAATTAAAAGTTATAATTAAATGATATAATTGGTATTCTTTGTTAATTTTTGTTTCTCGGTGTTATAATTAAGGGTAAATTACACTTTTGTCCTTTAAATATTTTTCAGGTTTCATATTGGTCCCCTAATTAATAAAAGTAATGTTTTGGTCCCTTAAATCCTTTATATTAGTCACTTTGGTCTCTTCCGTTAGTTTGTGTTAAAAAACGTTCACTTTTGGTCCCTTAAATATTTTTCAGGTTTCATACTGGTCCTCTATTAGGGGACCAATATGAAACCTGAAAAATATTTAAGGGACCAAAAGTGAAACCTGAAAAATATTTAAGGGACCAAAAGTGAACGTTTTTTAACACAAACTAACGGAAGGGACCAAAGTGACTAACATAAAGGATTTAAGGGACCAAAACGTTACTTTTATTAATTAGGGGACCAATATGAAACCTGAAAAATATTTAAAGGACCAAAAGTGTAATTTACCCAATAATTAAATGATGATAGAATGATGAATCAGGAATTAGAAAACGAGGTATACTTTGTCTCTGATGAGATTCCGACGGGATTGGGTTAGTTGCACATAGTTGAAGAAAAATAGAAGAAGAGTAGAATGGTGGTGAAAGATGGTGTGAGAAAATATAGTATTGAGAGAGTATGATAATATTATGTTCCTTACTTGATCTAATGATCCAAAAAAAAAACTTTCTATGGTGGGAAAGTTTTCATCTTTCCCATGTGAAATGACACCTTTTTATACTAGTTCACAATCCAACAGTTTGCTTGCAATTGTGCTTGAGTAGTCTTTTCATAGGAGTGATTTGACTTTTACTTTCAAGGCAATCATGTACGAAGTCTTGAGATATTAAAAGTGTCCTTTTAAATATCGGTGCTTGAACTTGCATTATGATCTTCTCTCTATGACTTCTTTGATCGGACGTAGAGTTTATGTCAAAGTTTTAGCTTGATCGAACGAAGTGTCCAACTTTGTTGTAGATGTTGCATTGATGTTTGTTCTAAATGTTGGATTCTCTTAGTACCAATAACATTATCATATCCTTCACGTATTGTTAAGAGACGATGAATCATCTAGACGATTTTTCTCTCCATGGTACTTAATTATTCTAGGAAACCAAGGTTTTTATAGTTTATGTGTTCACTTTGTTTATCCTTGATACTTAAATATATATGCTTATTCCAAATCTATTTGTATCAATACTTATTTTTCTATTTCACTTTTCTTTAGACAACGAATACACCATACACTGTTGATTGAGGTACCTGACACAATGGTCAGTCATCAAACAATATGTACTTAATGATCATTGTTCTATTGGAACGAAACTTACGGTGAGTAATATTTTTTTCTAGCAGAAGGTAAACATCTTTTTTAAGAAGTTAAACTAACCCACCTAAATTGACATCAGAGATAATCGAACCTGAAACATTGAGGAAGAGCACACTTTAAGGTCTCAAGCCAACACCACCAGACCAAGCCAAATGGGTTAGCAAAAGGTAAACATTAGATGAACTCCTAGTGAATATATTGTTATGCTTACGAGAAAGTAAATATTGGAAGATATATTACCGATCACAAACACATGCGATATTAATTATGTAGATAATAACTATCAGACAATTTGTTATTCTGACTTTACTTCTTAAGCATGAATAAATTGTTCTCTTACTATTGTTATTAGGGGTGTGCAAAAATGTGGTTAGCTGAACCATATCACTAAACTAAACCACAAAAAAAAAACTGAACCATATTAAATGGTTCATAAACTGAACCTCAAATTTAAACCAATTCAGTTAACCAAACTTAATTTAAAAATCGGTTTTAACTTGTTTTGAACTCTTTAATATTTTCTTTTACAAATGTTTAACCAATAATTTTTTTAAGAAAAATAACAAATTTATAAACAAAACATATATATAAATTATTGTCACATAACTCATATTGATGTAGTGATAAATTGACCTTGCATTAAGGTAAGGTAATGGTCTTGGGTTCAACTCTCACTTAAGTTAGATAATTTTTTATTTAAAAGATGATTTATTAAATAAAAATAAGTGCCAGCCACCACCTCATCTGTCGGTGCCACCACAGAGCTCTGATAAGTGGCAAAAAATGAATAAATCCATGTCTTTTATAAGACTTTTTAGTTACTTGTTGTGCAAGTTATCTTAGGAAAAGCATGGAATTTATGAATAAATGTCAATTATTCTTTGTATACCTTATTCTTCCCTATTTGTGTAGGAAAAAGCAAGCCAGAACTTGAAAATAGCAAGAATTCATCAAGAGAAGAATTAATGAAGACTTTCTCCCAGCGACTGCTTGGCGAGTGAATGGCGAGTAGAGGCAGGGATTTTCAGGAGTTTTCAAAGTATACTCTCGCCCAGCAATACCTTGGCGATCAGTTGGCGAATTCAGGCAGGGATTTTCTAGAACAGGGGAAGTTTGATTTCGCTTAGCGAAATATTGGTCGCCCAGCGAAATCATCAAGGCGGTTTAATGCTGTAGAAGACGTGGCAAAATGCCACTGGCCAGATTGTTAAATTCGCTGAGCGAAAGTTATCTCGCTGAGCGATATTTCACTTATTAGCTTTTGTATATAAGCTATCTTTCAGCTTTTAGGTTAGATATTAAGTTATTGTTAAGCTTTCATTAAGAACGAATTTTAGAGGTTTATTACCAGAGAATAGGGCTAAAAGAAGGGCACTTCAAAGGACAAACAAGGAATCAAGTTTAGATCATTAAAGGGTTTTTGAGAAATCAAAACTTAGCATTGATCTTCATCTTTACTCCAGCTTTTGTATTGTTGACATGAGAATGATCAACTAAATCTCCTTTGTTGGGATTAGAGGTAATGAATCAAGCTAGATGTAATCTATTTGATCATGTAAATATTTGATTCTAGAGTTTTATAATATATTGAAAGTTATTCTTGTTATTCAATCTTATGTTTGGTTTAGTGCTATTGAAAAATACATTTAAATCTAGGGTTAGAATGATTTTCTATTAAAACAAGTGTTCTAGACATGGAACTATGTTTTGATAATCACTTAAAGCATCAATACTTAATGCTTTTGGATCGTTTAATAGATTGGGAAATCGTCGATTAAACGATACAATCGATCTCACAACTTTATTTGGACACGAATAATGTTGTCGAGTGATGTGTGATAATATCGTTAAAAAGAGATTAAAACTAGAATCCTTAAATCATGATCATTAGAATATTATCGATGCTTGATTTATGATAATGGATGTTGAATGGTTTAAGGTGTCGCGTAAATCCCTGTGGAGACGATCCTAATATACTCACGTGTAGATAGGAAATTATAATGTGAGGAAAAACCTTTCATCAAAATGGCGCCGTTGCCGGGGATTATAACGCTTAGATATCATAAACATAGCAACTAAAATTATTGTTTTAAGCAATTTTGCAGAAAATTTTATGTATATAACTATCATTTTTTATCCATCTTGTTGCTAATTTGTTTGGTCAAATTGTTGATATCCGTATATGCGAGGTAAAACACAAGAAGACCAACTGCTGTTTGATTCAGAAATAGAAAGAACTGCTAGGAGAAACAATAGCAGAAACCGGAAGAAGAGGCAGCAAGCTAAGAGGCAGCAAGAAGGACCATCTGTTTCTATTCCTTCATTAGTTCCAATACAAGAATTACCAATGGCCGGAGAAGGAGAAGGTACTGGAAGCTCAGGTGGTAGTGGGATGCCTTGTCATAACAGCCCACGACGCCTAGCTCAATTGGGAAAGTCGCCAAGGACTACTAAGCAAACGGAGATGAAGACGGGGATTCTCTAAATTCTATATGCTAACCCTTTCTCAGGTTTAGATCATGAGGAACCATTTCAACATCTAACAAAGTTCTATGAGATAGCTGGTACTTTAGGAGCAACGGAGAATGAGGAAGAAGCAATATTCATGAGAATGTTTCCTCATTCGTTGATTGGAAAGGCAAAGGAATGGTACTTGGATCAGCCACCACAAGTGATGACTAATTGGAATACTCTTGAGGAGAAATTCCTTGAGAGATTCTTTCCACAAAACCGATTTATGGAGGCCAAGACTACCATAGCCGTCTTTTCTTAAGGATCAAGTGAGACACTTTGTGAAGCTTGGGAGCGATTCAAGTCAATGCTAAGAAGATGTCCAAACCACGGTTTTGATGATTTAACTCAAATTCATCTTTTCCGCAATGGGATGCAACAACAATCGAAGCTTTTGCTTGATGCAGCTGCGGGTGGATCATTAATGGCAAAGAGTGCTGAAGATGCTGTATCAATTATTGAGATAATGGCACTCAATGACCATCAGGCTCACCATAACAGAAATCCGGGACAAAGAAAAGCTGGTATTTTGGACTTGGGAACCAATGACGCTATTCTTGCACAAAATAAGCTTTTGACTCAACAAGTGGAAGAACTAACAAGAAAGATGGCAAATCTTCCACAACAAATGAAGGAGATGCAAAATGAACAAAGAAGACATCATCAAGTCGCATCTTGCGAGCTTTGTTCAGGCGATCATCCCACTGGTTTTTGTCCACCGCCAACAGAAGAGGTAAGCTATGTCGGTAACCAACAAAGGCCGAATCAGTATCAAGGTCAATATCCAAGCCATAACAACAATTTCCCAAGAGGAAACCACCCAAATTATGGCCAACCATGGAGACAGGATGCTGGCCCATCCAACCGACAACCTTACAATAATTTCAATCAATACCCACCACAACAAAACCGTTCACAAAGTACCGACAAAACATTGAACCAATTTATGCAGATGTCCATGGCAAACCAGAAAAACACCGATGCTTCCATTAAAAATCTAGAAACTCAAGTAGCTCAACAACTAGCTCAAGCCACACAACAAGGCGGAACCTTTACCACCAACACTCAACCCAATCCAAAAGACCACGCATCGAAATGACAATTAAGTCATTTTGATGCAACATACCTTGCAGAAAAAGACCATTGCAAGGCAATTGCTACAAGAAGTGGGAAGATAGTTGGTAGGGGAATAGGAGATAATCTTGAAGTGGAGAGAAAAGTTGTTGAAGAAAATGAGGAAGAAATTGATGAAGGAAGTGAGAAGGAAATGGAGGGAGAAAATAATGAGGATTTAGTTGAAAAGAATAAGGAGTTAGTTGAAAAAGAAAACAATGAGAAGAAGAAAGATGTGGTGAAGGAGAGGGGCAAGAAGCAAGAAGTTGTAAAGAATGCACCAGCTCCACATCTACCATATCCAACTACTCCAGCTAGAAAAGACAAAGAGAGGCAATTTGCAAGGTTCCTAGACATTTTCAAAAGGTTGCAAATCAATATTCCATTCTCGGAAACCTTGGAGCAAATGCCTACGTATGTCAAGTTCATGAAAGAAATTCTTTCCAAGAAAAGGAGGTACAATGATGAAGAAACAATTCAGCTCGATGCGAATTGTAGTGCCATCATCCAAAGAACATTGCCAAGGAAGGAGAAAGATCCGGGGAAAGTTACATTACCGGTATCTATAGGCAATGTGAATGTCGGTAAGACACTCATTGATCTTGGTTCAAGTATCAACCTAATCCCACTCTCCGTTGTCAAAAGGATTGGTGATTTGGTTGTGAAAAGAACAAACTTGACGTTGCAACTGGCCGACAAATCTGTCACACGTCCATTGGGAATAGCTGAAGATGTTTTGGTGAAAGTCGACAAATTCCTGTTTCCCATCGACTTTGTGGTGATGGATATTCCTGAGGATGATGATGTGCCACTGATTCTTGGAAGAACATTTATGCAAACGGCAAGAATGATGATTGATCTTGACGGAGGTTTAATGAAAGTCCGTGTGGACGATGAAGAAGTCAATTTCAACATCAATGAAGCTTTGAAGTACCCTAGTGATAAAAGTGCATGTTTCAAGATGGATGCAACTGATGAAATAATTGTTGATGCAAGAGAACAGCTGCATAATTTGACACCTCTTGAAAGAGTTTTGACGGATGCACTTAATATCATAGGAGAGGAAGATGAAAAAGAAATAGAAGAATGTTTGAAAGAGCTGGATTCATTGAAAGAAATTCCTCCTCACAAAGCAATAATTGAGGAATTGACGAATGAAGCCAAAGTTCAAGAAATGAAGCCGGAGATGAAAATTCTACCCTCACACTTAAAGTATGTTTTCCTTGAAAAAGAGGGTAACAAACCGGTTATCATAAGTAGCTCCTTGTCAAGCAACGAAGAAGCCAAATTGGTGGAAATTTTGAAGTCTAACAAAGAAGCAATAGGCTGGACACTATCCGACTTGAAAGGGATAAGTCCATCTTATTGTATGCATAAGATCATGATGGAGGAAGATTACAAACAGGTAGCGCAACCTCAATGTCGGCTAAACCCAAATATGAAGGAAGTAGTCCGGAAGGAAGTGGTTAAACTACTTGAAGCCGGCATAATTTATCCGATCTCGGATAGTACTTGGGTTAGCCCGGTTCAAGTTGTCCCTAAGAAGGGAGGTATGACGGTGATCACAAATGAGAAGAATGAGCTCATACCAACAAGAACCGTCACCGATTGGAGGATGTGTATTGATTACCGGAGACTCAACAAAGCTACAAGAAAAGATCATTTTCCTCTACCATTCATGGATCAAATGCTAGAAAGACTGTCCGGTCAAGCGTATTATTGTTTCCTTGATGGATATTCGGGTTATAATCAAATATCGGTGAATCCAGAAGATCATGAGAAGACAGCTTTTACTTGTCCATTTGGATTTTTTGCATATCGACGCATGCCGTTTGGGTTATGTAATGCTCCAGCAACATTTCAACGATGCATGCAAGCAATTTTTGTTGATTTGATAGAGAAGAGTATTGAAGTGTTTATGGATGATTTTTCTGTCTTCGGTTCATCCTTTGATTTATGCTTAAAGAATCTTGACACGGTACTGAAGCGGTGCAAGGAAACCAACTTGGTACTCAATTGGGAGAAATGTCATTTCATGGTCACCGAGGGTATTGTCCTTGGTCACAAGATTTCGTCCAAGGGTATTGAAGTTGACAAAGCAAAAGTTGATGTGATAGGCAAGCTTCCACCACCAATCAATGTCAAAGGCATCCGAAGTTTTCTAGGCCACGCCGGATTCTATCGGAGGTTTATCAAAGACTTCTCAAAGATCGCAAAGCCATTGAGCAATTTGCTCAACAAAGATAAGTCTTTTGATTTTGATGATGATTGTATGAATGCTTTTGAATGTTTGAAAGAGAGTTTGACATCCGCACCCATAATCACCGCACCAAATTGGAATTTTGATTTTGAACTCATGTGTGATGCAAGTGATTATGCGGTTGGAGCGGTGTTAGGTCAACGCAAAAACAAAATTTTTCATGCTATACACTATGCAAGTAAAGTTTTAAATGATGCTCAAATCAATTATGCTACCACAGAAAAAGAATTACTTGCTATTGTGTTTGCATTAGAAAAATTTCGTTCTTATCTCATTGGTTCGAAAATTGTTATATATACTGACCATGCAGCCATAAAGTATTTAATCACCAAACCCGACTCCAAGCTGAGACTCATCCGATGGATGCTGCTGCTCCAAGAGTTTGATTTGGAGATTAAAGACAAAAAGGGGACTGAGAACCTTGTGGCTGATCACCTTTCAAGGTTGGTGAACAATGAGGTGACTAAGAACGAGAAAGAAATTCTTGAAGAGTTTCCGGATGAGAAGTTGCTAATGGTGCAAGGAAGACCATGGTTTGCTGACATGGCAAATTATAAAGCAACGGGGTTCATTCCGGAGGATTTTACATGGCAAATGAAGAAGTTGATGAGAGACTCTATTCATTACGTATGGGATGACCCATATCTCTTCAAGATAGGAGCTGACCACCTTTTAAGGAGATGTGTTGATATAGAAGAAGCCAAAGACATCATGTGGCATTGTCACAATTCGCCATATGGTGGTCATTACAATGGTGAAAGAACTGCAGCAAAGGTTCTTCAAGCAGGCTTCTATTGGCCCACTCTATTCAAAGACGCATATGAGCATGTGAAAAGTTGTGAGAGTTGCCAGAAAACTGGAGGAATTTCAAGAAGAAATGAAATGCCTCAACAAAGTATCCTTGAAGTCGAAGTTTTTGACTGTTCGGGTATTGACTTTGTTGGTCCATTTCCATCCTCCATGTCCAATGAATACATTATGGTAGCTGTCGACTATGTGTCTAAGTGGGTAGAAGCAATCGCATCCCCAAAAGCTGATAGCAAAACAGTGGTCAAATTTCTCAAAAGAAATATCTTTTCCCGTTTTGGAACTCCTAGAGTGCTTATAAGTGATGGAGGTTCTCATTTTTGCAATACACAATTGGCAAAAGCACTTGAGCACTACGGAGTCAAACACAAGGTAGCTTCACCATATCATCCACAGACCAACGGTCAAGCCGAGGTATCCAACCGTGAAATCAAAAGGATACTTGAGAAGACCGTGTCATCATCGAGGAAGGATTGGTCAATGAAACTTGATGAAGCGTTGTGGGCCTATAGGACCGCATACAAAGCTCCTACGGGTTTCACACCATTTCAGTTGGTGTATGGGAAAGCATGCCACTTGCCGGTAGAGTTGGAGCATTAAGCGTTTTGAGCGCTAAAATTTCTGAACTTTGACCAAGAGCAAGCGGGGGAGAAGAGAAAGATCCAAATGAATGAACTGGAAGAAATGTGTGACCAAGCATATCAATCAAGCAAGCTCTATATAGAAAAGGTCAAGAGGTATCATGACAAGAAGATTATGAAGATGCAATTCAGGCCCGGTCAAATGGTGTTGTTGTTCAGTGCAAGATTGAAGCTATTTCCGGGTAAATTGAAATCAAAGTGGTCCGGCCCTTTCATGATTAAAGAAGTCAAGCCTTATGGAGCAGTGGAACTAGAGGATCCTATCACCAAAGCAACTTGGACAGTGGATGGACAAAGACTGAAGCCATACTTTGGTGGTGAAGTTGTTCGGCACACGACAACAATTTCACTAATTGATTCATAATCGAACATGAAACAGGCGTCGATCTAATGACGTTAAACAAAAGCTTGTTGGGAGGCACCCCAATTTTGTAAGTATTTTATTGCTTTGCATTTTAGATTAGGTCACTTTGCTCTCAAAACCAGAAACTAGTACAGAAATCAGAACACCAAAATTTTACCTGTCATGTCTCGCCTAGCGAAGTGAAATCTCGCTGAGCGAGAATTACAGGTCAGTTTGACCAAGTTTGACCAGACTATCTCGCTCAGCGAGATTGTGTTATCAGACAGTTACGATTTCCAAAGCCAAAAACCCTCTTAACCCCCATAAATGCTTTCTCAACTGTCCCTAACTACCTGATAAGTGGCAAATTATGAATAAATCCATGTCTTTTATAATGCCTTTTAATTACTTGTTGTGCAAGTTATCTTAGGAAAAGCATGGAATTTATGAATAAATGCCAATTATTCTTTGTATATCTCATTCTTCCCCATTTGTGTAGGAAAAAGCAAGCCAGGACCTGAACATCAAAAGAATTATTGAAGAGAAGCATGAAGACAATCGCCTAGCGATCCTAGGGCGACTGCTGAGCGAAACCAGGCAGAGAATTATCGCCTAGCGATACCTTGGCGAATGCTGAGCGAAACCAGGCAGAGATATTTCGCCTAGCGATCCTACAGCGAAAGCTTGGCGATTCAAGACAGGGATTTTTGGAACAGGGAAAGCTGTTTTCGCCCAGCGATAATTTGGATCGCTCAGCGACATCATCAAGGCGGTCTAACTGTAGAAGATGACGTGGCAGATCTCTATTGGCTGTTTTGAATTGTTCGCTGAGCGATGATACGTATCGCTGAGCGAAATTGTAAATATCAGTTTAGTATTTAAGCTATTTACAGCTTTTAGGTTAAAAACTTACTATTGTATTACTTACAATTTTACACGAAATTTAAGAGCTCATTCCTAAGAAAGAGAGATTAGGCATAGAAGGAGGAAAACTTCAAAATAGCAAGTAACTTTGGATTGAAGAAGACATTTTAGAAGCTTTGAGACATCAAGCTCTACTAAATCTTCATCTTCCTTTCTTATTTTGCAAGTGTTGTCATGACAATGATCAACCAATCTCCTTTGTTGGGATTGATAGGTAATCAATCACTCATGTTGTAAACTTTTGATTATTCAATATATGATTCTAGCAATTTTTATATACCATTGAATTTCTTCTTGCTTTTCAATCTTATGTTTGATTTAAATGTTGTTGAAAAAGACTTTTGAATCTAGGTTTAGAATGATTTTCTATCAAGATAAGAAATTCTAGAAATGGGATTTGGTTTTGATAATTACATTATAGTATTGGATCGTAAAGCTTTTGAATCGTTTAATAGATTGAGAAATCATCGATTAAACGATACAATCGATCTCACGACATCATTTGGGAAATCAATGATGTTGTTGAGCAATACGTAATAATGTCATATATAAGAAAACGCTAGAATTCGTATTTGTAATCAATCGGATATAAACGATGTTTGATTGATGAAAGTTAATCCTAACACCTTCTATGTCCTATGACTCTACTATTTATTTATTATGTTTTAAAATGACGAGTAGCGTAGTAAAACAAATTAAACCCTAACTTAAGACGATAATCGAAGTTGAACGGAATATGATATCACATTAATCCCTGTGGAACGATATAAAAATTAATACTTACTTTTGTTCATTCAACAAAATGGCGCCGTTGCCGGGGATTAAAGTTTTTGATGTTATAATCATTGCAACTTTAATTATGGTTTTAAGCAATTTTGCACAAAATTCTTTTATGTATATAGCTAATACTTCTTATCCATCTTGTTTGCTAATTCTTTGTGGTCAGATTATTGAAATCGTTTATGCGAGGTCAAGTTTCCGAGGACCAACTTCTTTTTGATTCCGAGATTGAAAGAACAGCTCGTAGAGCCAATAGCAAGAATCGGAGAAAGAAGCAACAAGCTAAGAGGAAGCAACAAGAGGAGAGTTCTGTTTCTAGTCATTCATCAAGTCCTAATCCAAGCCAAGAGTTACAAATGGCTGCACCAGGAGATGGTTCAGGAGGTTCTGGAGTTCCATGTACTAATAGTCCACGCCGTTTTGCACAATTGGGGAAAGCAACGCGGACTACCAAGCAAACGGAAATGAAGACAGGGATATTACAAATCTTATATGCTAATCCATTCTCAGGATTAGATCATGAAGACCCGTTCCAACATCTCACTAAATTCTATGAGATTGCGGGAACCCTTGGTGAGACGGAAAGTAATGAGGAGGCAATGTGGATGAGAATGTTTCCACATTCATTGATAGGCAAAGCTAAGGAGTGGTACTTGGACCAACCTCCAACGGTAATGACGAACTGGAATACACTTGAGGAGAAATTCCTTGAGAGGTTCTTCCCTCAGAATCGGTTTATGGAGGCGAAGACAACCATTGCGGTGTTTTCACAAGGTACAAGTGAAACACTATGTGAAGCCTGGGAGCGTTTTAAGTCAATGCTCAGAAGATGTCCGAACCATGGATTTGATGAGTTAACACAAATTCATCTCTTCCGGAACGGGATGCAACAACAATCCAAGCTTTTGCTTGACGCTGCAGCTGGTGGTTCTTTAATGGCCAAGAGCGCGGAGGATGCTGTTGCTATTATAGAAAGAATGGCGTTGAACGATCACCAAGCTCATCACAACCGGAGCCAAAGCCAAAGGAAGACGGGAATCTTAGAGTTGGGAACTAATGATGCGATCCTTGCACAAAACAAGTTGCTCACGCAACAAGTGGAGAGTTGACAAAGAAAATGGCCAACCTTCCCCAACAGATGAAGGACATCCAGAACGAGCAAAGAAGACAACACCAAGTCGCATCTTGCGAGCTTTGTTCGGGAGATCACCCAACCGGATTCTGTCCACCCCCCACAGAAGAGGTAAGCTATGTTGGTAATCAACCAAGGCCTCAACAGTTTCCTAACCAATTCCAAAACCATCCAAACAACTTCCCAAGAGGGAATAACCCGAATTATGGCCAAGGTTGGAGAGGAGAAGCTGGGCAGTACAACCGACAACCTTACCAAAATTATAACCAATATCAACCTCCACAACAAAACCGCAACCAAACCACCGATGAAACCCTCAATCTATTCATGCAGCAGTCAATGGCCAACCAGAAAAACACTGATGCGTCCATTAAAAACCTGGAGACGCAAGTGGGTCAATTGGCACAACAACTTTCTCAAGCTACTCAACAAGGCGGAACCTTTACCGCCAACACACAAACCAACCCGAAGGATCATGCATCGTCATCGAAATGACAATTAAGTCATTTTGATGAAGAAGTCCTTGCAACAAGAGACAACGAAAATTGCAAGGCAATAGCTACAAGGAGTGGGAAGGTAATTGGCCAAGGTATAGGGGATAATCTTGAAGTAGAGAGAAGGGTGGTTGAGAATGAGGTGAAGGAGAAGGATGAAGATGAAGGGCATGAGGAAGAAATAGAAGATGTACATATAGAGGATGTAGAAGTAGAAAAAAATAATAAGGATGTAGTTGAAAATGAGAACATTGTATGGAAGAAGGATGTGGTGAAGGAGAAGGGCAAGAAGCAAGAAATAGTGAAGAATGCACCAACACCGCACCTACCTTACCCAACTACACCAGCCAAAAAAGAGAAGGAGAGGCAGTTTGCTAGGTTCCTTGAAGTTTTCAAGAGGTTACAAATCAACATACCATTCTCGGAAGCCCTAGAGCAAATGCCGGCGTATGCCAAGTTCATGAAGGAAATCCTTTCCAAGAAGAGGAGGTTCAATGAAGAAGAAACAATTTTGCTAGACGCAAATTGTAGTGAGATCATCCAGAACACATTGTCAAGAAAGAAGAGAGATCCGGGCAAAGTTACATTGCTCGTATCCATTGGCAATGTTGATGTCGGCAAGGCACTTATTGATTTGGGTTCAAGCATCAACCTAATTCCACTATCCGTTGTCAAAAGGATAGGTTAGGGGTGGACAATCGGTCGGTTAGGTTCGAAATCGGTTTCAAAACTGTAAACCGTTTAAACCAACGGTTGCATAACTCTAAACCATTTCCGACCAACTTAGGCATCGGTTTAGTCGGTTCGGTGTAGACGGTTAAAGCGGTCAAACGTGTGGTTTAGTTCGGTTAATTCGGTTTTGTATAAATCAAACATTGCCCAATATATTTTAAAAAATTAACATAAACAAAATTAGAAGCTATAATTTGGGTATTAGATAAAACCAAAAATAATCATTTGGCCATTCATATTAATCTTTAAGGCCTGTCAATTTTCTAACTGAAAATTCAAGTAAAAATTAAGAGTGATCTTTGTGCAACAATATTCATCTCAAGGAGAATGACACAATATATTATATAACTTGTTTGCATTGACTGACAGCAAACATGCACAGCACAGCCAATATTAGTAAATATTACAATCGTCCAACAGTATAAGTTATTACAGTCATCCAATATTTAAGTGAGTAACATTGAAATAAATATCGCTGACTTTGAAAGCACAGGATGCATGCAATTGCCGATGCTACAACATGGCGAAACATGAAGAATGTTGTTGTAGTTGCTCCACAACAAGGGAATTCGTATAATTAAAATTAGCAACTGTAAATTAAAATCAGTTAGTAAATCATAAAGATTTCACTAATTAAAGATAATTCATTATAAGAAAGCAAACAAGTTTTATCAGATTACCTGCAAAGGGACATGCCATAGAATATACTACATAATTCTTCATCCTCTACATCTCTAATGGCATGTGCATAGGTTGATAGCTTCACAACTTAATCCTAACAATAACCAGGTTGATAAATCTCAATTCAAGGGAACAAAAATCAACTAGTTTAACAAACAACACCAATTTTATATTAAGAGTCAACCAGATTAATCCTAAGGTTAAACTATTTTTCTACACTGCATTTAGCTAAGTCTTATACACTTTATTCAATTTTCTGGTTTTTAAAAGCAAAAAACCAGAACAGCCTAAACATGTTTTACATTTCAGTTTTTCATTAATGATAGAAAGTGTTTCAAACTAATGGCAGAAAGAGGTGAACTAGCAGAAACTGTAAACTTGTTTTTATTGCCAAACAAGTTTTTTTCATTATTTTCTTTTTAAAAATAGTTTGTTAAAATTGATTTTGAAAATAGAATTTAAAAACTAAGAATCAAAATGCATTCAAACAGGCCCTAAGTGTTTCAAGGTATTAGTCAAGTATTAAGTTTTTTGCATTATAAAGTAACTAAGGCATTAGACTTACGGTTGGCTCCAGCTTCAATCACCCCCTCCATAGCTGCAACTCCAGTTGCCCCCTCCGTAGCTACAATTTCAATTGCACCTTCTGTAGCTCTAGTTCCAGTTTCCTCCTCCATGACTGATAAGAGAGAAAAAAAATTAGATCAAAACAAAAATATGCAGAATGATATTTGAAAAAACACTTAGATCATAACACAAATATAACTTAAGGCAGGATTATAACAGAGTCATATTCTTAAGGCATGATTAGAGGAAAAAAACAAATATAACACAGACTTCATTATAGAGAAAAAAAACAATTAGATCCTAACAGAATCATATTCTTAAGGAAGGATTAAAATCTAGCCAAACACATTCATATAACATAATAAAAAACAACACACCAAATTCAAGCAGTAATGAAAGATGCACATTCAAAAACAACACGCCAAATTATGTTTTCAAATGTTTGCACATGAAAGAGCAAAAACAGTTTTATTAGTTTTAATACAAATATTACAAAAGTTTAATTACTAAACATGGAAGTTCTCCAATAAATTGGAATCAGATTTTAGAAAAGAAAAAAAAAGAAAGGAAGCATGATAATACTTAGAATTTAGAATCACGCGTTAGACCCTAATTAGAATTTAGAAAAAGACATTATGATCATGAATACTTATCAAAACTAAGAGTATCTCCAGTGGACTCTAACTAAACAACACTAACTAAAATGTTTATGGTTAATAATTATAAAGCAAGGAAGCATGAAAATATATTTAATTGATTAAAAATCCTGCTGGTGACAAAAACGTATTACATAATAATAACATTGTAGCATAGCATGGACCATTTCCAAATCAATATGATGATTTCCACTCACTTAGTAATATAGCATAGTTGTTCATACAATATACATCTACTTCACCGAGCCAAAAATAAATTCAAATCAAGATTGTTTCAAAAATGTGAATTTATTATTTCCACGTGACACAAGATTACCAGAATTGTTTTAGTCACTTAGGGATGGAGATTTTGTGGTTCCAGAATTTCTATTACCAGAATTATTTCAACGAAAAAAAACAGCACAACAAATTTTCAACTCACTGTTTTCCAAAGTTATAGCATCATTTCCTTCTTCAGCCTCCATCTCTAGTGTTTCCAAAAACACAATGTTAGTAAACAAAAACATAAAAATAAACAATGGATGAACAATAAGAAAAAGCTATAACTACAAAAACTCAGACTTTCATCACTAATATTAGTGGCAATATTAATAGAAAAACAAGGGATGTACAGTAGTTTGAGATGGCGTAAAACATACAAAATGGATGCAATTACATAAAAATTGAGGTAAAGAACATGATTCTGTTTTCTTCACACTATAGGTTGAAGCTTGGAATGACAGTTCCTTAACAGGAGAAGAGAAAAACATACAAAACGATTTTCAGAGAAAAACATACAAAACCTTTTATAAATCGTCTACATAAATAAGCATACAAACCTTTCAGAGAAAAACAGCACCAAACCTTTCAGAGATCTGCGAAAAAATGCGATTTTCAGGAGATTGAGATTTGGGTTTATGTTAGAAAAACGATTTCTGGAAATGGATTAAGGTTAAGGATGATATGGGTTTGCGATTTAAGGATGATTACGGTGATGGATGATGATTCGTAAAGCTATAATTTGGGTTTTCCATCAGATTCGTATAGTGAAGAAGAGAACTGGGGTTACTGGAAAAAATGGGTTTCTTTCAGATACGTGTGGTATGGCTGCGGCGCAAAGAGAACTAGGGTTTTCCATCAGCTGTTAGCAATGTATATATGATTGGGCTTTGGCTGAAATTGGGCCTATAATTTGGGTTGGACACTTATAGGTAATAATAAGCTGAATGGGTCGGTCGGTTCGGTTTTCGCTGGGTCATTCCAGCCCACCCGAACCGGACCACTACAATCCGAAAAAAACCAACTTTACTGGGCCGATTTAACCGGGTTACCCGTGTAACCCGAACCGACACGCTTCGGGCTTATTGGGCCGGCCGGTTTGGGCCGGTTTGCTTTTTTTTTGTCCAGCCCTAGGATAGGTGATATAGTTGTGAAGAGAACCAACTTAACCTTGCAATTGGCCGACAAATCCTACACTCGTCCATTGGGAATTGCTGAAGACGTGTTGGTGAAAGTCGACAAGTTCTTGTTCCCCGTCGACTTTGTAGTGATGGATATTCCGGAGGATGATGATGTGCCACTACTTCTTGGAAGAACTTTCATGCAAACGGCACGGATGATGATTGATCTTGACGGAGGCTTGATGAAAGTCCGTGTGGACGATGAAGAAGTCAATTTCAACATCCATGAAGCCATGAGGTTCCCTAGTGATAAAGCTGCGTGCTTCAAGATGGATGCAACGAAAGAATTGATAGTTGATACGAGAAACCAGTTGCATGACTTGACGCATCTTGAGAGAGTTTTGACAAACGCACTAAGTATCCTAGGAGAAGAAGATGAGCTAGAGCTTGAAGAGTGTTTGAAGGAGCTCGATTCGTTGAAGGAAATTCCTCCTCACAAAGCCAAAATCGAGGAATTGACGAATGATGCTAAAGTAGAAGAAGTGAAACCGGAGATGAAGATATTGCCCTCACATTTGAAGTATGCGTTTCTTGACCAAGAGGGTACCAAACCGGTGATCATTAGTAGCTCCTTATCAAACCATGAAGAAACAAGATTGGTCGAAGTTTTGAAGTCCAACAAGGAAGCAATAGGTTGGACACTATCCGACTTAAAAGGGATAAGTCCTTCCTATTGTATGCACAAGATCATGATGGAAGAGGATTATAAGCCGGTAGCACAACCTCAAAGACGGCTGAACCCAAATATGAAGGAAGTAGTCCGGAAAGAAGTAGTGAAGCTACTTGAAGCCGACATGATATATCCGATCTCGGATAGCTCTTGGGTTAGTCCGGTTCAAGTTGTCCCTAAGAAGGGAGGTATGACGGTTATCACAAATGAGAAGAATGAGCTCATACCGACGAGAACCGTGACCTGTTGGAGGATGTGTATTGACTACCGGAGGTTGAACAAAGCAACTAGAAAGGATCATTTTCCTCTACCATTTATGGATCAAATGCTAGAGAGGCTGTCAGGACAAGCTTTCTATTGTTTCCTTGACGGGTATTCAGGTTACAATCAGATATCGGTGAATCCAGACGATCACGAGAAGACTGCGTTCACATGTCCTTTTGGGGTATTCGCATATCGACGCATGCCGTTCGGTTTATGTAACGCTCCAGCAACATTTCAAAGATGCATGCAAGCCATTTTTGCCGACTTGATAGAGAAAAGCATTGAAGTGTTCATGGACGACTTCTCAGTTTTCGGGTCATCATTCGAGTTGTGCTTGAAGAATCTGGACACGGTACTGAAACGGTGCAAGGAAACCAACTTGGTGCTCAATTGGGAGAAGTGTCACTTCATGGTAACCGAGGGTATTGTCCTTGGTCACAAGATCTCCTCCAAGGGTATCGAAGTTGATAAAGCTAAGGTCGACGTGATAGGAAAACTTCCACCATCAGTCAATGTCAAGGGAATCCGAAGCTTCCTAGGCCATGCCGGGTTCTATCGGAGGTTCATCAAAGACTTCTCAAAAATCGCAAAGCCATTGAGCAACTTGCTCAACAAAGATAAGTCTTTTGATTGTGATATTGACTATTTAAATGCATTTAATAGTTTAAAGGATAGCTTAACATCCGCACCCATAATCACCGCACCAAACTGGAACTATGATTTTGAACTTATGTGCGATGCTAGTGATTATGCGGTAGGCGCGGTGTTAGGTCAACGCAAAAACAAAATTTTTCATGCTATACACTACGCAAGTAAAGTTTTAAATGACGCACAAGTCAATTATGCTACCACAGAAAAAGAATTACTTGCCATAGTGTTCGCATTAGAAAAATTTCGTTCGTATCTCATAGGTTCAAAAATTGTTATCTGGACTGACCATGCAGCTATCAAGTACTTGATTACCAAACCCGACTCAAAGCCGAGACTCATCCGTTGGATGTTGCTACTCCAAGAGTTTGATTTGGAGATTAAGGACAAGAAGGGGACTGAGAACCTAGTAGCTGATCATCTGTCCAGATTGGTGAACAAAGAGATAACGAAGAATGAAAGGGACATCCTTGAAGAGTTCCCGGATGAACAGTTGCTTATGGTGCAAGAAAGACCGTGGTTCGCGGACATGGCCAATTACAAAGCAACGGGGTTCATTCCGGAGGATTACACATGGCAAATGAAGAAGAGGTTGTTGAGAGACGCCACTCAATTCATTTGGGATGACCCATACTTATTCAAGATTGGAGTAGACCACTTAATTAGAAGATGTGTTGCTAGAGAAGAAGCCAAGGACATCATGTGGCATTGTCACAACTCGCCATATGGTGGTCACTACAGTGGAGAAAGAACTGGAGCTAAAGTTCTTCAAGCTGGCTTTTATTGGCCCTCGTTGTTCAAAGACTGTTATGAACATGTGAAAGAATGCGAGAGTTGCCAGAAGACCGGAGGGATTTCAAAGAGGAATGAAATGCCTCTACAAAGTATCCTTGAAGTCGAAGTCTTCGATTGTTGGGGTATTGACTTTGTAGGGCCATTTCCATCTTCTTTGAACAACGAGTATATTCTGGTGGCTGTTGATTACGTGTCAAAGTGGGTTGAAGCAATAGCATCTCAGAAAGCCGACAGCAAAACGGTGGTCAAGTTTCTGAAAAGGAACATCTTCTCCCGATTTGGAACTCCAAGAGTGCTAATAAGTGATGGAGGTTCACACTTCTGCAATCAGCAGTTAGCAAAAGCACTTGAGCACTATGGAGTAAAGCACAAGGTAGCTTCACCATACCATCCACAGACCAACGGTCAAGCCGAGGTATCCAACAGAGAAATCAAACGGATACTTGAGAAGACCGTGTCATCTTCAAGGAAGGATTGGGCGATGAAACTGGATGAAGCGTTGTGGGCCTATAGGACCGCATACAAAGCTCCTACGAGTTTCACACCATTCCAGTTGGTGTATGGGAAAGCGTGCCACTTGCCGGTCGAGTTGGAGCACAAAGCGTTTTGGGCGCTCAAGTTTTTGAACTTTGATCAAGAGCAAGCTGGGGAGAAGAGAAAGCTTCAAATGCATGAATTGGAGGAAATGCGTGACCAAGCCTATCAGTCTAGCAAGCTCTATAAGGAAAAGGTTAAACGGTATCATGACAAGAAGATCATGAAGAGGGAATTCAGACCTGGTCAAATGGTCCTGCTGTTCAATGCAAGGCTACGACTATTTCTGGGTAAATTGAAGTCCAAGTGGTCCGGTCCGTTCATGATAAAGGAAGTGAAACCTTATGGAGCTGTGGAACTTGAGGATCCTATCACCAAGTCGACATGGACAGTGAATGGACAAAGGCTGAAGCCATATTTTGGAGGTGAAGTTGTTCGGCACACGACAACAATTTCTCTCATTGATTCATACGCTTAAGCGAATCAGGCGTCGATCTAATGACGTTAAACAAGAGCTTGTTGGGAGGCACCCCAATTTTGTAAGTATTTTACTGCTTTGCATATTAGTTTAGGTCATTTTTCATTCAAAATCAGAAACCAGTCCAAAATTCAGAACTTGAAATTTTACCTGTCATGGATCGCTCAGCGAAACATACGATCGCTAGGCGATAATTATAGGTCAGTTTGACCAGTGTTGACCAAATTCATTTCGCTTAGCAATGGAACCATCGCTCAGCGAAAATGCGAAGGCAGACAGTTCCTGTTTCCAATGACAGACAACCCTCTCTCCACCATTATGACCCACAACCGTTCCCAACCACCCAGTTTACTACCAAAACCGGTTTTAACATTTTCTTTTCTCATTTCTCACACAAACAAAACCAACCTTTCAAATTCCACAAAACAAAAATCAACCCCAAAGCCTAGCAAAGCCAGATTTCTGCACCTGCATATCATTCTTTCATTTCTGTGTGCATTTAATCCAGGTTAGCTTGCTATTTCATTTATTTTTAAAATTTTCGAATTATGGGTTATTTTCTGGATTTATTAGAATAGGTTGCTGTTGTTGTGATTTTTAGTGGTTAGAATGCTGGTTAGGTTCGAAATTTATATATGTTAGATATGAACTAGAATAACAACACGATTGCCATGCAAAAATCAGAATTTTGATTCACTTTTTGAACAAAACCCTTTTGTGTAAATGTGAAATAAACAAGGGTTTTTGATGTTTTGCATACCATGGTTGTTATTATAATTCATTTCTGAGATTACTGGGTGTGTTATTTAGGATTAGAGGTAGTTCAGGCAGATTTTCAGAAAATTTTTTCAATTTCTGCGTATTTTCGCTAGGCGAAAGTATGATCGCCTAGGCGAAAGTTCATCTGGAGAACCCAGAAAAGATGAACATTTTCGCCTAGCGATTGTCTGGATCGCTAAGCGATTTTACCCAGAAAATTTTAAAATTTTCTAATTTTTGATCTGAGTTTTTCAAATTGATTTTATACTAACCTCTATCAATATATGTGTTCTGTGTGTTTTTCCTGTTTATTTTGCAGCATGGCACCTAAATCCAAATCCACCGGAAGCAAAAGGAAGGCGGGAGAAGGATCTTCCCGAGCATCCGCTCCATTTGATGCGAGCCGCTTCCGGAGCGCCCACCACGCTGCTAGGTACCAGGAGCTGCTTCAGAGGAAGTTCTTGCATGAGAAAGAGTTCATCATCAGTCCTCAAGGCAAATACACCGGCATTTTAGGGATTTTTGAGAGTAGGAAGTGGGAGACTTTGGTAAGTCCTCCGACAAATATCAACGCAAATTGTGAGGGAGTTCTATGCGAATGCAATCCCTGACAACCCTGAGGACCCTTTTGAGTTCCAGACCTTTGTCCAAGGACATGTCGTGAAGTTTCACCGCCCAGCCATCAATGCCTACCTTGGAAACCCAATTCCCCCCATGGAATCTGAGCGTTTGTGTGAGTTCCATGCTCAGCAAGCTCGTGGCCACTGGGACCACGAAGAGATTAAGAAGGCCATTTTCAAGGAGGGAAAAGATTATGATCTGAATGCATCTGGGAGGCCTTTTAGGGCATTGAAGCAGGACATGACAATGCCAGCTCAGGTGATTCTCAACCTTATCCTACACAACATCCGACCCAAAAGCCATATGTCCTCCACCACATTGGATGTCACCCCCCTCATTTACTGTATCCTAGCTGGGAAGAAAGTGGACGTTGCCAGGATCATTGCAAAGGAACTTAAGACAGTTGCAATGAGTGGCATTACAACTGCTAAGTGTCCACTTGCCTTCCCCGGACTGATTATGGGCCTATGCCAGCAAGCACGCATCGTCCTCCCACCACAAATTCATGAGAAGATAGTAAACCCGGTGGATGATGCTTATATTGCCCGACACAATGAGGGGAGGCCAGTCAGAAGAACCCACCACCAAACCCAAGATCAGCCTGAATCATCACAAGCACAGGAGCAGCCACCTACACAGCCACAGCAGCCTCAGATTCACCAGTGGGACCCTAGGTATCAGAGTTATACTTGGGATGCTATGGAGGCACATTACAGAGGTCAGCTGGGTATCCAGGAGTCGCTCTACCGTATGCAGCAGCATTGGGGTGCTCCAGCAGACTCTGCTCAGCAGGTGATGACCCCGGATCAGTATCGCTCTTATGTGAACTACCCTGGGGACAGGCCATTCTATTACGGAGGGGGCAGTGGAGCTGCAGTTGCTGATGATGATGATGCAGTTGCTGGTGCTGATGATGATGTTGTAGCAGCTGAGGGTTCGGATGAGGAGACTGCGAGTGATGAGGAGATGGAGGATTGAGCTGGAGCAAGACAAGGACTTGAAAGCACGCGCATAAAGTGAAAAATTCCATTTAAAGCTTTCAGTCGTTTATTTTTTTTTGGATTGTCTGAACAATACCATGGCTTGTATTACTGAATTCCCGTACTCTGTTTCTGTATTTTGTTTTGTACTTTGCTTCCGTACTTTTAATTCCGTATTTCAATTCTGTACTTTGAATATTATGTACTTTTGATACAATTTGCTTTAGTTTTGTTTTATGTTAATCTTGTGTGTTATAGTTATTTATTTTAGTATCATGTTTTAGTTAGTATAGTTAATTTTCAATTGTGTGAACCCTGTTCAAATACTCAATGCTTAATGCTTGAACTAAGCCAAAGCTGTGAGCAAAAGATCAGGTGAGTGATAATGATAAAAAGTTAGTGATAAAGCGCGCAGTTAAGGTACTCGTTTCTTGTTTTTCTAGGTATATACTTGATTGTGAAATGAGTCCTTTGCACACAATGTTTATGTTACTCAGTTTTAAGTAAGCACATATTTACGTTTGAACCAATTTAGAACTAGCCAAAAATGTGAGGAATCCTCAACCAATGTATATATGCAGGAGACCAATATCATGTTTTAACTCAGTTATTTTATGTTAAATCTGTTGTTGTTTTAAATTGTGTAAAAGCATTGAAATGATCAAGGCAATTTTTTTGAAATTGAGTGAAACACTTGACCAAATGAACCTACCCTGTGAGATGTGTGAGTATCTGTTAACCCATCTGAGCCTAATGGAATCAGAATTGTTAACTGTGGACTGTCAATTTAATAAGCTCATCTGCTTATTTAAATTGCCGGAGTTTGTAAAAAAATTCAGTTCATAGTTAACTCTTTATTAAATTCTGATAGTTGTTTTCTTTTGAACCCTTATCCGTCGTTTTTATTGACCTTTGCCATAATAACAAAGGAACATTCGATTAGGGTATCATTGGAATAAGTTGGGGAGAAAGGGAGGTTATGTTTAAGTCAATGTAAAGGTGAATGGTGTTATTTGATCTTGACAACAAGAAAAGAAAAAGAAAAAGAAAAGAAAAAAAAAAAAGAAAGAAAAGCAAACCAAGAAAAAGAAAAGAGAAAAATGAAAAGGTTTGCAAGATTTCAAAGAAAAAAGTTGTCAAGAATCAATCAAGAATAGAAAAGTATGAAATTCACCAAGTGTTGTATTGGAGAAAGAAGGAAGTGTAATTAGATTGAATGTTCCTTTTGCTTGGCCATTTGAATTCAAATATCCCACATATGACAATTCTTTTGTAACCTAGCCCAATTACAACCCTTAAAGACCTTTTGATCAATGCCTTTTATGCTTTTGGAAATGATAATTAGATGGACACATAATTTGATTGTATGTTATCATGTCTATTGGATGAGTGTTCATAACCCTTACAAAAGTTCAACATGTTTATCTACTTTTATATAGAAGTGTGTTAGGTTGGTTCAAATTTAAATATTTTGTTTGCCAAGAATTGTGAGATATAAACTTTGTGCTTAGGACTATGTCAAAATCATGGTATGTATTTAGTGGAATGGGAAACTTTACTATTGCTCGCGCTATCAAAGTTGAATCATTCACCTGAATATCTTTTCTTCCATTTTTGAAATTTGCCTCATGCTTAACTTTGTCTAAAGCCTTGTTTTTCCAATTATTTTGAATCTTTTGTTTGAGGACAAACAAAGAACTAAGTTGGGGAGTATTTGATAAGTGGCAAATTATGAATAAATCCATGTCTTTTATAATGCCTTTTAATTACTTGTTGTGCAAGTTATCTTAGGAAAAGCATGGAATTTATGAATAAATGCCAATTATTCTTTGTATATCTCATTCTTCCCCATTTGTGTAGGAAAAAGCAAGCCAGGACCTGAACATCAAAAGAATTATTGAAGAGAAGCATGAAGACAATCGCCTAGCGATCCTAGGGCGACTGCTGAGCGAAACCAGGCAGAGAATTATCGCCTAGCGATACCTTGGCGAATGCTGAGCGAAACCAGGCAGAGATATTTCGCCTAGCGATCCTACAGCGAAAGCTTGGCGATTCAAGACAGGGATTTTTGGAACAGGGAAAGCTGTTTTCGCCCAGCGATAATTTGGATCGCTCAGCGACATCATCAAGGCGGTCTAACTGTAGAAGATGACGTGGCAGATCTCTATTGGCTGTTTTGAATTGTTCGCTGAGCGATGATACGTATCGCTGAGCGAAATTGTAAATATCAGTTTAGTATTTAAGCTATTTACAGCTTTTAGGTTAAAAACTTACTATTGTATTACTTACAATTTTACACGAAATTTAAGAGCTCATTCCTAAGAAAGAGAGATTAGGCATAGAAGGAGGAAAACTTCAAAATAGCAAGTAACTTTGGATTGAAGAAGACATTTTAGAAGCTTTGAGACATCAAGCTCTACTAAATCTTCATCTTCCTTTCTTATTTTGCAAGTGTTGTCATGACAATGATCAACCAATCTCCTTTGTTGGGATTGATAGGTAATCAATCACTCATGTTGTAAACTTTTGATTATTCAATATATGATTCTAGCAATTTTTATATACCATTGAATTTCTTCTTGCTTTTCAATCTTATGTTTGATTTAAATGTTGTTGAAAAAGACTTTTGAATCTAGGTTTAGAATGATTTTCTATCAAGATAAGAAATTCTAGAAATGGGATTTGGTTTTGATAATTACATTATAGTATTGGATCGTAAAGCTTTTGAATCGTTTAATAGATTGAGAAATCATCGATTAAACGATACAATCGATCTCACGACATCATTTGGGAAATCAATGATGTTGTTGAGCAATACGTAATAATGTCATATATAAGAAAACGCTAGAATTCGTATTTGTAATCAATCGGATATAAACGATGTTTGATTGATGAAAGTTAATCCTAACACCTTCTATGTCCTATGACTCTACTATTTATTTATTATGTTTTAAAATGACGAGTAGCGTAGTAAAACAAATTAAACCCTAACTTAAGACGATAATCGAAGTTGAACGGAATATGATATCACATTAATCCCTGTGGAACGATATAAAAATTAATACTTACTTTTGTTCATTCAACACTACCCAAATACTTCCAAAACCGGTTTCTATTCCATTTTCTCCATTTTTCACAAAAACACAAAAACCCTTCCATTTTTCTCTCAAAAAAATTCCAACCCAAGCAAACCAAAGCCAGATTTAAGCACTCTCACTGCATTTCATCACTTCTTTGTGCATCAAATCAACAGGTTTGAGTTCTTATCATGCTCTATTTATAAATTTCGAAAATGGGTTATTTTGTGGATTTAATAAAATAGGTTGTATGTGTTGTGATTTTAGTGTTTAGAATGCTGGTTAGGTTCGAAATTTATCTATGTTAGAAATGAACTAGAATAACAACACGATTGCCATGCAAAAATCAGATTTTTGAATCACTTTTTGAATGACCCATTTTGTGTAAATATGAAATAAACTTGGGTTTGTGATGTTTGTATGCAATAGTTGTTATTTTACTTCATTTCTGAGATTACTGGGTGTGTTTTCAAAAGATTAGAGGTAGTTCAGAGTGATTTTCGAGCCAAAATTTAAATTTCTGCACATTTTCGCTGAGCAAAAATCATGATCGCCTAGGCGAAAATTCATCTGGAAAACCCAGAATTTATGAACATTTTTCGCCTAGCGACGCTTTTCCTCGCCTAGCGAATTACACCAGAAAATGAAAATTTTATTTTGACTCTGAGAGCTCCTATGCCAGTTTATGCTAACTTCTATATATCTTGTTCTGTATGCATTGCCTGGCTGTTTTGCAGGAATGGCACCTAAATCAAAAACAACCGGAAGCAAGAGGAAGCAAGGAGAGTCGTCTCAAGCATCCGCACCATATGATGCTAGTCGTTTCCGGAGCGCTCACCACGCTGCAAGGTACCAGGAGCTGCTAAAAAGAAAATTCTGGCATGAGAAGGAGTTTATCATAAACCCTCAAGGCAAATACAATGGAATCTTGGGGATATTTGAAAATAGAAAGTGGGAGAGGTTGGTGAGTCCCCCAACCAAGATAAATGCTGATATTGTGAGGGAATTCTTTGCGAATGCCATTCCGAATGACCCTGAGGAACCTTTTGAGTTTGAGACATTTATCCGAGGCCGTGTTGTTAAGTTTCATCGCCCGGCTATTAATGCCTACCTAGGAAACCCAATACCCCCTCGTGACTCTGAGTACCTATGTGAGTTTCACACTCAACACGCAAAAGGTAACTGGGACCATGAGGAAATCAAAAAGGCAATTTTCAAGGAGGGGAAAGACTATGATATTAATGCGGCTGGGAGACCTTTTAGAGCACTTAAGCAAAATATGACACTCCCGGCCCAAGTGATTCTTAACCTCATCCTACACAATATCCGACCCAAAAGCCATACATCCTCGACCATACTTGATGTAACTCCTCTCATCTACTACATCCTTGCTGGAAAACAAGTGGATGTAGCCCGTATCATTGCAAATGAGATTAAAACAATTGCAATGAGTGGCATTACAACTGCTAAATGTCCACTTGCGTTTCCCGGACTTATCATGGGCCTATGCCAAGCTGCACGCATCGTCCTACCACCACAAATCCATGAACAAATAGTGCATCCGGTGGATGATGTCTACATTGCCCGCCACAATGAGGATAAGCCAGCAAGACATGCCCCCCAACAACCTCAACAGCAGCCTGAGACCTCTCAAGCTCAGCAACAGCAACAGCAGCCTCAGTTTTCTGAGTGGGATCCTAGGTACTTTAACTATACATGGGATGCTATGGAGGCTCACTATAGGGGCCAGCTGGGTATTCTGGAGTCCCTTTTCAGATTGCAGCAGCAGTGGGGTGCTCCATCAGACCCTGCTCAGCAGATAATGACTCCTGATCAGTACCGTTCTTATGTGGCTTACCCTGGAGACAGGCCATTTTATCATGGAGGGGGCAGTGCAGCTGCAGGTGATGGTGCTGGTATAGCAGCTGGTGGATCAGATGATGAGACAGAGAGTGATGAAGAAATGGAGGATTGAAGGAAGAGGAAGGACTTGAAAGCACGCCGCGAATAGTGACATATTTTATAAAGCTTTCAGTCAATTTTTTTTGTGAATCATGAACAATACTATGGCTTGTGTACCTTTGTTTCTGTATTCTATTTCCGTACTTTTGAATTTCTGTACTTTTGATTCAGTATTTTAATTATGTACTTTGAATTATGTACTTGTGGTACATTATGTTTAAGTTTTATGCTTTTTGTTTTAAATTATGTGTGTTTTATTTATTTCATACCTTATTATAGTTAGTATAGTTTAATTTTCCATTTGATTGAACCCTGTTCAAATATTCAAAGCTAAATGCTTGAACTAAAGCCAAAGCATTGAGCAAAAGATCAGGTGAGTTATAATGATAGAAAGTTAGTGATAAAGCGCGCAGCTAAGGTACTCGTTTCTTGTTTTTCTAGGTATATACTTGAATGTGAAATGAGTCTTTTGCACACAAATTTATTTTATTCAGTTTTACGCAAGAATATATTTACGTTTGAACCAATTAGAACTAGCCAAAATGTGAGGAATCCTCAAAGTCTTTGTATATATATGCAGGAGACCGACATTTTTGTTTAACTCGATTCTTTTATGTTAAATCTGAAAGTTGTTTTAAATTGTATGAAAGCACTGAAATGATCAAGGCATTTTTTGAATTTGAGTAGAAACACTTGACCACAAAAAGCCTACCCTGTGAGAAGTGAGTATTTGTTAACCCCTTTGAGCCTAATGAATCAGAATCGTTAACTATGAACTGCCAATTTTCATAAGCTCAATTGCTTAATGAAATTGCCGGAGTTTGTAAAAAAATCCAGTTCATAGTTAAATCACTATTGGATTCTGATATTTTACATTCATTTTGAACCCTTAACCATTATGTTTTATTGTCCTTTGCCAAAATGATAAAGGAACATTCAATTAGGGTATCATCTTGAACTAAGTTGGGGAGAAAAGGGAGGTAGTGAATGTCAAGTAATGGTGAAATTTTGTATTTGATCTTGACAACAAGAAAAAAAGAGAAAGAAAAAGAAAAAGAAAAGAAAAAAGAAAGAAAAGCAAACCAAGAAAAAGAAAAGAGAAAAAGAGAAAAAATTGTAATACATCAAAAAGTTGTCAAGATCAAAGAAAGAAACATTTGTAAATCACCAAGAGTTGTTTTTGAATAAGGAGGAAGTGTATAATTAGAAAGAATGTTCCTCTTGCTTGGCCATTTGAATTCAATTTCCCACATATGACAATTCTTTTGTAACCAAGCCAAATTACAACCCTTAAAGACCTTGTGATCGATGCTTTTGTGCTTTTAGAAATGATAATTAGATGGACGCATAACTTGATCGGAATGTTAGCAAACTTGCCGGATGAGTGTTCATAACCCTCACAACATGAGTTTAATTTGTTTCATTTACTTCTAAAGAAGTGTGTTAGGTGTGGTTCAAATTTAAATATGTTGTTTGCCAAGAATTGTGTGATATGAACTTTGTGCTTAGGACTATGTCACATTCATGGTATATTTCTTGTTGAATGAGAAACTTTACTGTTGCTAGCGCTGTCACAATTGAATCATTCATCTGAGAAACTTTTCTTCCATCATTGATTTTTTTTTTGCTTCATGCTCAATTTTGTCCAAAGCCTTGCTTTTTCCAATTATTTTGAATCTTTTGTTTGAGGACAAACAAAGAACTAAGTTGGGGAGTATTTGATAAGTGGCAAGAAATGAAAAAATCCATGTCTTTTATAAGGCTTTTTAGTTACTTGTTGTGCAAGTTATCTTAGGAAAAGCATGGAATTTATGAATAAATGCCAATTATTCTTTGTATACCTTATTCTTCCCTATTTGTGTAGGAAAAAGCAAGCCAGAACTTGAAAATAGCAAGAATTCATCAAGAGAAGAATTAATGAAGACTTTCGCCCAGCGACTGCTTGGCGAGTGAATGGCGAGTAGAGGCAGGGATTTTCAGGAGTTTTCAAAGTATACTCTCGCCCAGCGATACCTTGGCGATCAGTTGGCGAATTCAGGCAGGGATTTTCTAGAACAGGGGAAGTTTGATTTCGCTTAGCGAAATATTGGTCGCCCAGCGAAATCATCAAGGCGGTTTAATGCTGTAGAAGACGTGGCAAAATGCCACTGGCCAGATTGTTAAATTCGCTGAGCGAAAGTTATCTCGCTGAGCGATATTTCACTTATCAGCTTTTGTATATAAGCTATCTTTCAGCTTTTAGGTTAGATATTAAGTTATTGTTAAGCTTTCATTAAGAACGAATTTTAGAGGTTTATTACCAGAGAATAGGGCTAAAAGAAGGGCACTTCAAAGGACAAACAAGGAATCAAGTTTAGATCATTAAAGGGTTTTTGAGAAATCAAAACTTAGCATTGATCTTCATCTTTACTCCAGCTTTTGTATTGTTGACATGAGAATGATCAACTAAATCTCCTTTGTTGGGATTAGAGGTAATGAATCAAGCTAGATGTAATCTATTTGATCATGTAAATATTTGATTCTAGAGTTTTATAATATATTGAAAGTTATTCTTGTTATTCAATCTTATGTTTGGTTTAGTGCTATTGAAAAATACATTTAAATCTAGGGTTAGAATGATTTTCTATTAAAACAAGTGTTCTAGACATGGAACTATGTTTTGATAATCACTTAAAGCATCAATACTTAATGCTTTTGGATCGTTTAATAGATTGGGAAATCGTCGATTAAACGATACAATCGATCTCACAACTTTATTTGGACACGAATAATGTTGTCGAGTGATGTGTGATAATATCGTTAAAAAGAGATTAAAACTAGAATCCTTAAATCATGATCATTAGAATATTATCGATGCTTGATTTATGACTTTGATACCGACACTTTTATGCCCTATTGCTCGTAGTATTTATTTATATTTTGAAAGTCGATTAGGTTTTAGTAAACAAAAGAAACCCTAACTTAAAATGATATTGGATGTTGAATGGTTTAAGGTGTCGCGTAAATCCCTGTGGAGACGATCCTAATATACTCACGTGTAGATAGGAAATTATAATGTGAGGAAAAACCTTTCATCAAGCTCCGCCTTGAACCACCACCTACCACCTCTCATTTATAAATATTAAATTATTCATTTAATTTATTTATAATGTTAAATTATATAAATAAAAGTATAATATTTAAACATTTATAAAATAATATAAAAAACTGAAGAAGAAAAAAGTGCACCGAAAAAAATCTGAAAAAATGAAAAACTCTAAAAAGCTTGTTTTAATAGAAAATATGGTTTATAAAATTAAACGGATTTTGAACCGGTTCTAAATTGAATTGAATTGTTTTTGAAAATAAACCAGTTTTTTTTAAGATTTTTAAAAACTGAACCATTAACATGGTTCAGTCCAGTTCATGCACCATTGCCCCTTTGTTATTGTTAAAATATCAAATGTAAACATTATATTATAACCAACTTGATTCTTTCATAAGCTAGTGAAGAAACATTTATAGAGTATCTTGAGATTCAAATTCAAAGTGAAGGAAATTGTCTACACTCTACACTATTATCAACATGGCAATCCTAAGTGTCCAAATAATAAATGAATAGTAAATTTTAAAATGTACTCTTTCCGTCTTAAAATAATAGTTATTTAAGGTTTATGCATGATTTTTAAGAAATTTTCTGATTTCAATGGTTGAATTGGTAACATTTATTAAAATACCATTATTAACTGTGGTCAATGAAATAATTAAGTTAGAAGAAATTCAATAAATAAGGGTATAATAGTGGAAAAAATAATAAATATTGCATTGATATCCTAAAGTGACAATTATTGTTAAAAAGTCTCACATTTGACAAAAGATGACATGAAGATGTGTTTATAAGCCGGTTTTTTTAGATTGTGTTAGACCCTACCACGATTTCTAAGAATTATTTTGACGCAAAAAAAAAATACTAAAAAGACAAATATTTTAATACGAAAGGAGTACTCAACTCGCCGCAAAACACAATCGGAGTTGGTCATCGGCTGTGTCGGTTAACCGTAAGAAAAAGGAACAAAGTGGTATAATTGATGGAAACCTTGAAGGGGCATTGGCACCGGTGGGGTTTAGCCTGGGGCAGTAGAGTTTGTTCCCACCATGGGAAAAAAAAATTTCAACCATTAGATTGATGAGGAACATTAATTTTATCATGGACTGCCTATACCATATTTTTTTCCTTTCTCTTTTACACTTTTATATTTTTGTTTAGATCTCGAATTTTTTTCTTTCCTTGATCTGGAAACAACTGGTCGGATTTTCTCTCGCCCGCCCGTATTATTAAGAGTGACTTAAAGGTTGAATTTTTTCACGATTTTTTGCAGGCATGTTTAGGACATAAAAACAACACCGCCACAAAAACGAGAATTTTCCGACAAGGGAAAGATTAAATATAAATTTTTTACGCGCCAAAAACTCAAGAACGCGAAACAACAAAACATGCACCTAGAAAACGAATTTTGAGCTGGTTTTTTGCAGACACCTCTATAAAAATACATATAGAGGATCTGTAAAGTTTCGTAGCATTCCGACAAAGTTTCGATTTATTTTGATTTTTCGACCGACACGCGCAAAACCGCATTTTTTTTCCAAATGCGCATCCATCCACGGGCCAAATTTGTTCCCCGAATATTCAGGCATGTTTAGGGCATCATAAGGACCTCCACCGCAAAATTTTGGAGTTTTTGCTCGAGGGATTCATTGATAGCGTGAATATTTTAAGCGTCAAAATCCCAAGAAACGAAAACCAAACCCCCCGTTTGTTTCCCGAAGAATCAAAATAAATCGAGGCTTTGTCAGAATGCTACAAAACTTTACAGATCCTCTATATGTATTTTTATAGAGGTGTCTGCAAAAAACCAGCTCAAAATTCGTTTTCTAGGTGCATGTTTTGTTGTTTCGCGGTCTTGAGTTTTTGGAGCATAAAAAATTCATATTTAATCCGTCCCTTGTCGGAAAATTCTCGTTTTTTGTGGACGGTGTTGTTTTTATGTCCTAAACATGCCTGAAAAAAATCGTGAAAAAATTCAACCTCTAAGTCACTCTTAATAATACGGGCGGGCGCGCGCGTCCGCGTGGGGGTGCGCGCGTCCGCGTGGACGCGAGAAAATCCGACCAATTGTTTCCAGATCAAGGAAAGAAAAAAATTCCAGATCTAAACAAAAATATAAGAGTGTAAAAGAGAAAGAAAAAAATATGGTATAGACAGTCCATGATAAAATTAATGTTCCTCATCAATCTAATAATTGAAATTTTTTTTCATGGTGGAAAAAAACTCTACTGCCCCAGGCTAAACCCCGCCATTGGCACTTGTTTATTTCATGCAGTATACATCTTTTTTTTTTTGGTTGTTGGTCCATGTTGTTAATTCTAATCCCCGAAAAATGTAAGTGTTAGTTTGCGGTCTTCATTGGATGGATGGTTTCAGTTTTTATAACATTATTATTATGTTCATCTTAAATTATTCATTGCCGATATAACGATAATCATATTATATATGCGATGTCTTCACCGACTTTACAAAAAAGTAGATTAAAAAATCTATTTTGGGTTTTTTACAAAAGAAGAAACAACTATCATGTAAAGAAGAAAAAAGAAAAAAAAAATGTGTACAATATTTGTGTAATTTTGCCAATAAATGTTGACTAGGTTAACAAAAATATGACTCGTGTAGCGATGATGTGGATTCAAATTTTGATGATAACGTGATTTCTTTTTGGATATGTGATTTGTAAATACTTATATTTATGCTGGCTAAACCTTAAAATCAACTATAACCATAGTGAGCCTCCAAAAGTTCAATTCACATACACGATTCTTATAATAAACAAAATATTTGTGTAATTTGGGCAAAGATATGAGAATGCTTGCTGAGGGACCGGGAAATTACACGCAAATATATTACAGGACCAATCCGTCAACCCACCCATTGCTAGTTAACGCGCACTGTCCTAAAATTTGCTCAAACATAAAAAAATTAAACTGATAAAAAAATATAGAGTAATCATATTTGTTCAACTATTTTGTGATAAATTTTGAGATAATATTTTTTTTCTTCTTATTGATAAAAAACAATAGAGAGAAAGATGAAGAGAGACATAGTAAAAACATAATGTGAGTAGAAGTGTTCATGTTCAATCAAATCCAATGCAAACTGCAGTAACCGAACCGAAAAACCAAAAACCTAACAAAATCAAAAACTAGAAAAAAAACCGCAATTTTAAATGGATTAGATTGGTTTTTGGTTCCCATAGTATAAACCGATCCAATCAATTCAAAACCGAAATATTTATACTTGTATATATATTATTATAAATTTTTTTGATAAATGTTTCCTTAATTTACAATTCTGTAACTATTTTCTAGACTTTTTCTTTAATAGTGTTGATTTTTTTCCCTTCTTTTAAAAAATATTATTAATTTATGATTCTGCAACTATTTTCTTTAACCACTTGTCAAAAAAAAAATACTATTTTCTTTAACCTATTATTTTATTTGCATTATGTTGTTTTTATTTTCTACTTATTCATCTTTTTCGTAATCTTACCTTTTTATGAAATGTTATAAAATAATATATTTTCTTAAAAGAAAATGAAAAAATATACAACAATGAAAACCGAAAACCAATTCAATCCAAACCGAAAAAATTTGTATCGGATTGGATTTGATTTGATTTTAAAACCAAACCAATTGGATGAACAAATAACATAACCGAAGAGATTGGATCGAATGATTTTTCCTCTTAAAACTGAACCAATTCAATTTGCGAACACCCCTAAACGTGAGTATGAGAGAACATTTATCAAAATTTTTATTTTTTTTTGGTCGAATATAAGATAATAACTCTATATTAAACATAAATAAAATGATAATAGAATATAAAATGTAAAATCCTTTTGAGTTTTTCTTTATACTATTGTTTACAGAGGATTATTAAAAATTTCAACTACATTAGTATTAATTTGTTGAATCGGTGTTATGAATATGGTGGTGAATAGGTATGTATGAGTGTTTCTGAACTGCTCTTTTCTCTTTCAAATTCACATATGCGGATCTTGCGCTTTTCTTTACTCAAACAAAATCAAGGTATGAACTTAGGAAAGGAACTCATCAAATTACTTGCATTCATTCATTCAACTGTTTAATTTTTTGCATTGAAACTTGCTTGTTGTTGGTCAAACCATGTCAATTAAGATTCTATGATGTAAACTCTACTACAATTACCCATGCTCATTTTACCTTTCCAGCATTTTAATTAGATTTGGTTACTTTATCATACCATGTCTTATTACGAAAACTAAAATCAGGTCACTTCCTTCATTATTTCTTGTAATTTTCGGATTAGGTCTAATGCTAGTTCACCATGCTCCGCATTTTAGATCATGTCATTTTACCCTTTTCGTGTGTGTGACTCTATGAAACACTAACACAGACACAAACATCGGACACGACACTGACACATAAACATAAGGGATTGAATGTAACAACATGGGTTAGTGTTGGACACCGAACACACTTTCAATCACAAGTGTTGGTGCTGTGTACTCCTAGATGGCTTTTTTATTCATTTTATCATGAGACTCGTCAAATTCTTTGTCTGCAGAAACGGTTATATTTATTTCAGGGTTTATTGAAAATGAAGAATTGGTATGGAGGTCTTTTTATCATGGCTTTGGGTATGACGTTGTTTCTACTGTACAGTCTTAAAGGAATTCAGCCACAAAAGCAGTCAACAAAACAGTCAGCATACAGTTTTTTCAATAGCCATTCACCACCAAACGATTCTATTAAAGAAAACAGCAATGTTGCAGTAGTAACCTCTTTCGATGCAGATCTGAAAATGGCACCGAAACCAACAAAGCGGCCACATTTGATACATGTCACAGGGCTAGATGATCTGTATGACACGAAAAATTTATCTGAACGAGAGATGAATGTTGTACTTGTTTGGACACATTTACGTTTGTTGCTGTCGAGGTCAGATGCTTTGCCTGAAATAGCTCAAGGAGTTAAAGAGGCTTCTGTAGCTTGGAAAGAGTTGCTATCGACTGTTAAAAATGACAAAGCCTCGAAGATTAGTAAGATAGACGGCCCAAAAAATCAAAACTGTCCATTCTCTGTGACCAAACTTGGCAAGACAATGACAGATAGTGAAATCACACTGGATCTCCCTTGTGGTTTGGTCGTAGATTCTTCTATTACACTGATTGGCATCCCTAATGGACAAAACAGTAGCTTTCAGATTGAGCTAGCTGGACAAGAGCTAGAAGAGGAGCCAAATCCCCCAATTATCTTGCATTATAATGTGAGTCTTCCTGGAGAAAACATGACAGAGATGCCGTATATTGTACAAAATACATGGACTAGTGATTTTGGGTGGGGGAAAGAGGAAAGATGCCCTGCTCATGGTTCTGCTAACATCCGCAAAGGTATATTTAGCATGATTATCATATATTCACGAGTCTTTCATTGTTAAAAGTGATGATCATTGATAGAACTTTACATGTTAAATTTGTTTGCATGCAATTATAATGGACAAAAAGTAAAACCAACTAGAAATATGTGATTTTTATGTTGAGGATATAAAACTATTGATTTTTAATTGGAACCTAGCTTGGATTATGTCATGTTTAAATACCATTTTCATTCCTTAGTAGGCTGTAGTAGCTACAGTAGCAACACCTCAGGTTATGCTATCTTGCTTCCTTTTATTCTTGAGTGCAGTTTTTTATGAGGGAAGCTTTTAGTGGTGAATTCTAAACTGTCCAACTCTATGATGTAGTTGATGAGCTTGTTATCTGCAATGTACAAGCTGTCAGAAGTAACAACGAAGAGAATGTAAATGTTGGTCAACCTACTAGCGATATACCCTCTAATATTTCCTCAGAAAGTGCACATAGAAATGCTAATTTCCCTTTTTCTGAGGCTAATCCTTTCACTGCCACGTTGTGGGCTGGGTCAGAAGGATTTCATATGACTGTAAATGGAAGGCATGAAACATCTTTTGCATATAGGGAGGTATGATATAGGAAGATAAATACTGCTAAAAATTAAATAATTGGAATGGCCATTCCAACATTTTATATTTTTGTGGATGCAGAAACTTGAACCATGGTTAGTCAACACGATTAAAGTAGCAGGCAGTTTAAGTCTGTTATCAGTTCTGGCTAAAGGTTTACCCGTTACGGAAGATAATGATATAGTTGTTGATCTTGAGAACCTGAAGGCTCCAGCTATCCCTAGAAAAAGGCTTGTTTTATTGATCGGAGTATTCTCTACCGGAAATAACTTTGAGCGTCGAATGGCTCTGAGGAGGTCTTGGATGCAATATGAGGCTGTACGTTCTGGTGAAGTTGCTGTCAGATTTTTCATTGGACTTGTAAGTCATGTATTTCAGACTTGTGATATCCGAATATTGAAATTCATTATCAAAAGAATCACATGATTTTTTTAGCACAATAAAATGGCAATAGGTGAAACTGAATTAAAAGCTGCCATACTCTAACAGGCTTAAACCACCAAATGTTATAGTGTGGACTAAACCATGCATTCAATAATATAGCAGAGTTTTCTTCCTTTAAATTATTTTCCTCTCTTGTTAAAAAATAAAAACTGTTCTGTGATATTTTATTTCATCTGATTGCAGCATAAGAATAATAGAGTTAATCTTGAATTATGGAGGGAAGCTCAAGCATATGGAGATATCCAGTTAATGCCTTTTGTTGATTATTATAGTTTGATTTCTTTGAAGACAATTGCAATTTGCATTCTGGGGGTAAGTTGATTAACATCATATGAAAAGAAGATAATGTGATTATTGTTGTTTATTTGTTAGTTAATGCTGGTCAATTTGCCAATGACAATTTCATGTTCTTGGAGTGTCACCTAACTCATTGTCTTGTCAAATCTTCAACTAACCAGTTAAACAGTACAACTTCGCAGGACTCTTGGCAAAGATGAACTTAATTGTTTTGATATTCTTCTGTCTCCCCATAGGAATACTTAGAATAACAAAATTTTATTGATATAGTATTTGTTCTAGCAAGTAGCAACCTTCTTTTCTATGCAACTCTTTGATAGCGTAATGTTATTTTTTTAATCTAAGCAATGATTTTTATTTAGTGATCAAATCACTAAGTTTGTTATGTTGTACTAGTTTAAAGACCATAATGTTATTTATTTTTATTTTATTTTTTAATTGCAGACAAAAATCATTCCGTCTAAATACATCATGAAAACAGATGATGATGCTTTCATAAGGATTGATGAAGTACTTTCCAGCCTCAAAGGGAAGCCATCTGAAGGCCTCTTGTACGGTCTAGTATCTTCTAAATCATCTCCTGATAGGGATAAGGACAGCAAGTGGTACATCAGTGACGAGGTATTAACCTCTATATATTGATAAGTTAAATTAGTATCCTCCCATTAATTTTTACTTTTTCTATTAATCATTATCATATTGTTATTTTAGGAATGGCCACATGATACATACCCACCATGGGCACATGGTCCTGGATATGTCATATCTCGCGACATAGCAAAATTTGTTGTCTTTGGCCACCAGGAAAGAAAACTCAAGGTAAGAAGAATTCCTCCTTTCCCATCATGAAGTTTTTTGTTATACTCTTTTGGATATTTCAAGGATATATCTTTAGAGTGTTCTTGTATTAGAAGTGTCAAAAGGTCGCTACACCCTTTACTTGATTGTAGGGATTGGGAATCGCTAAGAGTCCCACATTTGATGAGCTAAGTCCATAAAATGAGTTCATAAGCGGGGGTAATCCTCACCTTACAAGCCAGATTTTGTAATGGTTGAGTTAGGCCCAACCCAAATTCTAAGATGGTATTAAAGCCTAACCAAAATCCATAGGGCCACTCGCTATTGGACCACTTGGGTCATGATCCATATGTCCAGCCCTGGGCGTGAGACATCTGCGTTAAAAGTCTCACATTGGATGAGAAGGTCTGAAAATGAATTTATAAATGGGGGCAATCCTCACCTCATAAGCCGGTTTTGTAAGGATTGAGTTAACCCCTATCCAAATTTTAAGAGGAATAAAATCACACTTGAATATCACAAATTTTCCTGGAACCACTTATGTTAAATGAATTGGAACTTAAATGGACATACACAAAGTATCATCTTAAATGTGTATTTGCAAAAAGCTAAATTGCCATCATTGCATTTTTCTCCTATTCATCTTGCTATCTATGTCTTTCTACCTTCCATTAACTGCTCAATTTTATTTATTTATTTATTCACAGTTCTTCAAATTAGAAGATGTTGCCATGGGCATATGGATTGAACAATTTAGGAATGGTGGAAAAGAAGTTCACTATGAGAATGATGAGAGGTTTTACAATGCTGGATGTGACTCAAATTATATACTTGCTCATTATCAAAATCCAAGGATGGTGTTATGCCTTTGGGAGAAACTGCAGAAAGAACACAAACCAGAATGTTGTGAGTAGATATCAATGGTGTGAGTAGATATCAAAGTTTTGTAGCTATAATTAATAACTGTTGATTATGAGGTTTGAGCTGTATTTAAATGTGTAGTTTAATATGTTGTAATTACTAATCATCTTATTTTTTGTATTCTACTATTCATTCTAACCATTTAAGTAAAAAGGATTAGTTTCACACTTAAACTGTTTTGTTTGAAAACACCAGTCATATATGTTCAGTTAATTTTCTAGTACTGGATATTAAAATTTTGGCTTAAATGTAGTTTTGGTCCCATATTTTGACAAAACCGTAGTTTTGGTTCCCCTTATTTCTAATTGCGCAGTTTTGGTCACCCTATATCAAATTTGTTGACCAACCTATGATTTTGATCATCTGATTTGATGATGTGACAATATATTAGGTGACTGAGAAATAATAGGAACAATCTCTTTTTTCCCCCTCTCCAACACTCACTCTTTTATTTGGTGTCATCACTTTAGGTGAGATCCATTTTCAAAGTGTGAGACCCTCATGAGTATCATTCAATAAGAGAATGAGTGTTAGATAGAGTGTTAGATAAAGTATTAAAAAGAGTCTTGATAGCACTCCTCTTAGGTGATGTGACATGTACATGAAGGCTCTAATTGTTGAGTCTTAAAGAATCCTGTGTTGAATTGAGTCGTGACCAAACATACAAAGCCAAAAGAAGATCAATTAAAATGTTATAAAATGTTGAAAATAAACAATTTATTGTCATGCCATCAAATTTGATGATTAAAATCATGGATAGGTCAATTTTTTTCAAAATGAGGACCGAAATTGCGCAATTAAAAATAGAATGAACAAAATTGCGGTTTTATGAAAATATGGGGAACAAAATTGTATTTAAGATCCCTTGAAAAAAACTGTATTTAAGGTTAAATTTTTTTATTGCTTGAAAAATAAATAAAATGAAAATGCTGCGTTGTCCTGACTTTATAACAAACGCTGAATTGTAGTTGAATTCCCATGAGACAACATATTCAAGGTTTCATCTGTTAGTATAATAATAGTTTCTTTCTTTTTTTACAAAAAGTTATACTATTTCAGTTTCAAAATACACGTTACACTCAACTACTTCATACGTATTAAGACACAACTTTGATTGTTGATATGTTTTGAACGAAAAAGTAATTGTTAATTAGTCGACTAGTTAGTTGTTCTAACATCATCTCAGTTCATGCAAATTTATGCCTCCATTGGTACGGAGATTTACGTAGATATTTTGTTACTTGGTACATACAATATACATGATTGTACTTGCTTGTAAGTTCTTAAACTGTACGGATTAATATTGTTACTTCTAGTAATTAATTAAAAGCTTTTTGTCAAAAAAAGTTAATTAAAAGCTAAAACTAACAGCTTATTATTTTATTATAACAATATACTATATACTGTGTTGTGCATTAATTAATATAACAGAGTACTTATATCGTTAGAATTGAGCTGATGGTCTCTTATAAAAAAAATGATTAAAAAAAAAGTTTAAATAAGTTCTTGTTCCTCTAAATACTGTAACTTTTATTTTTAATTCCTCTTTTAAACCTTTGATCCCCTAAGTTTTTAGTTAACAATTTTAGTCTCCGCTTTCTTACAATAGTTCAGCCATGCATTTTCTAAATTATTTATTATTTAATCTTTATTAATTTATCTACAACTTTAATTTTAGATGCATCCTTAACATTTTAGGCATATGCATTTTATTCTGTAAAAAGAAAAGGCATATTTGTTTTAAGGAAAATCTTATAAGTAAGAAATTAATATCTTATGGGGCAGGATGTAAGAATTTCTCATCCCTTGTTAGTGGTTATAACTTGACCTTAATTGCTGCATAACATTGGTCAGGTCTCTCCACATGATCTAAGTGTATGCAGTGGAGGCTGGAAAAGAAGCAGATCCACATGTTTAGTTTAGAAGGTGACTCACGGCGTGGCCAAATCATGTGGCTTATATCTGATTAAACAAAATGTGAATGATTAAAAAATATTAAAGTACTACCATACAACATTACTATTAGGGACAAGCCTTGAGTTTGGTTTTGGCTTTAAGCATTTGAATGGAAATCGTAGTGTAATCACCTACTCTTCTTCTTAATCTTAATAGTTGACAATTAGTGGCTAGAATCATTAACAAAACTAATGCCTTGTACGCAAACGGATCATGACAAGCGTACCACTAACGGAAAGGTACCTAATAATATGATGTGAATAATAATAATAATAATAGGATTAAAACCCAAGTTATGCTTAGACTTACGTGTATGTTTCACATTGCTCCTTTTTTCATTTCATTTCATTTCAATAATAAAGTAAAAAGAGGTTGTTTTGGGGGTTAAATGAGGAGCAATTCTATTATTTTGTCTTTTTGAGGTGTTGGGCATTTTATTGAATAAATTAGTCTAGTTCAAACTAATTGTTGAAATTTAAAGCTCATAGTCAAAATCTCATTTAGATTGGGAAACAACGATAAGGATATATGATCAAAATACTAGTTTAACACGTAACCAAGCTACAACTACAAGATAGAACAAGTATTTTTTTTACAAGAAGAATGTTATTCCATGTCATATTATAGAAGTCATAATCAACAATACGGAGAACATAATCAAAAACATTGCGACTATACACATAAAAGTTGCCACCTTTGCCTGGCGAGGAACAATCATATTAGGTTTGTAGGCTAATAAACTTAACTTTGAAGTTTGGTTTGGATGAAAAACTTTCACCACTTTATGTTAAAGTATTGAGCCTACAATTAAATACTATACACTATTCCTTTTGGTTTTGAATACAAAAATAAATAAAAAATTCCTTTCAAAAAATATATTTGAATTTGATGATATAAAATATAAACAAATGTTAACTAATTTAATTATTTAATTCTAAATGTATTTCAATTAATATGGATTTCATTTTGGCTTTTTTCAAGAGATTAATCTCTCGAGTTGGATAAGACTATAATATGTGATAAAACTCTCCCTCAAGATATTTAACATTGTTGTATTTCAAGAGTTGTATTCAAATTCACGCCGATTAAGCTAAATGATAACTCTTAGGTTTTTTTTGGTAAAAAGTAATGAATACTAATAGCGGATAAACTAACTGATTGAATTTTTAATGTCTGATAAAATTATCGGTTGAATTATCTTATAAATATGAATGACATAAAAATAATATATTTAATGAATATTTTAAAAAATCAATTAAGATTATATAGGTAAAATTGAGATACATAATGAAAAGTTATAAACTACTTGGAAAGTAGCGGTTATTAAACAAGTTTTTTTAGTCAAAAAAGCTTATAAGATATAAGTTATAAACTATAAATTTTAAATTATGTCTTATCAAACATACTCTTAGTATCTCATCTAAATGCTCTTGAATAATTGATTTTTATTGAAAAATGCTAATGAATATCCTTGAGACATTGATTAAAGTTAAAAGAAGTAACTTTACATAAAAAAACTGCGTAATTATTGTTAATACAAAAGTAACAATTTTTCTTTTGAAAGAAAGACAAAAATAACAACTTGAATTTCAAGACAAAATCTTTTTTAGTATATGAGTTATGCTAACAAATGACACTTGTTAAGGATTTAAAAGAGGAAATAATTTATAAATTTCATGAAAAAAAAATTCTTTTTAGTTTTATTGTATTCAATACACAATTCTAAAAAAAAAAAAAATCAATGTCTTCAAACACTGTTTGGTAAGACCCATTTTTATTCTTAGTTGGGCGGAGAAATATTTTTTTTGACTATTTGAAAATAGGTGAAGTTTATAAGGAAACGAAGGGAGTACCGAACTTAAAAGGGAATATGCACAAAATTTAGCATTCATTTATTAGCGTGAATCCTCGTGACTTTTCCTCTTTCCCCAACCGGTTTATACACAATTTTGTTTGCAATAATCAATCATCTCATTATTGTATGCATGCCCCACGTGTTATTTTCCTCCTTTGGATGTGTGACAGTGTAATGTGAATAATTACGATTATTTTTCTCTAAAAAAACTTACAATTATTTACAAAGATTACTCCCTAAATAAATTTTAACAAGAAAAGTTTTTTTTGGTCACAAGATTTATACAAAAGAAAAATATCACGATTATCTAAATATTTTCATCAAATGGTACTTTTCTTTTCCTCAAAATAATCGTGAAATGGTTGTCTTGAGCTTAGTGTGAAAAGCAACACAGAAATAAAATAAAGAAAATGCTAACTAGTGCTTTTAAGACACTCTTTAAAGACTTTAAATTAATAAATTTTATGAAAATTTATGCATTTAATGTATCGAAAATTGAAACATTAGATTTTTCAATAAATAATTTCTTAATTTAGAATCAGTGTCATTAGGACACTCGTCAGCAGGAACAATAAAATAAAAATGTGCTACATCATGTCAATCTGTTGGCGATTTTAGTTAGTTAACTTTAACCTTGGTAATAAGCAAAAACAAATTGGACGAACCGAACCGGGTTTAATCTACTTGGCCCACAGAAAGAAGCGTGTCGATTCCCCGTTCTTGCCCTCTCATTTGACAACAACCACATATATTTAATAAAGGGCATTCTAGACTTTTCATGAACACGTAACTAACTTTTGTACACAAGCGCGTTTCAACTCATTCACCCTTTTGCTTGCTTTAAGTACTTACTTCCCCAAACAACTTTCACACCTAAACTCACTAACCCTAATTTCTTACTACACCTACTCTTTCTTCCTCATTCATTTTCAATTTCAAACCATAGCTTCTGTTTTCTGAGAAAGTGATTTTGCAAAACTGCGTTTGAAGATGATTGCCGAAGCCGAATTTATATGTAAACAAAGCATTTCTATGTTAGATGTGAAGTATCACCTTTGCGTTACTCAAGAACAAAACGTCAAGGTTGAGGTTTCACCCACCTCTCCTACCCCTGCTCTTCCAATCTTTGCCCATGTAAGTCTTTTCTCTTATTCTCTATTTCAATTCAATTCATGTTTTTTTTTCTTTCCTTTTTCAGTTTTCACCTTTCGGTGTGTATTTTGTTTGAAATTGAAATTGAAATTGAAATTGAAATTCATACTCTTGTTTTGTTATATTTGGTTAAAGAATTGGTTTTTCCGTGACCCTTTTAGGTTATTAGTTAAAGCTTGATCTTAAATTTGTGGGTAAATTGGTGTTAATTAATCATCAGTATGGATTTAACTATAAATTTGCCCTAGTTTATTTTCAATTTTGAATTAGGTTATTTGTTGAGATTGTTGAAACTGAATTTGGAACTTAAATTATGAATTGGGTATTTTAGTTTAATATATGTTCTATTCATTTATCCCTTCGATTTCAATTTAAAACTAATGTTTTACTATGTTTTGGGTAATTGTGTGTTAATCAATCTAAATTTAGTTGTAAATTTCCTCTAGTTTAATTTTGATTTGAATTAGGATTTATGATTTTTGTATGTTTGATAATTGTGGGGAAGACCCGATACTTGCATGATGTTTTTTGAGATTGTTGAACCTGAATTTTTAAACTAAGTTTTGAACTGCGTGTTTTAGTTTAATCTATGTTGTATTCATTTGTTGGCATCAATTTCAATTGAATTAGCTTGCTACAATTTTAGTATATTTGTTATTCCAAACTGTTTCTTAGTAGATTGCTTTAATGTTTTGCTGACTGCATGATTTTGTGTATTAGGCTGTGAGTTGCCCTGAGATCATTGAAGATTCCATATTGGAGACCCCTGCAAAGATGTTTATCCCGAACGTGCATTCTGGTAGCTATACTGATATCGGACCACGGGGATCAATGGATGATGAACACATTCAGATAGATGATCTAGCTTGCCACCTTGGATTTGTGTCCAACTACCCAATGCCAAGTGCGTTTTATGCGGTTTTTGATGGGCATGGAGGGCCTGATGCTGCTGCCTTTGTTAAGAGAAATGCTATGAGATTATTTTTTGAAGATGCTGACATGCTTCAATCATATGATACTGATGAGTTTTTTCTAGAGAAGTTGGAGGATTCTCACCGGAGAGCTTTTATACGGGCGGATCTTGCATTGGCTGATGAGCAGTGTGTTAGTAATTCATGTGGGACGACAGCACTGACTGCACTTGTACTCGGAAGGCATTTGCTTGTTGCTAATGCTGGTGACTGTCGAGCAGTTCTTTGTAAGAGAGGTACAGCTGTTGAAATGTCTAAAGATCACAGGCCAAGTTATTTACCAGAACGAAGGAGAGTGGAGGAGTTAGGCGGCTTCATTGATGACGGATATCTAAATGGTTATCTCTCAGTAACCCGTGCCCTTGGGGATTGGGACTTAAAATTTCCACTTGGTGCTGCATCTCCTCTTATTGCTGAACCTGATGTTCAACTGGTTACATTAACAGAAGAGGATGAGTTCTTGATCATTGCGTGTGATGGGATTTGGGATGTAATGTCTAGCCAAGTTGCTGTTAGTTTTGTTCGCCGTGGATTAAGAAGGCACAGCGACCCACAGCAAAGTGCCATAGATCTAGTCAAGGAAGCATTGCGCCTAAATACATCAGATAATCTTACTGCGATTGTTATATGTTTGTCTCCTGTTGAAAAATTTGCTGAATCATGTCCGCCCCATAGGCGAAGATTCAAAGCTTGCAGCATTTCTGAAGAGGCTCGTAATAGATTGAAGAGCTTGATAGAGGGGAATTGACTGTAAATGCAATTCTAGTGATTCACAAATGTTTCTTTGATTAAAAGATTAATCTGTTTTTTAGGCTGTTCAGATATACGTAGACAAAGCAGTCAACAGTTTTGTAGGGATAGAAGGGTATACTTGGTGAGGGGTAGAGGAGGTTTAGTCTTGGACCTATGTAATCGGAGGGGTGTTTCTGGGTTCATATGTTGGTATCTGAAGAGACAGTTGTAGCTAAATTTTGGCGGAGTAGATTAAATCCCTCATCATTGTGGTTTTGATTACACATTGTTGATTCTGTAAATATAAATGATTTGATTTAGGCCATGTTTGAATAAACAACTTAGTTAAAGGCTTATATGGTATAAATGATAATGTATTTAGGGGTGGCAATTGGATCCATCAAATGCATATCCATCCAATCCATCCACTATAAAATCCATCCGATCCATCCGTCAAACAAATTTTTTTTTAATGGATTGGACTCAATCCATCCATTAAAAAATATGGATGTATCCAATCCATCCAATTTATTTTAAAGATCCAATGGATCATTTTTTATTGTTTATTTTTTATCCAATGGATCATTTTTATTTAAAAATTGTTCAGAATTTTTTTTTAAAAAAATTATGTTAATTCTTTTAAGAATAAAAAAAAAATTTAACAAAAAAAATTTAAAAATATATGGATCGGATGGATAATCCATCCATTAAAATCTAGTAATAGATGGATTGGATGGACTTTATTCTTAATGGATGGATTGGATGGTTTTTTTTAACAAAACAAAATAGTGGATTGTAATGGACTAATGGACTTTTTTGATCCATCCATTAGGATCCAAAATCCATATCCATCCAATCCATCCATTTTGCCACCCCTAAATGTATTAGCTTTGGGTCTTGCTTATCTAAGGGCATTGGTTAAGGAATATTTTAATAGAAACTTTGTCTTAAAAATATAAGTTTTTACTTTTGTCTTATCAATAATTACACCACTTTTTAATACAAACTTACTAATTTTAACACTTTAATCAATGTCTCAAAGGGCACTCATTAGTATTTTCCATAAGTTTTGTCTATAAGAAAAGAAGGGTATAGTTAACGAGTGTCTCTGGGTCACTCTTTAAGCATTTCAAAATAAGCAATTATTTTTTAAAAAATCAAATATTTTAATTTCCAATGTATTGATTACACGTATTTTCATAAATACTTACTATTTATGGTCTTTAAAGAGTGTATCAGGGGTATTCGTTAACATTTTTCATAAAAGAAACATAAAAGCAAACTGTTGTCATTTAAGTTAAGTTACAAATCGTTTTCATAAATAATCATGAAAAGCTTATGGAAAAGTCATAATTTGTTTTAATATGCGCTCTCAAACAATTTTGCAAGTGTTTATATAGGTATACAAGTTTATTAAATAAGTTAAATCTAAACAGCCTTAGACTTGTTAACATGACACCATGATTTAATAATACTCATCCGTTTTTATTATATATTAGTTTTAGTGGCATTTGTTTGAGGCATCAGATGGCTTAGTACAAGCTTGATCTTTTCTTGTCATTGTTCTTGGTTCTCTCAAGGGTTCATCAATCTACATGCCTATGACATGGGACAATATCATCCTTGGACATCATAAAAGCCTAATCAGTTATCGTGTGTGATGATTTTTTTCTTTTATGTATGTTCTGATTTTTTTTTTTATATGCAAATGAACCCGTGAGTATGAGAAGCACTACATATTCAATTAAAGATTTTCCACTATTTTGTCGTTTGGAGTGGAGCCAGTCAGTTGCTGTTGTCCAACCAAATATTCAGGCGTTGGTAAGATGTGTAAGGCCGTTATTTCGTTATCTTAGAAATTGTAAACGAATGACTCAAAATTGCTGGTTTTGAATCGTGATATGATAGAGCAATCAACCACTCCAAGTATCAAATGATGACAGTGTTGATTATTGAGTTTCAGTTTAAGATGAAATAAAATCTAAATTGATCTACTAATTTCTTTTGTTCAAATCACAAACAGCTTAACTCTCTTTACACAAGATCACGAGTTCAAGTTTTGTGAGAAAAAAGTGTGGGAAAGTTGTTTTTTTTTTCTTAAGTTTAATGAATTTCATTAATAATAATGAAGAAAGTACAAAAATAATGCGATGAGCGTAAGAGATAGATGTTCTAGCTAGAGAATGGGCACTATAATTAGCTGATCATCTAGTTAAAACAGCTTGATAGTTGTTGTGTAAATATCTTAACAAGGAAGGATCTACGTTCAAGCACTAAAGATCTATGTTCAGTATAATCTGATTTATCATTGAACATGTCATAAACCACCCGTTTACAATCTATGTCAAGATATATAACGTGTGTAATCCATTGAGACAGTTCATTTTGATTGCTTGAAGAAGACCCCAAGCTTCTCCCCTATATGATTCCTGAGGTAAAAACCAGCACCCACACCGTTTTGATCTTTGAGTATTGTTTGCATCTATGCTTCATTTTACTTCTGCATGCCGCAGAGAAACCAACCATACAGTGCAGTGATCTTTGTTGAGACGCCTGGGAGTTGTTGCGCATATCGTGTGCTGCCTGCCATGCGTGTAACAGTTGCGTCGCGCGAGTCACCACCCTCTCCACTGAGTCCTTTGCATCCATGCTATGATAGCAAATATGTGTCATTGGTCCCATTATAAGAACGCTTCAAACAGGCTTGAAAGCATCATCAAAACTTCTTACTCTAAACATAACAGCCTCCAAAACATGTCATGAATTCACCTTTTTCCGGCAAGCAATACTTTATGTGCACAAAATGAAAATATGCCAAAGTGTGGGAGAGATTTATTTCACATTACATAAATTAAAGAGTCTAAAACAAATCATAAAAATAAAAAGCTAAATTAATTCATTTGAAAATTTTGTTCTTGAAAACAATTTTTAAAACAAAAAGAAATCACCATAAAACTATAGCCATGAGACATCTATTCAATTAATATAATGTACAAATTATTTGTTTCAAGAATAAACTTCAGTCATTGATATTTGATACTTGGTGAGATAGATTAAATTCCTCAACTCTGAATCTCGAAACCCAATTTAGCACTATTTGAACATGTCCATATATATCATATCAATATTAATAATAATGTGATGTGATATACTATGTCACTTGTTATTTATAATTTGACTTAATTAAAACAAATGTGGTGAGTATATTTTGAGTTCACACCACACACTCCAATGAAATTAGTTGTTCGTCCAAAAAGCACAGCCACACCACAACCAAAATAAAATAAAATAAACATTATCATAACAAAAACATGAACGGTCCAAGTCCAAACTAGTAGAAAACAAAGGCTGAATTTGCAGGTAAGGGAAATAGTTATTATATTAAAAAAATCCCAATAATGGCCCTCCACAAAGGCATCATCCAAGTCTAAGGGCTGTGACTGTGATAACGGAATGACATAAATATTTCTTGGACAATAATATAATAAAAATAAAACTTACAATAATAATTTATTTATAAATATTAAAGAAAATAGGTTTTGTTTTGTGTGTTAGGTTTGAGAAAAAGAAAGAGTTGCGTTTTGTGAGAATAGAAGAAGAATCTTGACGATGGCTATGGCGAACTTGGCTCGTAGAAAGGGTTCCGCTCTTCTTTCATCGGCGGAGACACTTCGATACACTTTCTCTCTAAGGTCAAGAGGTTTCGCTTCCGGATCTGATGAAAACGACGTCGTCATCATCGGTGGTGGTCCCGGTGGTTACGTCGCCGCCATTAAAGCTGCTCAGCTTGGTTTCAAAACCACTTGCATCGAAAAGCGTGGTGCTCTTGGTGGTACCTGTCTCAACGTTGGATGCATCCCTTCCAAGGTTCGATTTCGATTCACTTTTCTACTACTTCGTTTTTATTCTGTACATAATTATAGATTGGTTTTTTTGTTGTTGTTGATTTTTAATTTATTAAGTTCAAAGAGGTGTTGTTTTTGTTATTTTCGAATTTTGGAATCTGAAGTGATTTTATGTAAGAATTGAGTGTATTGCAACTTTAGGCTGTTCTTCATTTCGGTCTTGCATATTTTTATTCTTCTTGTGTGTATCACTTTATTTCATCTCCAATATCAAAATTATGCCCTGTTTGGATAAACAGCTTAATTTGCATTGGTGCTTATCATAATAAACGCTTATGTATAAGTTGCTTCTGCAACAAAAGATAAAATAAAGTTAAATTGTTTTCTTATAAGCTATAAGCTCTTTTCATAAGCTATCTTGGAGAAATTATGGAAATAAGCTTAAAACTGTTAATAATCTTGATTTGTTGGGAAGAGGCTGCTGCACTTGAAACCTGAAATGATTAATGGTTATGCACGAAAACTCAAAGCGTATGGGGTTGCCACACTAACCTTTAGGTTCGATTCGCCCCCACCAATAACTTTATATTGGATGCAATAGGAATGTCCAGCGAATCCCCTTCAGGATACTATGAGTTCCTTGATGTGTATTGCACAATCACACCAAGCGTATCTCCTAACAATATTTGACAGAAATATGTTTCCAACAATTCACTCATGCATTAGAGAATTGATGGATGATTTAGAGTATGAGAATGAGGGAGAATTTGACTGTAATTGATGTCAAAAACGTGCTCCTTCTGATACACAAATGCCATGCATTTATAGTGCATCATATGCCTCTTCATATGAAAGAATGCAACTTTTAATCAAAAGTTACAACCATATACATTCAACTTTTGGCTTGAATCAATGCAATGATTCATGATTTATCAGTAAATGATAACTTCCCAATGTATACAAGTCATTCCCATGAAGAGTTACAATTTTTGGAACCCAAAACTATGAGAAAAAGTGCAGAAAAACACATCCAGTCCCGTGGTAATCGATTACCATGTGTAATTTTCTGTTTTTCAGTTTTTTCTCACCTATTTTGGAAATCTCCAACAATCCCCCACCATTTTCAAAATACTAAATCCCATAAAACTGGAAATTCCATGGTTTCAGATAATGGTATCTCACGATTTGAACCATTACTTAGTAAATTAAGTTTTCGCTCATTCCTAAATAGTATGGTAGGCAAGCTTTGAACCAACTATTCATTAGAACAAGTGTACATAATTTACACATAGAATCTCAATATCATTAATAAAGAGAACTGTAAGATGACACATTAATAAGGCCTTGTGTCATATATCCCTTTTCATGAAAACTTAAGAGTCAAGCCCTTGAACTCCGTGAAGCGGCCAAACTTCATTCTCACATAGGTAGACTATATCGGAAATGCCCCATAAGTATGCATTTCAGCAAATGTATGCTATATGTCCATTAAGAGAAAAATCTCAACCTACCATTTTTTAATCTTATGGTCCAAGTACTTTTAACCTTGGGATGTATCTATTAACAAGTACTTCAATTACTCTAATAATGTACTTTCACCATTGAACCCAAGACTTGATGTTACTCAAGTGTGGGTTGAGTTTCCATTATTGGTAATCAATTAGATATGGGCTTGAGTTCCATCCCCAATGATGTCTTCAACACCATGTCTCTTGTCAAACCTTTCGTCAAAGGATCTGCAAGATTCTTTTCTGTTCTTACGAACATGATGGATATTACTCCATTAGAAATCAAGTCTCTTACATAGCTATGTCTTAAACCAATATGCCTTGATTTTCCATTGTATACTTGACTATAGGCCTTTGATAGTGTGGATTGACTATCACAATGTATGGATACTGGTGCCATTGGCTTTTGCCAGACTGGTATCTCATACAACAAATTCCTTAGCCATTCTGCCTCTTTACTTCCTGCAGCCAATGCAATAAATTCTGCAGCCATGGTGGAGTCGGCAATGCATGTCTGTTTCTTTGAACCCCAAGAAACTGCACCTCCACCAAGGTTGAAGATCCATCCACTTGTGGAAGCATGATCCTCAACATAAGTTACCCAACTAGCATCTGTGTATCCTTCCAAAACTGAAGGGTCTCCACTATACGTTAAACAATAATTCATTGTTCCTTTCAAGTATTTTAATACTTGTTTCACAGCATGCCAATGTTCTTTACTTGGATTGCTAGTATACCGACTTAACCTTCCAACAGCATATGCTATATCAGGTCTTGTACAGGTCATGGCATACATCAAGCATCCGATTACTTTTGCATATTCAAGTTGTGCCACCGGACAACCTTTGTTTGGTTGCAAACTAACAGTTTGGTCAAATGGGGTAGAGACCGGATTACAATCTAAATGATTGAATTTCTGAAGCACCTTTTCTATATAATGAGATTGGGATAAACCAATGTGGTTACCATCTCTTATGATTTTAATTCCTAAAATCACATCTGCTTCGCCTAAATTTTTCATATCAAAATTTTTGGATAAGAAAGCTTTAGTCTTTTCTACCTCATCTAAACTTGTGCCAAAAATTAACATATCATCTACATATAAACAAATCATGACACCTTTTCCATTGTGGAATTTACTGTAAATACACTTGTCAGATTCATTTATAATGTATCCATTGGCTAACACAACTTGATCAAATTTTTGGTGCCATTGTTTGGGTGCTTGTTTCAACCCATATAAAGACTTAGTTAATTTACACACTTTATCTTCTTGACCTTTGATCACAAACCCTTCTGGTTGTTTCATATATACCTCTTCATCCAACTCTCCATTTAGGAAAGCAGTTTTAACATCCATTTGATGGATAACAAACTTATGGATGGATGCTAGTGCAATTAGCACTCTAATTGATGCAATTCTTGCAACAGGTGCATATGTATCAAAATAATCAATTCCTTCTTTTTGTGTAAACCCTTTGGCAACTAGTCTAGCCTTGAATTTATCAATGGTACCATCAACTTTCATTTTCCTTTTAAAGATCCATTTACAACCTATTGGTTTGGATCCGGGTGGGAGATCTACTACTTTCCAAGTTTTATTACCCATAATTGAATCCATTTCTTCCTGGATAGCTTCTTTCCAAAAGGCTGAATCTTGAGACTTTATAGCCTCTTCATATGTCACTGGATCACTCTCAAGGTTAAAGCAAATTGGTCCATAACTATTTATGGATGTACCAGTTCCTTCTATAAGAAACATGAAGAAGTCAGGTCCAAAATCTTTTTCTTTTCGGATCCTCTTACTCCTTCTAAGTTCTGAACCATCCAATGTATCTACATTTGATTCATTGTTTTCTAAATTTGGTACATTAGAATGAACAATGTCCTTGGGATAAGAGAATGATTTAAATCTATCTTCTTGAAAAATTGCATCTCTTGACTCAATTACTGTATTGACAGAATATGAGTCATTCGATTCAATAACCAAGAATCTGTATGCTTTGCTATTTTCTGCATAGCCTAAGAATACACATTCAATTCCTCTTTCACCCAACTTCTTTCTTTTTGGTTCAGGCACTTTCACAATTGCTCTACAACCCCAAACTTTTAAATAATTAAGATTTGGCTTCCTTTGTTTCCAAAGTTCATATGGGGTTATTTTGTTCCTTTTGTTTGGAACCCTATTGAGGATATAACATGCTGTAAGCATTGCTTCACCCCAATATCCTTTAGATAATCCAGAATAGGACAACATGGCATTAACCATTTCTACCAAAGTCCTATTCTTCCTTTCTGCTATTCCATTTTGTTGTGGGGTGTATGGTGCAGTAACTTGATGCACAATACCGGTGGATTCAAAATAACTCGGATGATAGAATTCTCCTCCCCTATCGCTTCTAAAGCATTTAATGAAAGTTTCATGTTGAAGTTCTACTTGTGCTTTAAACATTTTGAATTTATCTAAGACTTCATCTTTTGAATGCATTAAATAAACATAACAAAATCGAGTGCAATCATCAATGAAAGTAACAAAGTACTTTTTACCACCAATGGTGGGCCAACCATGTAAATCACATACATCTGAATGAATTAAATCTAGCACCCTAGAACTTCTTTTAACACTTTTAAAAGGTTGTCTTGTAATTTTAGTCAACATGCAAGTAGTACATGAATCAAAGTTTTTATCAAGATTAGGAATTAGATTTGATTTCATCATATCCTCCAATTTTCTAAAATTAACATGTCCCAATCGCATATGCCATAAATCACAAGACTCAACAATATAAGCAGAAATCATATCATTATTATTAATATTTGCAATATTACATTTGAACATATTCTCACACAAATATCCCTTTCCTACAAACATACCCCCTTTTGAGAGGATAAATTTATCTCCCTCAAATACAGATTTGAACCCATTCTTATTAAGTAATGGTACAGAAATCAAGTTCTTCCTAACTTCAGGAACATAAAATACATCTTTAAGAGTAAGTGTCTTTCCAGAAGTGAATTCAATCTCTATGGTCCCTTTTCCTTGGACTTGCACAGTTGAAGCATTTCCCATGTACAAAACACTCCCATCTTCATTGATGGTCTTAAACAATTCCTTGTTTTTGCACACATGACGAGTAGCACCAGAGTCTATCCACCAAGAATCAACATCTTCAATCATGTTGATTTCAGAAATGACCGCAACAAGATCATCATTTGTTGCACTTGAATTCTTTTCTTTGTTCTTCTTTTTCAAGAACCTGCACTCATTCTTAAAGTGTCATTCTTTCCCACAAAAATAACATTTATCTTTCTTTTTCTTTTTAATGTTATTACCATTGTGGTTTTGAGACTCATCATTTTCATGATTTCTCTTTTTGGAAGTCTTACTTGATTTTCCCTCTTCCACAACATGCACCTTCTCTTGAGTAATTTGATTTTTAATACCTTCTTGTTTTCGGTATTCTTCTTCTAAACGAAGGTGATTTCCAAATTGCTCAAGAGAGATATCTTCCTTCTTATGTTTCATGGATCGTTTAAAATCTTTCCATGAAGGAGGGAGTTTGTCAATTATGGATGACACAATGATAGTTTCATCCATATGCATGTTATGTTGTTTGTAGTTGTTAAGAATACGTTCAATATCATATAATTGTTCCATAACAGGCTTACCATCTACCATTTTGTAATTATTAAATTGTGAGACAAGGAATTTCTTACTTGTAGCGTCTTCACGCATGTATCTGGTTTCCAATTTGTCCCACAAATCCTTTGCCGATGGGCTGCTCTGGTAGATATCGAACAGAGAATCAGACATACCATTCAAGATATGTCCCAAGCAGATGTAGTCATCGTTGTCCCACTTCTGTCTCTCTCTGGTCTCAGCAATGGTTTCATCATCTTTCTCCACGGGCCTTGCCATGTTCAGAACGTAAGCCACCTTCAATGTTGTGAGAAGAAACTTCATTTTCTTCTGCCAACGGATGAAGTTTCCTCCATCAAACTTTTCCAACTTAACAAAGTCAGAGGTCATTTCTTTCAATGAAGCAGCCATAGAATCGAACCTAAAGATTGTTAATAATCTTGATTTGTTGGGAAGAGGCTGCTGCACTTGAAACCTGAAATGATTAATGGTTATGCACGAAAACTCAAAGCGTATGGGGTTGCCACACTAACCTTTAGGTTCGATTCGCCCCCACCAATAACTTTATATTGGATGCAATAGGAATGTCCAGCGAATCCCCTTCAGGATACTATGAGTTCCTTGATGTGTATTGCACAATCACACCAAGCGTATCTCCTAACAATATTTGACAGAAATATGTTTCCAACAATTCACTCATGCATTAGAGAATTGATGGATGATTTAGAGTATGAGAATGAGGGAGAATTTGACTGTAATTGATGTCAAAAACGTGCTCCTTCTGATACACAAATGCCATGCATTTATAGTGCATCATATGCCTCTTCATATGAAAGAATGCAACTTTTAATCAAAAGTTACAACCATATACATTCAACTTTTGGCTTGAATCAATGCAATGATTCATGATTTATCAGTAAATGATAACTTCCCAATGTATACAAGTCATTCCCATGAAGAGTTACAATTTTTGGAACCCAAAACTATGAGAAAAAGTGCAGAAAAACACATCCAGTCCCGTGGTAATCGATTACCATGTGTAATTTTCTGTTTTTCAGTTTTTTCTCACCTATTTTGGAAATCTCCAACAAAAACAGCTTATGAACATGTCATAAGTTGTTTACATTAGTTCTCCCAAACAGCCTCACAAGTGTTTTTGCCAGTACATAAGCTCTAATCAGTCAATCTAAACAAACCCTTAATGTCTAAGCGCTTGTCTTAACCAGATTATTAGATTTAGCTGGATGGTAGAAATTATAAATTTTGTACACCAAGTTGCATTTTCTTAGTTGTATGTAATTTACTTAACTTTCCAGAGTCACTTGGTATCTTGGAATCTCTTTCTTTAAGTCTACTCTGGCTTCTTTCTAGATTTGTATTGACCGCCGTGCTTTCCTGTGTCATGTATTTTTTAATTTTCAAAACTATGTGCTCCCAGATGTTAGAGAGTAAACTGATTGTTAAGGACCGTTGATTAACAAATTGAAGGTGTATATTGCAAGCATATTATATTAAATCATGGGTTTGTCGCAATAACTACTCTTGATTTTCTCACTTTAGGGGAGCCAAATTGTTTATTAAATGAGATGGTCTCTCCATGGAATTGGTGTTTGACATTACACAATGCTTTGTTTGATCCATATAGTCACCCCACCTAGTGGAATAAGGTTTTGGTTAGTGTTGTTGCTGTGTCCCCATTTATTATTTTAATAGTAATCATTATGTTATTATTTATATAGTTTGAAAAGGCTTGTGTGTATCATATGTATTCTCTCTATCCCTTCTACTCATTTGTGTTGCCTTCATATTTCAGGCACTTTTGCATTCTTCCCACATGTACCATGAGGCTAAACATTCATTTGCCAACCATGGGGTCAAAGTTTCAAATGTGGAGATTGACTTAGCTGCCATGATGGCGCAAAAAGACAAAGCTGTTTCTAATCTGACCCGGGGTATTGAAGGCCTATTTAAGAAAAACAAGGTAACATATGTCAAAGGATACGGAAAATTTCTTTCACCATCTGAGGTCTCTGTAGACACCGTTGAAGGTGAAAATACTGTTGTGAAAGGAAAGCATATCATTATTGCCACCGGTTCAGATGTAAAATCTCTACCCGGCGTCACTATTGATGAAAAGAAAATTGTATCATCAACGGGGGCTCTCGCATTGACTGAAATCCCCAAGAAGCTTGTAGTTATCGGGGCAGGTTACATTGGGCTAGAGATGGGCTCAGTATGGGGCCGAATTGGCTCTGAGGTAACTGTCGTTGAGTTTGCATCGCAGATTGTTCCAACCATGGATGGAGAAATCCGGAAGCAGTTTCAGCGTTCTCTTGAAAAGCAAGGCATGAAATTCAAGCTGAACACCAAGGTGGTTGGAGTTGATACTTCTGGGGATGGTGTGAAACTAACTGTTGAACCAGCAGCTGGTGGTGAACAGACCATAATTGAAGCGGATGTTGTCCTTGTATCTGCTGGTAGAACTCCATTCACTTCTGGACTTAATTTGGACAAGATAGGAGTTGAAACCGACAAGATAGGACGAATTTTGGTAAACGAAAGATTTTCCACAAATGTCTCTGGTGTCTATGCAATTGGTGATGTAATTCCCGGTCCAATGTTGGCACACAAGGCAGAAGAAGATGGAGTTGCTTGTGTTGAGTACTTAGCTGGTAAGGTTGGCCATGTGGACTATGACAAAGTACCTGGTGTTGTCTATACAAACCCCGAGGTTGCATCTGTAGGGAAGACAGAGGAGCAGGTTAAGGAAACTGGAGTTCAATACCGTGTTGGGAAGTTCCCTTTCATGGCTAATAGCAGGGCGAAGGCAATTGATAACGCTGAAGGACTTGTCAAGATAATTGCTGAAAAGGAGACAGACAAAATATTGGGGGTGCATATTATGGCACCCAATGCAGGAGAACTCATTCATGAAGCAGCCATTGCATTGCAGTATGATGCATCAAGTGAGGACATAGCACGTGTTTGCCATGCACATCCAACAATGAGCGAGGCTGTTAAAGAAGCCGCAATGGCCACTTATGACAAGCCCATTCACATTTGAAAAGCCCGCTGCTTCTTTATTCTCTTGTTTTCATTTTTGTCCAAGGATTTTACCTTGACTTCGAGAAGATACCTTGTGTGAGAAGATATCTTGTGTGTTAAATTAGATTCAGGTTTTTATATACAAATTAGCTCCTTGTTTACATCTATGCATATGCATAATAAGATGAATTATTGTGTTGATTTTATCCTTGCTGAATAATATACATCTCTCCTCTCTGGAGCAATCTTGTAATTTTGACAATAGGGTGAAAACAATTCAATCCCACGCTTCTGACCAACTACACTTTGAGTGATCCATATGATTTATTTTCATCTACCCTTTCATCACTTGGCTTCAGTTGTCAACGAATCTCAGCTGAAAACATTTTAGTATTTCGCTGAAGAATTAATTTCTGTGTGAAAGCCATTTGCACTTTGCTTTGATGAGTTTAATGTTTCTGCCTAGAACTCAACGAATCTTGCAGATTGGATAAGAAATATCCTCGAATGCTTCAATGTGGGGTGTACCTGTGAAGATATTTCAATGACCAAGTCAGCAATGTAGACTAACAAGGAAATATTAGCAAAATAATAGTAATGTTAAAGAACAAATTTCTTAAAAAAAAAAAAAGTTGAAGAAAAATTCCAAATCATATTTAAAAAAATTTGATGAGATTAAAAGTCATGTGATTTGTGTTCTGCTTTGCCTATTTGAGTATAGGTTAAAAGATGAGCTCTGAGCTTTATGAATCACACGATAAGTAGACTTCTATGATGTGCAACTTCATACTGATAAGTGAATTAGGTTAACACCTCACTCTGGATAAGAATTTATCCATAACGAGCGTCTTAGAAGATTGGGAGATCTATTTGGTTGTAACATGAGTTAGTGTTGAATCTAAAGGCATGTTAAAGTGGGCACTTATTTGCAACATGGGAGGTGTCAGCGGTCTCTGCCAGCTGAGATTGGGATTCATTGACTTTGGTGGCGGGAAAGTCATCGTGATTTTAGTGCAATTTTATGTATTTTATGAAGAAAAAAAAATATGAAAGAGAAATGATAGATGAGAGTCACGTCAACCTTCATGTTTTAAAGGTAGCGTATTCAGATCTGTAATTCAGACTAGTAGGTTGGCCTAAAACCATGAATGTGGTCAAATCTTATTTTGCATATTTTAGATAAAAGATTTTTTCGATTATGTGTTTTTATTTTTTTAAAGAATTAATTGGTATACCCAACAAAAATCGATGGCACAAAGTTGAGTCACTTTTAGCGATATTCCATGTTTATCAATGTATGACAAAATGAATAGGAAAAAAAATTGTCTCCAAAAGCAAAACTTTCGAATGATTTTGATGCAGTAGCAACTATTAGTGAATTCATTTAGTTAAAACTATCAGTGGCTTAAAATTTGGTGCACAAGGAATGTCATCGATTCAATTGCAGAATATGGGATAGCAAAAGTAAAAGATTAAAATATCCATAGATCTCTTCTGGCTCGAAACCAGACGTAAAATGAGTTTTTAATGAACTAATGTCGGTCTAAAATGGAAATTGATCAATGGCTTAAAAAAATGGATATTGGTCATACACAAAATAATTCTTGTAAACTAGGAACTTCATTGAGTTGTGAATGACATGTTCGCTGAGGCTCACTTCATAGAATTTAATGAACTAATGTCAGTCCAAAATTTACATCCGTATATTTTAGTCTCCTGTATTCCTCATCCATATTAAGTACCATGTCATTTGAAATCATTCTAAATCTTGAACCTCAAAAAGCATCATCACCCACTAATGTGATCAAAGATCTTTTTTCTTCTTGAGAAGCCAAAACATTTCCAGGAACACCTAGATAATAAACGCATGACAAAACCATAAATAATTCGCCAAGGTAGCAACTCCATACTTCAACTTCCTTCATTTATAAAGCGTCGTCTTGCATATCTGGTCGCTTCCTGGATTGCAATGCCAATCGTGCATCTCTCTCTCGCTCAAATTCACGGTAATCTGTTCGCTGCAAAAAGGAAACCTTATCCAAATACTGGTTTGAACTCTTCTTGTAGGTATCAAGCTCATTTTCCAGTCCTTTATTTTCTTCCTTAAATTCTCCCCAGTCCTTTTTGGTCTTATCAAGTACACTGAGCTTTGCTTTCTTCTTGATTTGTTCAAGGACAGCATCCACAGCAGAAGGTGCAGGCGCTTTGGCTCTTTCAATTGCCTCCTTTGAATCAGAATCCACAAGCTTTTTATATTCAATTTCTTGACCAGCAAAGTCTCGAACCTCAGTAATCTGATAATAATGTAAACAAATGAACAATTACAAATTAACATTGAAACTCATGCAATGTAGGTTCTATGAATAATGAATAATGGTCAGTCATCAACCAGGCATGAATTCAAACCACTTCAAATGGAAAATTGTCCATTGTATGGTATGGTCAAATTGGTTGGACTACACAATACGCAACCCTACTACATCAAATATCGGAACCAACGTTTTTTTTTTTTTACGGTTATTGGAACCAATCAATGTTGTCAATTGTGGATCATGGAAAATAGAAGTTGGTTCTAATTCTGCTACGCTACAATGCTATAAACGCGATTTAACAACACTTGGTCCTAAATAGCATACCGCAGAACAATAACGATTTGTTCAAAATCCACTATGTAATAACAGCGTTGCTATAGCCGCTATTTGACAACACTGATTGGTGATTGGAACAGCAACAAACAAGCTAAGCTGGTCCTATGTCACGGTTTTCTTTGATATGATTCTGCATGTCTTTATATCAAGCTTGAAATGTATAAAGAAAAATAAAATTCAATTCACAGTCTTTACTTTTGATCTGTTTTCCTCTCCCTATTGACTAAATGCACAAGCTTTTTCCCACTTCTGCTAGATTAGCACTTGACTAAAAATAGGAGCACAGGATAAGATATCAATGTACTTACCACAACTTTCCCCCTGCTTGAGGCAGAAGCGTGAGCATCATCTTTCACCGCTGCAAGAGCAGCAGCAGCAAACTTCTTGCCTTCATCACTTGTACTGCTTTCCAGCACACCAGGAACACTTTGAGGAGCACACTGCCCAGGAGATTCAGTTGCCTTCGGCGCCAACCCCAAATAAGACATCCAGTTCTGCGTTCAAAAATTTTGAGTTGCAGGAAATCAAAATCGAGCTAATAAATGTTAAAACAAAAATCGCTATACAAAAAAAAAAAACGGCAATGTATTACCGAAGATCTCTTCTTTGTCGTGGTTTTTGCAGTAGATTTAGGCTTGCTTTTAAAACTGCTAATAACTTTATTCGACACTCCTTTATTCATTTGTTCCCATATGGCATCAACTTGAGCCTTTACTTCTAGCAACACAAAGAGCATATGAACAAGTTTATGAGCAACAATAACCATAAATCTCCAAAATAAACATACTCATTACAGAACAAAACCCTCACCAGTAACATCCTGTTTTGGTTCCAGGCTTGCCCCTGGAACAGGCTCTTTCACAGATTTTGCTGAATTTCCATTGATTGTATCTGAAACAAGAAACCTAAATTGTAATCCAAAGCAACAAATACTATGAAATCAAACGTTGTGATGATTATATATATTAAAATAAAAAAAAAAAAAAAAGAGTAAAAGAGGTGGAACATTGTTGTGAATTAGGGTTTGTGTTTAGAATGTATCGAATTTCACTGTAACCAACCACTGAAAAACAAATCGTATTGGATCGGAAAGAGAGAAAAAAGAGCGCGCAAGGTTTTACCGGCGGAACTCATCACTCCCGCAGCGTTCACGATGGATGGTGGAGGAACACAACACCAACTCGAACCCTTCCTTCTTATTTTCGTTTACAAAAGATCCCTTTTACTGTGGATAGTGCTTGACTCTTTTTTTTTTTTTTTTTAATTAGTTTAGAAGGGCAGATAATCATTTTCGTTGAAATTTCAAAATAATCTTTGAATTAGGAATGGCAAAACGGGTTGGACCCGTCGGGGCGGCTCGTTTAGCCCGCCAATTTTGACGGGATGGGTTGAGATTTTCAATTCGCCATTAGTAGGGTACCAGCCCCGCATAACCCGCTAAAAAACGGGGGTGGTGACGGGGCCGGTTGGTCCGTCGGGCTTAAGCAAAAAAAATAATAAATCCAAGCACAATTTAAATTGCTCTTCTAAATTCAGCCCATATTAAAAACTCAATTAACCTAATCTATCATTACGGTTTTATATATACACTAAACTTTGTCATTTTCTTCTCACTCTTATTGACGGTTACAACTTTTCATTTTTCTGGAGTCTGGTTTTGGTGTGCCTGATATCTTATCTAGCTACAAGACAAGCTCCAAAAAGGTTAGATTTATAATCTATTAGTATTTGTTTGTATGGCATACTTGCAATTGGAAATATACTTCACACGTTGGTTCTTTGTTTTCTATGATGTTTTGCCCGTACCATGACATCGCGTGGTAAAACTCTTGACACTGACAAAGTGAAAGTATTCCTTTGTTTTCAGCGTGAAACATCTTCAATAGTCTAATTTTAACAAATTATAATAACTATACATTCACACAAATAATTTATTTGTCGTCTTACTAATTTTGGAGTTGATTCACATATTTGTCATCTCCCTTTAATTTCATTGTTTTCTCTTACGTAAGTTTTTTTTTTTGGAGTAATTTTCATAAGTTCTTTTGGTCATTGGAGTTGTAGACAAAAAGGGGTAAATCGAGTTGAATATGTTCTCAAGCATTGTCTCATTATAATGAATTAATTAAGTTATTTTGGAAGTTTTACAAGTGTTTGATAATATTGGTATTTTGTTATTTACTCATGCATGCAAGGTGTTAGATAGTTTGATTTTATGAAACTATTGGTGTTAGATCGAAGGATGTTTATTATAAAAATGTGTGTTTTAATTATGAATTTCAATGACTATGTTAAGAGCACTGTGTTTTGTTTCTATTCTAGTATATGAGTTTGTTATCGCCATGTCAACTTTGTACGAAAATGGACTAAACTATGAGTGTAGTTCACAAGAAATGATTGATAAAATGATTGTTTTATGGATATGTTTGTAGTAATTGGACCATCGCCATTTATTTGTACCTCCTTGCAACTGTCTGATTGAATTTCCTTCAATTGGAGTACTCATTTTGTAGGTTTTGAATTAGTATTGAGTTGTAAAGATGTAAAACAAGATAGATAAAAATGCAGAAAAATCTGGACGGGTTTAAGAGGCATTACAGCTGCAATAGTCATATAGTCAATCTGTAATCGATGTAATTATACTATGATTTTTTTTTTAACGGCAAACTTTATTAATTGACAACCACACAAGAAGTGACGGAAGCGAGGGAAAAGGCAAACATAATTACACACCAAAACTGGCCAGGAAAAAAAAAACAAAACAGCCCTGCCACAACCAAGCATAACAGCAGCTGTACACAGCAAAATTGACGGGGCACCCCGCCAATCCGCCATGAAACAGGGCGAGTGAGATTTTCAATCCGCCATCACGAGTTGGCCCGCCCCGCTCCGCCCTTTTTTTGACGGGGTAATGACGGGACGGGACGGGTTGGACCGCTTTGCCATCCCTACTTTGAATTGTCTATTTTGTTAGTTAAAGTATTCACTGATGTTAAAATAATTCTTTAATATTGACACTAACTCTTTTTCAAGAACCACATGAAAATAGATAAGTATATTGAAGTACTAATATGACATTATTAACCGAGCATTGTAATCTTAAGAACTATTTTGACTAACGGGAAGCACAATCAGTGACTATTTTCAAATTCTGATACAATAAAGGACTATTATGACTACTTGTTACACATCTAATGACAAAAATGACTATTAGTCCATTAGTTTTTATACAACCACGATATAAAATATTTTACATATGCGATTAATCAAATCACTTCATTGTTAATAGAAAAAAAATGTTAAATAAGTATTATTAAAAATATTTTATGAAGTAGTCCAAATCAAGAGCACGGGAATCCGACTCAATGATAAATGATAACATTTGTAAGATTCGTAGTTTAGTAATAATTAATTTTATGGGTGTATGCGATGTGGTTTGGATAAATTATGAGATAAAAAAATTATCCGATTTACATATTTAAATATTCACGGTTCGGTTCGGATGGTTCCTAAGGTTTTGGTGGATTGTATAATTTTGTTTTGATGGTAGTGATAGTAACGGGGTTTAGAATCAGCTTAGGAGCATCAAAATGCATATGCGAATAGGATTCTAGTTAACATCATATTGAACTTGAATATGTGGTGATGGCTCCTAATGATTTTGGGCTTTAAGTAGTTTGGTGAGGATTGTTCTGCTAATGAAGTGTAGTCAACCAATGGAATATGATTGTTAAGTCCTTTGGTTCTAGCCATTTTTTAGGTTTGGTGAGGGTTTCAGAAAAACGTAGATTATGCTAAAGCTTGAATGAAAGTGGCAGAGGGATGTGAGATTAAGAGGAGCATATCAGTTCAAAAGAGGAAAAAGATTGTCTTTAAACTTTTCAAGAGAATGAGAACTTAAGAAGTTTGTTAGGCTCATAACTAGTCATGATTTACTAGCCGTTGTACGGAAAGAGAATGAACCTAGGCATTCTAGCTCTTACTACTCTTTCCTCTTTATATGCCTAAGTGGAATTTTTATTTATTCTTAAATGAAAATCAGGAAATAAATCAATGACTTGGTGTCAAATAAATGACTAATTCTTAGACTTCAGAAGTATCAGGATCAGATTGACTTCTAAACTTGATTTGACAATCAACATAAGTTAGAATTTTACATAATAAACAATTTATCTTTGATAAAATTGAATCTTTCCTCAACAAGTGGTTTAGTGAAAATATCAGCTAACTTATGTTTGGTTTCAATAAATTTTAATTCCACATTTTTCTTTTGAATATGATGTCTAATAGAGTGATGTTTAATCTTAATATGTTTAAACCTAAAATGATTGAGACATTTTTTTTGCTAGAATGACATATTTTTGTGAGAAGAATGTTGTAGTGTGTGGGTGATGCACATAAATATTAATTAGATAGTACGATTGAAAGGAATAATCAAAACCATATTGAAAATTGTAAAAGACTATTTTTTAAACAATATTTTTTTTTGCAAATATGACTTTTATTATGGGATAGGGAGGGTAACTACTTTTAGATTTAAAATCGAAAAAGAAATTCATTTTGGACAATTTGTTTTTTGAAATCTACTAACATTTAGTGGTATGGAGGAAGTACCTTGGCTTCTATTATACGACAATGAAGTAATGTTGATTCCGAATCCAGGTACGGACAGTTGGGTGATATCTATCTGCACAATAATCTAGCTGCAACTTAATATGCTATCTTTATTTGGGTTCTGATCAATTTGATTATGTGTCAATATTTCATGGTCCTTTCAACTTATATTTTCCACAAGTAGCTCCTCATTCTCATAGAAGGAACGAACTTGAAGAAAATACTTTGAGGATCAACTTCTATACTGGCTAACTATAACTAGTGGTTGTTGATTGCAACTCACTTCAATCATTTAAACCAAACAAGGTAACTTATGAAACCATGCCTCTAAATCATTTTTCGTCTTGTGTTGTCTTGTTATGTATGCTACTTTTTAGTTTAACACTAGGTCATCGTTTGACCTGACTTTTTTACGGTCTAAAAGCTACTTTAAAACAAAGTTAAAATTAAGAGCTTTAAGAAAGAATTTAAAGTTGTTTGGTTAGTTTATTTTTTTAGTTTTAAAGTTATTTTTAAATTAAAAGTTGTTTGGCAAAATATTGTACAAAGCTTTGAATTTATTATGAATTAACATAATAAAAAAAATGTTTAAAATATTTTTTGTGGAGCTGAAGAATATATCTATGGTGTGTGTGTGTGTGTGTGTATATATATATATATATATATATATATTGCACTTTCATATTGTAACAAACTATAAATATTTTTTTTTTCCAATCATACCTACAATGTAACAAATATAATATAATATAAATTCTTGTCTTTTTGAATGACATCAATAGTATAGCATTCTTATAACCAAATACTCTTTATATATATATATATATATTAGACGTAAATGGAGTAAAGATGTCAAACGTGAATAAAATTAAATGGAAGAAAAAATGAAATATAATATTAAAAAATAAAAGAAATGGTGCCAGCGTGAATCGAAGATGGTATATGAATGGAAAAGAATTCAAGCTTGCTGTGTTAAGTAGTTCAAAAGTTCCTTTAAACAACTTTTGATCAAAGTTTCTTCCATTCAATTTCATGCATTCTAAAAAAAGTACTTTTTTTAGTAAGTACTAATAGATATTGTGTTTGGCCTACCTTCTTTTTAAAATTGTAGAGAAGAAAAAAAAAGTTAGGTCAAACGATATATATATATATATATATATATATATATATATATATATATATATATATATATATATATATATATATATATATACGAGATAATCAGAGGTTGTTAATGGAGTAGATAATCCGAAATCATACATGTTTTGTGGTAGTATAGTAATAAGATACACAGCGGAATTAGTAGTAATATTAATTTTAGTTTTAGGAGAAGATAGTTTAAAGATAGTATATTGTTTAGTTTCAGGATTAATAAACATATAATTAACATAAGGTTTAACAAAAACATAAACTGTATTAGAAGACATAACTTGAATAAAGACAAATTTTTATTTATCAAAATACTTACAATGTTTTCACAAGGGCTTCGAATTGCTCTGGAGATAAGAGGCTTATGATTCGAATCCCTAACACACAATCTAACATTCCCTTTATAGAGGGATTACAAAGACGGACTTCAAAAAAAAATTACAACATAACTTATTACTATACAAACAAGTGGCAGACAAACAAGAGTGGCCACTAAAGAAAAGCAAAAGTAAATAGTAAAACCTAATAATGCTCCACTAAAGAACAAAAGAAAGTGGAGGGGCCAGACTGGCCAAAAGTATCATAATTGCGGACAATAATTTCAAAGTAGCAATAATTCAAGGCATTAATAATTCTTGTAGTAGTTATCCAATAATGCTTTAACAGTCTTCTAGATCAACACCATAACAGTCATCTTCATTTTCATTTCCTGAAGTACTTCCCGCATCAGACATTGAGGAAGAAACTTCTTGTAATTTGTTAATGAATTCTTTAGGATCGGTAATTGCTGATAATGACGCTAAAATCTTTGACCTGCTGGACAAAAATTCAGAGTCTGAACTATTTTCAATCTTCTTGCAACGGCCTGGATTAGCTTGCACCCAGGCATTTAATCTTGATTCACTGAGTAATTCTGGATTAAACTTAATCCACCACTTAATTGAATATTTTTTAATCAATTCTGTAGCTGAATAGTTTTCCCAAATAATATTTGTAGCAAAAGTCCAAGAAGTAATCCAATTAACACTAAACGCTGCACAAAAAGCTATGATAGCCAGATGTGTAGGGCAGTCTGTAATGTTGTAGAACTTTGTAAAGGTCTCCTTTGCATAATCTGGAAAGATTTCTAATGTTGGTCCGACTAATTCAAACCACTTAATAAACCAGTATGGGAATTTTAATGATATATTTTTATCAAACCAAATAAACCAAGTATGGTTATAAGGTTCAATAGCTAGAAAGTAATTCCAAGCATCCATATAATCAAAATAATTGTAAGATTGGGGATCAAATTTTCTTGAGAAAGATTTGCTCATGGAAGGTGGTAATGTCCAATCTGCGGCTGATAATATTTTAACAATTTTAAATTTTGAAAAAGTAATTTTAGATTTATCTGCTGCATCATACTGATGGGTCAGCACGATAGATCCAGTATCAACTAGAATAAATTCATAAAATTTTCTAGTTTTTAATAAGCTTTTTGGGACGAACAAAAATCCTTCAGGATGAAGGATTTTTCTAACCTTTTGTAATAGCGAAGTATTCTCTGGACAGTAAGCTGTTTCCAAAGGGATAATTGGTTCAAATAATTCTTTAGTAACAAAAGTACTCCTGGCTGTAGAGGGAGGAGTATAATAGGCTAATTTTGATGATTTGTTGGAGGATGATGATGATGGAGTAATGCTTTTAGTTATATCAGAGGGAGATAATAAGGTAAATTTATTTTGGGTAGGTTTAGGTGAGGTAATTTTTGTAAGGTAAGATTGTGAACCTAATACTATGGCTTTTTCTGAGTTCTCCTTTTTAGGAGGTAATGGGGGTCCATAATTATCTCTAGGATCCATCTTTGCCCTGTAAAAATTCTCTAGTTAAAAAATCTGGTAATGAGTTTTTAATTCCTTCAATATGTTCTATTTCAAAGTCAAAACAAGATAATAAAGATTGCCATCTGGCAAAAATATGTTTAGAAACTAAGTTTTTAACATCTTTTTGTAAAACACTTTTAGCAGCTTTACAATCTGTTTTTAAAACAAAATGTTTAGAAAACAAATCGTCTTGAAATTTAGTAATACATAAAACTATAGCTAAAATCTCTTTTTTAATAGTACTATAATTCAATTGGGCTGGAGACCAAGTTCCAGAATAATATCTGACTACTTGTTCCTTTTCCAATCCCGGTAAAATTTGTTTTAATATGCCACCAAAACCGATGTCTGACGCATCTGTTTCGACTATGAGGTTTGCTTGAGGATCTGGGATTCCTAAGCAAGGTAGTTTCTTAACTAATTGTTTTAATTGTTTAACACTATAGGTCATAGACTCATCCCAAACAGGAGGATTCTTCCTAAGTCTTTTAAATAATGGTGCACAAATAATTCTTAGATTCGGTATAAAGTCAGACACATAATTGAGACATCCTAAGAACCTTTGTAATTGGGTTTTATCCTTAATCTCATCTGGAAATTTACTAACAAACTCTAAAGACCTGCTAATTGGAGTGTACATCCCTTGACTAATGTCAAAACCCAAAAATCTAATTCTAGATTGAAATAAATTCATCTTTCTTTCTGATAATACTAATCCATTATTTTTAATTAATTCATAAAATTGATTTAAATGTTGAATATGTTGATTAATAGAGTCTGAAAAGACTAGTATATCATCAAGATAAACTATAGTAAAGTTTGAATAATCATTAAATATTGAATTCATAATATTTTGAAATTCTGAAGGGGCATTCTTCAGACCTAATGGTAAAACATTCCATTCGTAATGCCCAAATGGTACTACAAATGCAGTTTTATACTTATCTTTTTCTTCTAATTGTATTTGATAATATCCTGATTTAAGATCGAATTTAGAGTATACAGCTTTATTATGTAATCTATTTATCAAATCTTTTTTATTAGGTATTGGATACCTAATCCATTGTAATGCCTGATTTAAAGGTTTATAATTAATAACTAATCTAGGACTTCCTCTTTCTAATTCTGCTGCATTAACAACATAAAATGCTGAGCAACTCCAAGGGGACTTACTCGGTCTAATTAGTCCTTTTTCTAAGTACTCATTAATTTCCTTTTTACAATAATCCAAATGTTGTTTATTCATTTGAATAGGCCTAGCTTTAGTAGGTATATTAATTTCATTAAAGTAGGTTCGTAAGGTAATGAAATAACATGAGTTTTTCTTTTCCAGAAAGCATTAGGCTGTTCTGAACAAAGATTATTAATAAACTTAATTTTTAATTCATTAATTTGTTTAATGATATTAGGAGATGATAATTGTTCTTCTATTCTTTTAAAACGTATTTCTTTATTTAAAAAGTTAATTTGTTTTTTCTTATTATTAATAAGATTAATGTAAGATATTTTTCTATCTCTTAAATTATTTAGATCTCGTATTTTAGGAGGATCTAAAAAATTAAACTTAATAGTATGACCTAATGCATGAGTAGTAATAGATTCTTCATTTACAGTTATAGGATAAAGTAATGCCAGGAAAGGAGTTCCTAAAATAATATCTTCATTAATGTTTTTAACTAATAAAAACGAAGTATTATAGCAGACTTTATCTTTACAAATCTTTGCAGAAGATAATTTAAAGTTAACTTGTAATCTTGCATCATTGGCTCCTCTTAATGATTCAGTGGTCTTTTCATAATACTGGGTAGGAATTAATCCTTCTCTTATGCAGTTTAAATCTGCACCAGAGTCTATTAATGCTATCATTTCATAAGTTCTATCTGGAAGCACCAGATCTATTCTGCTAAACCACTTATGAGAAATAATTCTTTCAATACTATTACAATATTTTATATCATCTTCTGTTTTGCTAGGACCACTATCTTCTATAGGTTCATAATGTATTTCTTTTCCTTTATTATTTTTATTAAATTGTTTTTCTAATCTCTGATTTTGCACTATCATATTACCTTCTAATTCTAATAATTTTAATTCTAACTCATCTTCACGAGCCTTTAAACTTTGAACTTCTTTCTTTAAAGTTTTAACTTCTTCCTGTAAATCATTGACTGATACAGGTTTAATCTTATTTTTATTAAACATTTCCATAACATCTTTATATTGTACAGGTTGTACAGGTTGTTTCTTAAGAAGATCATTATCTTGTATAATGGTTTTTAATTGTTCCATAAAAGCGTTCTTACTTTCGGAATCTTCCATATTATCAAGAATAGTAATTAACGTATCTGCTTGACTGTTAGTCAAGGTTCTTTTTAAAACATTAATATGTTTACTACATTTATTACAATTGCAAAAATCTAATCCTAAACATTCATCATCAGAAGATTCTTCTGAATTACTAATATGATTAATTTCTTGATATAAGGACTCTTCTGAAGAAGAGCTTTCTTCAGTATCTGTAAATAGCATAATATTTTCTAAAGTTGAAATTAAAGTATCTTTTAATTCTTTAGATAAATCTAGATTTTGAATTTGATTAATTTTTTCTTTAACTCTACATTCAGTAGCATAATGACCATTACGTCCACACTTAAAACATTTAATGTCTTTCTTATTATTATAAGATTTTTTCTTATTTTTATAAGGCTTTTTCTTATAAGGTTGCTTATAAAATTCTTGGTTTTCTTTATAAGCTTTTTTGTAAGGTTTATAATTTCTTCTTCCTTTACTAATATTCTTTTTCTTATTCTTAGGGTTGCTGGGAGCCCTTAAAGGAGCAGCCCCATATTGTTCACAAAAAGATCCTAATTCACGTCTATTATTTGATTTTTCGTTTCTAATTTTATTTTGTAATTTGTAATCTGTACAAATTTGTATTCCTGTTTCTATAACATAATTAGATAATTCTCCTATGGTTAAATCTTGATAAGGAATGTCTCCATTAAATTCGTGCCTAATATTTGTTTTTACCTTTTCAGCAAATAATCTAGGTAATCCACTAAGAAATCTTTCTTTCCAATAACTAGCAGAACCATCTTGCCTAAGACATAATTTTGAAAGAAACATATCTTTATACCATCTATAATCTGACATAGTTGGACAATAAAGATTTGCTAATTGTTCTCCGGCTCTTTGTTGAAATTTAAGAGGTTCCCCTACGAAGAACTTGGTTATCATATATAATAAAGTAGTTGTACAAATTAGTTCATTAGTTTCTATCTTAACTGCTGCATTAATAGCGGCTTTATCTATATCATTTACAATATTATCCCACCATCCTTTTAATATACCAGTAAATCCTTGTATTAACATATCCTTAGCTTGTCTATCATCATTTCCTCTCATTTTATGGGCAGTAGCAGCCATAGTCATACATTGAATAACATCTAATGTCTGTTGTTCAGCTGCGCCATCTATATTCCATTGGTATAGGGCGTTTCCTGAATAACCGACTCCTACGTGTAAATCTCTTTCTTCAAATTGCACATCCGCAAATGAAGGTCTATTGTAGTAATTTCTAGTTCTATGTTGTGGTTTTCCTAATTTATTAATAACATTGTCAAATTTTATAATATCTTCATATTCTTCTTCAAAAGAGAGAATATTAATAGAGGAAGGTTGACCCGAAGGTTGACCTATACTAAAACCACTAAGTTTTTTAACTAATTCGTCTATTTTATCTGTTGTAGAATTTTCTCCTAAACTGAATTTTTGTAATTCTTTTGTCGATGGGGTATCATAATTAAATATTGGTTTAGTAGGGTTTAATTTATATTGTTCTTTTTCTTTCTTTTGAGTATTCTGTCGTGCTGACAGCTCAATTCTATCAAGCTGTTGAGCCATAGTATATAAGGTTTGGTTAGTGTAATTCAATTGAGAATGTATATTATTTAAATCTATTTTATCAATAGGTTTCTCAAAGTTTCTAATTACAGCTTTAAAAGGAGCTGCTTCTATAGTGGCATATTCTTTGTTAGGAATAAATTTAAAAGCTTCCAAAGGAGGGTGAACCGAAGTTATGGTTTCTCCTTTTGAAGTTTTCCACTGGGTATTTAGTCTAACATTCATACCTAAAGTTTTCTCAGAAACAAAAGGGTTTTTAATATTATTTTCTTCACAATAAGGTTCAAACCATGCAAAGAAAAGAACGTTTAATTGATGATAATTTAAATAATCATAAAATTCTTGACGATAATAAGCAGTTTTTTCGTTAGAAAATGTTTTGAAATACCATTCTCTTTTATTATCATTATAACTAGCATAAAAATCTTCGTTAATCCAATCTTTATCAATAAGGAAAGGTTCTTCTAACGTAAGGGTTCTTAACATCTGTGATTCTGTTGGTGAAGGAGATCTGGAAGATCTTTCACTATATATTGGTCTAGGTATTGATGGGGTAAAATCCACACCAGATAAGTTTGATCTACAGGGAATATCAACTGAAGATCTAGCATCAGAGGTTGATCCTAGACTACTTAATCTGTCAAATCTCAAAGATTGACTTCTATTCATTGAGATGGAAATAGTTCTATCTGTATCTTGGATAATATGTCTAACCGTTCTTGATTCTATCTTTTGAGGTGGAACGATATCTTTTAATATCCATTCAGTTGGTAATCTTTCTAAAATTTGAGATGTTTTAAGAATTTTTGGAGTTGTAACTCCTACTTTCTTTAGATTAGCGTCAATAATACAGGTTTCATTTCTCGGAGTAGATCTCAGAGATTTAAAGTTATAATTTACTGTAGAAATTTTATAAGTCATTCTACTAATAACATCTAAATTTGCCACTCCTGGGTTGAAGGTATCTTCAAGCCCTTGAACATGGACTAGTAATGAATTTTTGGTATTTTCATCACCTAAACTCATAGAAAAGTTTGGATGACAATTAAAATAAACAGGACCATCATTAAGATTTGATTCAATAATAGCTATAATAGAATCTTCAAATTTAGCAATTCTTTTATCTCTTAAAATTAATAATATAGGAGTATTAAGTCCTAATCTATGTAATGGTTTAATAGCTACTTGTATTAATCCTAGATGTATATACCTGTGTCCTTCGTTATAATGTTCTTCTAGTAATTTACTGTCTAGAACATTAATAGTTTCCATTTTACTACTAATAGATTTAGCCATTTCGGTAGTTTTAATAATCTTTTTACTTTTATAATCGAATGTACCAACCTGGTAAACTTGTCTGTAATCTACTTCTGGCATAGACCAGTTTGTTAATCTATTTTCCATTTCTTGAATTTCTAATTCACTATTTTGATAATTATCTTGATCTATAACAGATTGTTGTTCACTAGCAGGTAAGGTAATTAGAGGTGGATTCCTCGTCCTTCTCGAACTACTACCTAATCTGCTAAGAGTTCGGCTAAACAAAGACATGCTATCTTAATCTATGAAACAAATTATAAAGTCTTTCTGAATTTTAGTTTTCTTAACTACTCTCTAACTCTCTCTCCCCCCTTATAAGTTGTTTCTAGGTAGACTCCTAAACTGAGCTGACCAACCGTTTTACTGCCTCTCTCGGGTCTTACTACGTGGACCACTCAATAGACCGACACCTAAAGACATCTTATTCTGGGTTTAAGAAAGATAAATAGCAAGTAAGAAAATTAAATCCCCAATCTTACAATTATTTTGATTATATGGATGCTTGGAATTACTTTCTAGCTATTGAACCTTATAACCATACTTGGTTTATTTGGTTTGATAAAAATATATCATTAAAATTCCCATACTGGTTTATTAAGTGGTTTGAATTAGTCGGACCAACATTAGAAATCTTTCCAGATTATGCAAAGGAGACCTTTACAAAGTTCTACAACATTACAGACTGCCCTACACATCTGGCTATCATAGCTTTTTGTGCAGCGTTTAGTGTTAATTGGATTACTTCTTGGACTTTTGCTACAAATGTTATTTGGGAAAACTATTCAGCTACAGAATTGATTAAAAAATATTCAATTAAGTGGTGGATTAAGTTTAATCCAGAATTACTCAGTGAATCAAGATTAAATGCCTGGGTGCAAGCTAATCCAGGCCGTTGCAAGAAGATTGAAAATAGTTCAGACTCTGAATTTTTGTCCAGCAGGTCAAAGATTTTAGCGTCATTATCAGCAATTACCGATCCTAAAGAATTCATTAACAAATTACAAGAAGTTTCTTCCTCAATGTCTGATGCGGGAAGTACTTCAGGAAATGAAAATGAAGATGACTGTTATGGTGTTGATCTAGAAGACTGTTAAAGCATTATTGGATAACTACTACAAGAATTATTAATGCCTTGAATTATTGCTACTTTGAAATTATTGTCCGCAATTATGATACTTTTGGCCAGTCTGGCCCCTCCACTTTCTTTTGTTCTTTAGTGGAGCATTATTAGGTTTTACTATTTACTTTTGCTTTTCTTTAGTGGCCACTCTTGTTTGTCTGCCACTTGTTTGTATAGTAATAAGTTATGTTGTAATTTTTTTTTGAAGTCCGTCTTTGTAATCCCTCTATAAAGGGAATGTTAGATTGTGTGTTAGGGATTCGAATCATAAGCCTCTTATCTCCAGAGCAATTCGAAGCCCTTGTGAAAACATTGTAAGTATTTTGATAAATAAAAATTTGTCTTTATTCAAGTTATGTCTTCTAATACAGTTTATGTTTTTGTTAAACCTTATGTTAATTATATGTTTATTAATCCTGAAACTAAACAATATACTATCTTTAAACTATCTTCTCCTAAAACTAAAATTAATATTACTACTAATTCCGCTGTGTATCTTATTACTATACTACCACAAAACATGTATGATTTCGGATTATCTACTCCATTAACAAATTTTATTTTGTAATTTGTAATCTGTACAAATTTGTATTCCTGTTTCTATAACATAATTAGATAATTCTCCTATGGTTAAATCTTGATAAGGAATGTCTCCATTAAATTCGTGCCTAATATTTGTTTTTACCTTTTCAGCAAATAATCTAGGTAATCCACTAAGAAATCTTTCTTTCCAATAATTAGCAGAACCATCTTGCCTAAGACATAATTTTGAAAGAAACATATCTTTATACCATCTATAATCTGACATAGTTGGACAATAAAGATTTGCTAATTGTTCTCCGGCTCTTTGTTGAAATTTAAGAGGTTCCCCTACGAAGAACTTGGTTATCATATATAATAAAGTAGTTGTACAAATTAGTTCATTAGTTTCTATCTTAACTGCTGCATTAATAGCGGCTTTATCTATATCATTTACAATATTATCCCACCATCCTTTTAATATACCAGTAAATCCTTGTATTAACATATCCTTAGCTTGTCTATCATCATTTCCTCTCATTTTATGGGCAGTAGCAGCCATAGTCATACATTGAATAACATCTAATGTCTGTTGTTCAGCTGCGCCATCTATATTCCATTGGTATAGGGCGTTTCCTGAATAACCGACTCCTACGTGTAAATCTCTTTCTTCAAATTGCACATCCGCAAATGAAGGTCTATTGTAGTAATTTCTAGTTCTATGTTGTGGTTTTCCTAATTTATTAATAACATTGTCAAATTTTATAATATCTTCATATTCTTCTTCAAAAGAGAGAATATTAATAGAGGAAGGTTGACCCGAAGGTTGACCTATACTAAAACCACTAAGTTTTTTAACTAATTCGTCTATTTTATCTGTTGTAGAATTTTCTCCTAAACTGAATTTTTGTAATTCTTTTGTCGATGGGGTATCATAATTAAATATTGGTTTAGTAGGGTTTAATTTATATTGTTCTTTTTCTTTCTTTTGAGTATTCTGTGGTGCTGACAGCTCAATTCTATCAAGCTGTTGAGCCATAGTATATAAGGTTTGGTTAGTGTAATTCAATTGAGAATGTATATTATTTAAATCTATTTTATCAATAGGTTTCTCAAAGTTTCTAATTACAGCTTTAAAAGGAGCTGCTTCTATAGTGGCATATTCTTTGTTAGGAATAAATTTAAAAGCTTCCAAAGGAGGGTGAACCGAAGTTATGGTTTCTATATATATATATATACACACACACTAAATATAAACCATGTTCGTATCAAGGGGAAACTCAAACCCTCATTTTCGTTTTTACAATCTCTCGTGTGTAGTTCCTGGTTTACCGTGATTTCACATTGTAATTTTTGTGTTTTCTAAACAGACACTTAGTTTTAGATCTCACTTCTAAAAGTAATGTTTCTTTCCATTAGATGATATTACTAATAGATTTCATTAGATCTCACTTATTTATTTATTTTTCAAAGGAAAAAAAGGGTCTTCTTTCATTAGATGATGATATGTATTGTTTCAATTTCTTAGGCTACGTGTGATCGAAGGAAAAGAAAGATTGACGGAAGTTGAAGTGAATGATGAAGATTAAAAGAGATAGAAAAGAGAAAAGGGATAGGCTTAGTGATATGTATTGCTTTGCTTCATATAATGAAATTTATGAACACAAAACAAGTTGTGCGGACTTGTCTATTGTCTACAAGATGGAAGGACCTTTGGGGGCGGCTCACCAACCTTGCATTGAATTTTTCAGATTTCGCCCGCGGCCCTCCCCATTTTAGCCCGTTTGTGTCTTCATTTCAGTCTTATCGAGACAACTCAATTTCTTTGCATGATGTTGATTTAAAGCGAAAAGGTTGCATTCAACCCGAACTCATAGATAAGATCATGACATATGCTAACTCACATGATATCCATAATTTAACTCTTGAAGTTGATTTGAATTTTAAACGCGGTTACACCTTGCACCCTAGCATCTTTTCTTGTCAATCTTTGACATGTCTTACGCTTTCTATTTGGGTTGTCCCTGATATGACACAACTTCCAGCTTCCCTGCATTTGCCGGCATTAAAAAGCTTGCATCTTGTGCATGTCACCTTTTTCGCGAACGACAATGGCATTGCTGATCCATTTTCAAATTGTCACATGTTAAGCACTTTAGTCCTTGAACAATGTAATCTACATCGCAATGCGAGTTTCCTCTCCATATATAATTATAACCTTTCTAGTTTGACCATAGGCAGCACCATTCAAGAAGTAGGTTACAAAATTATGATTTCTACTCCGAACCTTAATTCTATCACTCTCTTGCGTGATCTCATTCACCAGGTCTCTGTGTGTGATCTTTCTTTTCTTGAACAAGTAAATTTTGATGTAGATGCAGATTTTCATATTGGTTTGGAGATTACATATTCAGGCTTAATCAATTGTCTGCAGATGCTAGCTAACTACGTTAAGATATTGTCACTCTCATGGAGTACCCTTAAGGTAACCTCTTTTGTATGTTATTTCCTTTTTAATTTTCAGCTTAATTAGTTCCTCTATTATAATTTGCACACATAATTAGTCACCATTTTTTAAAATCCAGGTTTTTAGTCCCCTAAAATTCACACACATTTGACAGTTTGCCTACCTAAGTCTTTGGGATCAAAATTTGGCAATGTTGTAAGTTATTTGCTTATGTAGCAATGGAGTTGGATTAGGCCACATCAACATATTTTGGTCCCAAATTCTAAGAAGGACATAATGCCAGACATGTGGGAATCTAGGAGGACAAAAAGTGCAATTAAGCATTGATTTTCATTTTGCTCCTAACTAGTTCCTTCAGTATACTTTTTTGCCAATACTAAATCTCACTAAGAAATTACTCTTTATAATATGTATAATACTAATACACTATATTTGTGCAGGTTCTACTTCACTCAGCTTCCGATTCAATCATAACTCGACTTCCTTGCTTTGTTAAATTGAAGTCATTGAAATTGAAAGTGAAACCGTCAAATATATTAGATGAGAATGTAAAAAGTCTAGTGGACTGCTTTATTCAAAAATCTCCACTGGGCCAAGTGTTCGTAGATTCCCATACATGACTCAGGTAGATATTCTTGTGACTTATGAGTGTGCTTGTTTATACCTCCTAAAGATATTTTTAGAAGCATTTCTGTAAAGGAAATTGCTCAATATTTGAGCTAAGATAAGATGATGAATGGATCGTGGTTGAATTTTATTTTGTACTTTATGCGTAGAGCTGGAAAACTGAAATTTGTTGTTTCAAACCTTGGAAGTGGATTTTCCTAGTTGCTCTTGCTTTCGATTCATATTTAATTAAATTTAGAATGGACTCAAGTTTTATGCATTTTGCCTGTGATTTAAATATCATGTTTTAACTAAAAAAGTCGTACACTTCTTAGAAGTCTTACATGTGAGTATCTCTACATACATGCCTTGATTCTGCTTTCTGTTACTTGCATATTGAATTTGTTTACATGGATATAAATTATAACTACTAAGTTCTTGTTTTGTGTTTTCATTTTCTAATAATTTCCTATTATCATTGCAGGGATATTGCAGTTTTGCAGATTGTGGCTGACTTAATTGAAGATGAATACTACCTGTTCAATACAAAGTCTCTTATATTGGCTGTAGTTGAGCAATCCATGTTGTCTTGTTTATTAACAACTCATTTCATGTATGTTTGGAAAGAGTTAAACTTGTGAAAAAATGCTTTCATTCGATCTTGTTGTCATGTATTTGGTCAATTTGGCTATATCGCAATTATATGTTCGGTGACGAGGATTGCTTAACTCTTGCTCATTTGGTTATGGTTATGGTTTGGTATTGTATCAAATCCAAAGTTAAAGATTTTTCTTATGATTTATATCAATGGAGTAGTCAACCACTAAAATATTTAAGAATGATTTTATCTCTAATTTAAATAGAGCAATGCTATATGGCGCGAACCACCATCTACGAAATTCCACGAACGTGTTAATTGAAGCACTTGTCTTGCTTTTTTTTTAATAGAAAGATAATGGCATAGCTCCCATTTCCGGGAATACATGTGATTGGATTTAAAGTAATTTTTTAATAAAAAAATATTAATGATACAAGACTCCTATTTACCACAATACATGGGGTAGTTAGATTCGTCAAAATTCGTTTTATAAATTTTTGCACCAACAAGCATTCTCCATTTGAATATATAGTGTGTTTGGATGAAGTAATTGAGAAATTTGGAAGAATTTAGAATTCTAGGCAATTCAAATGAATCAATTAAATGAATTCATTTCTAAATATTCTTGTTTGGATGAAATAATAAAAAAATTCATTATCGTCATTTTTGGGCAACTTTTATAAATTTAAATTTTTTCTGGCCAAATTTAAAAATTGAAATTAGGGATCAATTTGCAAATTTCAAAAATTTGGAGGGGTCAATTTATAATTTTGAATAAGTTGAGGGGTAAATTTGTAATTTCCAAAAAAATAGGGGTCGAATTGCAATTTTTTTAATTTATTGGGGTCAATTTGAGAACTTTGGAAAATTTGAGGACCAAAATGGAAAATTATAAGAATAAAGAAATTTGAAATTCTTAGCTTTTAGATGCCATTTGAAATTCTCTAAATTTAACTTAAACAAAATACTTTATAAATTTCCATCATTTTGAAAATTCTCCATACACACTCCATAGGCAAACAAAAAAATTCTCCATCCAAACAATGAAATTCATCTAAAAGTATTTGAATTCCCTCAAAACATTCCCTCATCCAAACACACTCCTTAGATTTGTTTATCTGGTTTGGAGGTACCATTGTTTTGGTGCTAATTATGCGATTGATAACTTTGTAATTCTTCAATCTTAAAAAAAAAAGTTATAGCATCGATCATACGAGACAAATACTAGCAATTGTAACCAAAAGTTTTAACTTTGATAGGAAAATCTTGTTACAAAAAAGAAAATATATGCCTGTAGCCATGAAAAGTGTGTGTGTGTGTGTGTGTGTGGGGGGGGGGGGGGGGGGGGGGAATATAGTATTAGTAGCATTATAAGAAAGGAATTAAGCCACTGAATTTGAAGAAATCCAGAAGTAGAGAATTGGAGAAATTCCAATGACATGTCGTTATTACAACGTGGACTGGACTTGATAAGTGACATTGAATCTGGACTGGCATGTCTTAATTTCTTCTAATCTTGGATCATATTTTAATTTGTCTTCAAAGATTTGAATCTTGACACATCACTTTCTCATGCTTTCTCTTATCACAATTTGTTTTGTCATATCCAATCCAGCTCGTCTTAATCTTCGTCTTTTCCTCACCATCTTTCTTGCCTATGGCTTAATTGCAGTTTTGGTCCCCCTATTTTAACTATTTTGCGAAATTGGTCCCTCTATTTTAAAATTCGACAATTTTGGTCCCTCTATCTAATAATATGTCTAAAATATGGTGATATAACATGTTTTAAATGAAGTTTTTAAGTGAATTTTCTTACGATTTCATTGATGTTGATATTTTTCAACTTCAAATCATATATCATGACATTTAAAACCTATCACATCACCTTTTTTAGTTAAAAAATATGATGGAGGAACCAAAACTGTCAAACTTTTTAAAATAGGAGGACCAATTTCACGAAATGATGAAACTAGGGCGACCAAAATTTTCATTCTTTGAAAAAGATTATCCCTTGTTAAGAACGAATAAACTTCATTGCTAGTAATGCTTACATATGGAAGAAAAAATGTACAAATATATTTGTAAATATGTATGCACTAGCGAAAAAATATATATTTGATTCCAAGAACTTTTTTTTTACTTGGCTTAAAAAATATATTAATGCGTTGTTTCGTAAGTATAATTCATAAGACAACTACCGTCATATTTGATGTGTTGGAGTGCGAGTTTGTTTTTGCTTATTAAATCATGTAATTGTAAGATAAAAAAATAAATGATATACAATGCAATATTATGATAAACTCAAATGTCAGTTTACATATCATCTTATATAGAAATTTATGTAAATAGTTTAGAAAATAATAACACAATGTGAAATTATAGTAATTGTTACATAGTATGATAAACTCACAAAACGTGTCCGTTGACCAGGTACTTTATATGCACTAGAAAAAGGCACAGATCATTTCACTTTTTCTTAATTATATACACTGAAAATGTCATAACAATCAAACAAAAATGGAATTCTTGTAGCTAGGATCAGGATTCAGGATAGAATGGCATTTGAGCATAGCTAGTGGAAATGTAGGCTTTTGATGACTTGGAGTAAAACGACATATCATGATAGTTACTATCGTTAAGGTCGTGTATATTCCACCTGAGAACGTAATTAACCATGGATCTCTTAATCTCAATCATATCTTTGATACTCTATCTAGATCAATCTAACCCACGAATCTTTCAAAAAAAAAAAATCAATGCCTGCTTTCCAATTACAAGGACACCTCTTAAGCTTTGTGCCCGTGTGGCACCAATCACAACTTGACATCAACCATGGAATGAGTATAAGTTCTAGAGCTTACCTTATAAAGACATATATTGCTTGTTTTATAAGAAAAAAAAAAAATCAAAACCATAACCAACGACTCATGTGTAAATTTTTTTTTTTTTTTTGAGTAAAAGATCACAACCTTAAAGTGGGTTTTTCTAATTATTAATTAAAAAGATCCTAGCTAGATAGAATGGTCCCCCACACAGCCCATAGTTAAGCTATAGACACGTGTCTTGGGATATGGCGCCACTGTGCACGTGGCATTTCTTGTTCTCCATCGAATCTTATATCCAACACGGTCACCAATATTAACATCACACATAAGGTGTGAAAATCTCTTCAATAAAGGGGACTAGATATTAGATTTAGATAATGCCACTCGGTCTAATTTTGATGCATCTGAACTATCAAATCCGTATGAGAGAAGAGGAGTAGAGGACAATATGCTATATATGATTAATTAAATTAAATAAGACAAAGAGCTAATTATAAAATATATTATTGTGGTTATGGTGGAGTGGACTATATTGCCTTTTGAATTTTTGTATAGTGGGTGCAACGAGACATACTTGCAAATCATGAAGGGAGCACTGCCTATTTTTATGTAATTGATATTTGGAAATATAGAGTTTGAAACCAACAAAGTTACGTATGCTTTATAAAACTGGCAAAGACAAGGGAACATAGATTCATCCTTAGGATTATAATATTGCTTTGTAACCTTAATAATTTAGTTGAGGAGCCCAAGCGTGCGTCTTAAGGACAAGACAATGGTGTTCGTCTTTATTCTTTTTAAATGCTTTACTTTGGCGGCTTCTTCCTAATATTACCACATTTCATCAAAGGCATGTTTGGATTATACAAGTTTAATTTGGTTTTTGTCTCGTGAGAAATGTACATGCATGTCTCTTTAAAATAGTTCTCCATAAGATGCCTCTTGTATAAATATAAGAGAAAAGGGGGGAACTCATAATATTCAATTACAATGGAATATTAGTTTAGTGGGTTTAGCTCATACACATTTTGTATTTAATTAAAAATATTAATAACATAAAAGGAGAGAACAGAACAAATAGAAGGTTGAGACTTTTTGTAGCAAAAGTGAATCCATAGGGACAAATGAGAGTGCAAATCAATATTATTTTAGGCAAAACAGTATTTGCAGTACCAACATAATGTGACACAATTAATGATAGATGTTTGAGTCCTTTAATTATTCTAATTCAGGGTTTAATCTCTTATGCATATGAAAAAAAAAAGTATCCGTTGTACCATTCAAATACTTGAAAATCCACTTGGACATAAAACTTGCAAATTTAACTTACAACTTGTGTCAATTCTAATCTAGTGCAGACATTATCATGGGATAAATAACCGATTGCGATGAAATTATTGCACATATTAAAACATTATCATGGGATTGGCGTATAACTCGAAACGGAAAGAATTTAGGATTGCAATTCTGAGATTGGTTTAATGACCCATTCAAATGTATCTGATTGTTAATGTCATAATCGCATATGGGTTGAACTCATGGACGGCCCCACATATAAGGGTTGAACTTAGGAAAAAATATTAAAAAAAATAATACCTATATATATTATGGAATAAAAATAGGGAATGATACTAAAGTTTAATTAAGTTTTGAGACCTACACTATAAATTATAAGAGAAATCTATCCAATTCATTATTGTTAGACTATATGTCATGATCCGAGTTTGAATCCGGGATTCTCACTTATGTGTGTGGGTTTTTAAGTGAATGTTTTCACTCTGTCTTTCTACACAAAAAAAAAAATTAATAATATTTTACTTTTACCAAAACAATAAATTGCAGAACGAGAACCTAAATTCACTAAAGAATAAAAATGAGAAATCCAAAAAAAAAAATCATTTTGTGATAGAAGCAACGGTCACAGAAGGAATCGTGAGTTTTGATTTCCTTCTCAGTTCGTTAATTTTTCATTGACAATAAAATTGAAAAAATCATTCAATATATCAAAAATATGAAAAACCGTATAAAACAATTATAATGTATATTTACACACATACTTATTTTATTTTTGCGCTCCTTCAATAAAAAAATTGCAAAATTATATGTATTGCTCACACTACTTAAAATTCTTGGGTCCTGGTTGAACTACCCATTGTGCTTCCATTAATAGCAAGAGTGTGCATCATTTTATGATCATAATTAAGAATAAAAACAGCTCTATTGTGTATATCCTAAAAAACTTTTTAAAAATAAAAACAGCTCTATTGTGTACTAGTATATCCTAAAAAATTTATCACATGTTGCAGTTGAAACTTGAAACCAGTCAAGAGTGTGCATCATTTTATGATCATAATTAAGACAACACTTAAAATGACATCCTCTTAAATTAAATGCATCCATCGACCATCAAGCAAGTAAACGATAAGTTATATGAATACGTACAATGTATTTAGTTCAGTTTTTCTTTTTCTTTTTTGATTCAGTAATATTGCACTCCTTTGTTCTACACCTTTTATACCTAACATAAGTATACCTGTTAAGAGGGAAGAAAATGCACGCTTTGCAGCCTTAACCCAAAGAGGTCAAGGGTTATTAGGGTAAAGAGAAAAAATGGAAGCAAACACGTGTATAAGTCTAAGATGCTTTGGATATTTAAAACAGAGGACAAGAAAACTTCGATAACAAATTCTACATCAACTTGTGAAAATGGTCATCCTATTTTTGGAAGTTCAAAATATTACACTTAAAAACATAAAAAAGGGTTTGCAATTTGTTTGAGGGAAAGGAAAGCACCGTTTGAAACAGAATGTCAACGCCATAAATCCTCAAAACCCGGCTATCTTTTGACAAAATACCACGAAATTATGAATGATCATGTCAATGTCACTCTCATTGAACCCAAAATATTCCTAGTGGCATGGTTCCCAACAAAGTGCCTCCAATGTGAAATATCTTACAAAGGTAATATACGTGATACGAGTGCGGATATGATACAATACAGATTTACGTATACGTGAATTTTTTTAAATTCAGGATACGATACAGTTAACGTAACAAAATATTTATACTAAAATTTATATGCATGTAAAATACTTGAAAAATAAAAATAAAAATTGATTACTCTTCAATACTATATAATCATAAAAGTCACAATTTATAAAAAAAATAATACATGTGATCAAAATAAAAAATGTAAAGTTTTCGTATAAATCATATTTTCTTTTTATCCATATGTTACAATATCAACAAATGCATCAATAAAAGAACTCAAGACAAAGTTTGTTTAATGTTGATAGATTGAATCCCATCTCTCTCGTTACTTACATCCACCAAAAACATAATTTTTAATTTGTTAATCGAAAAACAATTATAGTGATTCATATCTTAAATTGAATCATATACATTTCCATTGAATTTTCACAACACAGTCTCACTTTTTTACCCTTCATTTTTTCCAGGATACGTCTCTGTGAAATATCTTATAAGTATCTATGTGTATCTGTCGAGTATCCTATAAGTATCCGATAAAATAAATATTTTAAATTAAAATAATTAATTCGATACTTCGTGGGTACGTATCAGTGGAGTATCGGTATCCGATACGTATCTGATACAGGTAAGTCATCATTTTGGAGTATCCGAACTTGATAGAAGAAGTAATTTTTAATTACTTCAAATAGTATAATACTACAATTGTTCCTTTATTTATCTTTTGGTATTTGTACTTTCGAAGAAGAAAGTAAAGAAAATAGCAATAAAGAAAAAAAAAGTGAAATTAATTTACTCCATTTTTACAATTTATTTCGTATTTGCTCATTTTATAACTTTTTTCTATGGAGAATAGACCGGATAACCAGACCTCCATTTTCAAATTCCTTTAACCTTTCTTAACTCACTACTCAAACTCCTATAACTTTGGTGCTATGTATAAAAAAATATCACAACTTTTAAGACGTAGTTATTGCTTAAAAGACTTTTCTATCCATCATTTAATGTTTGTCTTTTCATTATTAGTGGATGTATTTAATGTTTCACAACTTTATATAAGGGTATATTTATAAAATTATTTAAAAAGTTATAACAATTAATGATTGTATTGGTTTTGATGTTTTTAGGTTTTTTTTTCTTATAATAAGGATCAGAGGGAGTAATCGTTTAAAATTTAAATTTCACGCGTTGTAACCCAAGAGCGCTTACATGAGATGACGCTTGTCTCTTCTAGCTTAACTAAGGTCTTAGGTTTAAATAATGTCTTGGGCATGCGACGGTGTTAAAACTCTTAGGAAGAGTTTGCTACCCACTTACGTCTCACAAGACTCGAGTGTTTGGTCTCTACGGTTGCGCGCGGAAAATACTTGGTTTACGTAAAAAAAATCATGCATTATCACTGACCCAACCCTTCATAAACTATAGATGAAAGAAATAAAATATCATTATTAAGGATTTGTGAATTTCATCATAATCATAAATACAAAATAAAATATATAATATATATGATGAAATTCTCTCTCTCCATCTATCCTTCTCTCTCTATATATATAACAATTGAGGAAAACTTTAATAATATTAAGTTAAAAAATAACATTTATTTTGAAAATTCTTTTACAAGAGTCCCCCATTGTAGCTAGCATTTTCCAATTAGTAATGTTACTTTTTTCTTTAACAACTTCTATTGTGAAACTCTGTGACTTTTCTGCCATCCTTAATTTGTGTTGTGTGCACAAGTATCAATTAAAATAAATTCTTGAAATGATACCAATTCTAACTGGAGTTCATCATCACTTTTGAGAGCCAAAAGTAAATACAAACATACAATAAAATTAAGGGAAATGTTAACAATATTTGAAGGACATTGTTTAATATAGTTTGAATGGAAAATTTGATATAAAAAAAAGTTATTTATTAAATTCATTGAAAATTTAAATATTTTTGTTTTACTCGGAAAATTGAAATGCTTATGCCAATTATTTCTTAATTTAAAATTGTTAAACATTGTCATGTCACTCTTTAGCAAGAGTCATAGTAACGGTGCTTATTAAAAACTGTACCCCCTATCTATATTTATATATAAATGAGATATATAGTTTTGGTGTATTATTTTTTTTACAATTATACTCTTCATTTAAACTATTCTGATTATTGTTTTATTCTATTTATAATATTATTTAAAATTTTAGTTAAATTACACTATAATAGAAACAATACCATTGCAATAGAAACAATATCTTATTTAAAAAATGAATAATCCGCACGATAAAAAAAAGTTTATTTTTATCGAATTTATTAAAATTATTTGAATGAGATATTTGCTAAAAATTATATAATCAAATGCGATAGTATAAAATATATATAATTAAGCATACTATGAAAGCAAATAGACGTTTATTTCAAACCAAAAAAAAATAGACGTTCAATTTAACAATAAAGATGCTTGGTGGCTTGTCAACTTGGCATTCTAAAATGGGTTTTATTGATATTATTCAACTTTACTCACTGTTTTACCTCCTTTTGATTTTAGTTTCCTTTAGGGGAGTAGGAAGAATTTTTTCAGACTAGAACATCTCAATCTCATATATAGTTTGTCTCTTTAGAAGAAACCCCTTTTTACACGGTATCATATGTGGATTATGTGGATTGTGGAGTAGCACAAGTACAAAATATTAATGATAGCAAAATGTACATGTCTACACAGAATATATGGAATCATATAATGGATTCAACTGAAATGAGTTTTTACATATCGATTAATCATAATTGATCGATCACAAGACCGGTTATGAGTTTGTGCAAGCATATCAACAGTGCCCCTAATTTTCCCACGGGTTCAATTTGACGCTTTCTTTTTATTAGGGGCTTAAATTTTAACATTAAAAAAGAGTATTCAAGTGTTTATTACAGCTATATTTGATCATTAAAAATATTTAACTTTATCTATATTTGCTTTAAATATCATACAAAATATAGTTTGTCATTGATTATATGGCATCAAAATTAATCTCTATAATAAAATGTATACTTTCCTTTTCCTTGTTCCCAACATGCTTGGGAAGATATATAAAGCCTATACAAGCTAGATTTTTATGAGAACAAAAGAGTAATTAACTATTAATATTTTTTTAATTTAAACAAGGGTCATGCTAACAAGTGTTCTTAGCGAGTATTTTGTTAAGGAAACCAAATGTTGTAATTTTGCATTCTTTAATCAACAATTTTTAAACTTTTAAAAAGTTAAGTTGACTACTTTTCACCATTTTTCAATATAATGTTTCTATTTTAATTTTTTAACCAATGTCCTAATGTCATTCTTTTAACATTTCACTTTAAACAATAGTTGGGATACCTTAATTGGGAATAAGGGCTTAGTGGCAAATACATATATACATTGAAGGCAAACCTTTCTAAACAAATATTTCTTGAAGAATAAATTTAGCTGCAGCAGAATAGATTATAAGAAGGGTTCAATCAACTTTATGAAATTCCATATATCACTTTTGAGAGCAACCTATGTGTGTAAACAAAACCATCTATCTAACTAGCAGCTAGCACGTTCTTTTGATAGGCATAATTAAATATGCTCTTGAAAATGAATAAAGCCTAAATAAGCAAATAGTTGCTTCTAGATATCAGGGCCGACTTAAGGATCAAGTGATTTAAATTATGGTTTAGGTCTCAAAATTTTGGAGAAAAAAAAGCCTAAAAAAATTGTTTTAGTTATAAATATATAATATGATAAATTAATTATATATGCTTGTTTAGATTAATTGGTTAGGATTAAGGCTCAAATCATTATAGTCTTAAGTTCAAATTTTGGACATAACAAAACATTTTTTAGGCCTCACAGTAAAATTTGTTTTAAGCCACTTAACTTAGACCAACTCTATGTGGTAGTTTGTACACTTTTTTTATTTTGCTAATACGTATAAATTATGAACAATAGTTTTTATACAATTTTGATTTTGAATAAAATTATTATATGAATAAATATTTTGCACTTTCATATTGTAATAAACTATATTTTTTTTCAATAATACCAACAATATAGCAGATATGATAGAAAATCTTATATTTTTGAATGACACTAACAATATAGTATTCTTATAGATAAATTTGTTTAAGGGTATAATTAAAAATGAAAAAGTCATGGCAAAACCATGTATTCTTTATATATAATATAGACTAGCGTCAAGGCGGGCACTAGCTTTTATGGGCAAAGAACGATAAAATGGTAAAAAATTATTAAATTGAGGGTAAAATTGAAAAGAAAAGTATGTTACATGAAAACACAATCTTTATTTATATAAGGTCAAAATAAGTTTTTTTTAGAACGATAAAATGGTAAAAAAAATAATTAAGTTAATAGTAAAATTGAAATAAAAAAAAGTTACACTAAAACACAATATTTATTTATATAAGGTTAAAATTAAGTTTTTTTTTAATAATGTCCAACATGTTTCTATGGTTGTGGATTGTTCCTATTTTAATTTGATTTTAATAAATTTTAAATTGATAGTTTAAATAATATCATAAAAATGATACCCCCTCTGTCCCATAATAAGTAACCCATTTGTAACTTTTATGATATCATTTTTATACTAATATCATTTTTCTTATGGGACAAAAGTTGTCAAAAAATGATTGTACTAATATCATTTTTCTTATGATAATGGTGAATGCACCAATACTTTACAATGACACTCAAAATCATTTTTCTCTATCTTCCACTTATACATTTTTCTTAATATGTGTGAAACAAATGACTCGCTTACTTTGGGATGGAGAGAGTAAATTAGTTTAAATGAAAAGTAAAAATGGAAGAAATAGTCCAGCTCAAACAAATGCAGTGGCGGAGCCACATGTGGACAGGGTATGGCCATGGCCTACCCATTAATTATGTGAAATTACTATAATGCCCCTGTGTTAATTTTAATATTACAACAATGCCATTCCCATTCCCAATTCCCACCCAGTCTTCCCACTCTCATATTTTTCTCCAGAATCAGGAAAAAAAAAAGAGAAACGCGTATCTCATTTCTCCCTCACTCTCAGTCCGTCGCCCACCACTCCAGCAATCAGCGGCGGCCCGGCCGGCGGCCGGCCATGCCAACTCTCCCTCTGTCTCCTACCTCCATCTCATCTCTCTCTCTATCTGATTTTCATTTGTCTCAATCTCTCCACAAACCCTAAAACTGTTAAAAAATTGTAAGTGTATCTATCTCTGATTTTCATTTGCTTCAATTTTAGTTTGCTTCAATTTTATCATTTAGGAACCGTTTGCTTTAATTTTATCATTTTATCATTTGCTTCAATTTAGTCATCTGATGTACTGATTTAGGAATTAGGAACAGTTAGTCATATGATTTAATTAGGAACAGTTAGTCTCATATGTTGGGGGTTGTATATGATACGGTTAGTCTTTTAATTTTATATTTATCTTGCATTTGATGAAAGAAATTATGGGGACAACGGATTTGCTTTGTCAAGTCTTGCAAAAACAATCTCAGGATGTTGTTAATGCTATGCTTTTGGTTCGTTCAACAAAAGCTCTTATTCAAGATTTGAGAGAAAATGGTTGGGATAAGTTGTTTGCCAATGTGGTGTCTTTTTGTGAAAAGCATGGTATTGAGATTCCTGACCTCAATGATTGTCATTCAACAACAAGATTTGGGCGTTCTCGCCTTGAAGAGAATCAGGTAACAATAGAGCATTATTTTAGAGTTGAAATTTTTTTTACTACCATTGACAAACAATTACAAGAGTTGAATAGCATATTTAGTGAGCAAGCAATGGATTTGTTGACTCTAAGTTGTGCTTTGTCTCCTGAGGATAGATATAAAGCTTTTGACGTTGATTCTATATGTACTCTTGTTGAAAAATATTATCCCATGGATTTTAGTGATCAAGAGAAGATTAATTTGCCATTTCATCTTCGACATTTCCTTTTTGATGCTCGTCAATCATCAACTTTGAAGAATTTATCAAATATTCAACAATTGTGCTCATGTTTGGCTGCCACTAGACAAACCAAAAAATACTTCTTGATTGATAAGTTGTTGCGCCTTATTATGACTCTTCCAGTTTCTACAGCAACAACTGAAAGATCATTTTCAGCAATGAAAATTATCAAGTCTAAGTTGAGAAATAAGATGGGACCTGGGTTTCTAGCTGATAGCATGTCAGTTTATATTGAAAGGGAAATTAGTGCATGTATTAGTTCTGAGTCAATTATTGATGATTTCAAGTCACTAGGAAAGCGTAAAGTGTCACTTTAAGTATTTAATGATCGATTTTATGTATTATGTAATTTAAATTTTGAATGATTGATTTTTGGTTTATTACAACTTAAATGTGTTGTATGCAATATGATTTATATATTTTAGTTTATTTTAATGGCGGCCACCCCATATTTTTTTGTCGGGCTCCGCCACTGAACAAATGGTTCCCTTTTCTCTCTTTTTACTGCGCTAACATATTGATTAAAAATATAGATATAGATGGTTATGACTTTCAATTTATAGGAACTCCAACAAAACATGTTTATCTTTTTTAATGACACCAACAATATAACATTATTATATGAAAATTTGTTTAAGAGTATAATTGGTAACAAAAAAGTTAGTCTAAACTCTAAAGTTCTCTGTTCCTTTTATAAATAGTATAGATAGATATAATAAGTATAGATATTATAATATTATTTTATTTCTTGAAATATATAAACAAATACCCAGACGATTAAATGTGATATTTTTTCTTAGCCTAAGGGTTAGAATTTCACTTTATGATCAATAATTAAAGAATGCAGAGTTTGAATCTCGGTCTCTCATATACAAAACAATGTCTTTACTGGCTCAGGGACACAAGGAAGGGTAGAGAAAAGAGAGAAACTTTCTAATATTCTCAAAGAAAATAGAGAACTTCCATATTATTCTTCATCATTCACTATCATTTTCTATCATTTACCGACTGATTTATGTTTACGAAGACGTTAAATGTGATATTTTGTATTGTCAAATTCATACAAATGAAATTGATTTAGCATCAATAACATGAATTACTAATTAATACTCTACTTGTAAAATTCATTAAAATAGTTTATTTTCTTGATTAAAATAAATTATCCACTTGTAAAATTCAATCAAAACATCATCAATTTTTCAAAGGATCGTAAATGGATAATTTATTGTAGCCGTCCTAGACGAAAAATGTAGAAATAGTGTCTTGGCATCAAGACACAATTGTTGAAAACAAAGACCCAATCCGCCGTGTGAAGCGCATGCAGTGCGGGAAATCAGTAGATTGAGTAATAATACTCCCGGGGCTATGTTGTATATTACGAGTCATTGCTAACTAAAGTACAAAGGTAAATTTTGTATCCAAAAGTTAATTTTTGTGCGTCAAGCCTCTAATTTATAAGAGAAATGGACACTCATGATATGAAGTTCGGTCCTTAAGTAAAAAATCGACTATATAAACTTTAATATAGTTTTTATTAAATTTGGTTCCTCAACAAGTGTCTCAATTTTCCATTAATTATTTAAAAAATAAATAAAACATGTGATTAATATTTATACATCACATCGTAAATAATTTTTACATGTGCATTCCATCTGTCTTATAATAGTACCACACAACACTCTTAAGTTAGTTTATAAAATCTATCTGTAAATATCTACAAATGTTTACACAGTTTATTTATTTTTAAAGTAGTAAAGTGGTTAAAAGTTCACATTTTAAAGTGAATAAGTGAAAAATAAAATTTTAAGGTTCGAATTTTAGCCTTTATTTATCATATTACAATATTCCTACAACTTGAGTTATGCTGACGAGAATTTTGTATTGTTCATGTATAAAAATGTTTACATTCTCCTTTTGACAATAAAATGTTTACATTCTCGGTACATAAAAATTAAATCCAAAAATTTCTTCGTGTTTAATTAAAAAATTTGGATCTATCCTTAACAATGAAACACTTTTAAATATCTTGGGTAGAGACTTGCCATCAAATACGATGAGAGATGAAGGTAGAAGGGGGGCCAGCAACAGTTACAGTCCCTCAAACATTTCTTTTTATGTTTTTATACTAGTGTATTATATCTTTTTTTACCTCTATATTTATTTTTTGTGAATTTTATATGATGTTGTATAATGAATTTTTCTTTGACTAATTAATATAGAGTCATAAACAAAAAAAAATTAAAGTTTAATTGCACTAATCCTTAACTTGCTCACAATTTCACATTGAATTCATCCTCCTACGTTTATATTTTCTTTGTTTTAGATTTCTTTGTTTGCTATTCAAAAATCACTCTAATCTATTCAATCTCCTGCAAACCTCAAGATACTTATCATTCTTATATCCTTGATTTTTTTTTTATATTTTTAATATATTTTTACTTTGAATATATCTTATAATTTCCTTTTTTTTCTTTATTTTACCTTCAATTCCCAAGGGAAAAGATCCCCGATAATCAGGAGTTCGGCCAGGAGGTAAATAAAGTCTGGCCAAAAAATGGTTCCATCCAGAAATCAAACTCAATTCTCCTGAACAATTCATCTTTTGATGGAGCTCATTAAGTCACTTAAGTCCTAATTGTTTGGTTATATCTTATAATTTCTAATTAAATTTTGCGTATATATTGTGTGCATTTGAAAATTAATTTTTTATTTAACAAATTATATTTTCAAAATGGTTCCCCCTTAAGAATAATTTCTGACACTGTCTCTAATTATGATCCAATCTGATTCAAGAAATTATCCTTTACGGTTGCACTTCTCTGCATAGATACTCAACCGACACTAAAAAAATAAGAACCAAAAGTAACAGTATATATGTAAACCATTATTAAATAGGCATAAAAAATGTGACGTACGGGGTGAATAATCAAGAAAGAAAGAAAAAAAAAAGGTGAGTTGTGAGGATGGGTAGCATGTCCAAGAAAAGAAACAGTAAACAATAAACCTAGTGAGCACGCAAACAAAGCAGAGAAAGTCAAAAGAGTCATACTAGTACTTACAAACTTCATTTAATTAATCTCCCAAACCTTAGTTAACTAGTAAATCATTAATTTTCTGCCTCCTCTCATTCTCTCTCATCCTTCGATCCATACCCAACCCAACTATAGAGTCAATCGTTTTCTTAATTCTACCACATGCATTTTTCAAAACTCCGTCCATGTGGAGTATTTATAAAAAGCCTCACCCTTCCTTCTTTGTAATAATCCAAGACTCTCTCTCTCTATCTATCTCTCTCTCTCTCTCTCTCTCACAAATCCTATATACAAATAAATTTGAAAGTGGCTATTGGAGAATCAATGGATGTAAAAGGAAGAGGAAGCAACAACAAAAACAACCTTATGAGTAGTGAAGAGGATGAGATGGACCTTAGAAGAGGTCCTTGGACCGTGGATGAGGACTTAACCCTCATGAATTACATTGCTACTCATGGTGAAGGTCGTTGGAATACCCTCGCCAACTCTGCTGGTAAATATTATTAGTTTCCTAAATTAGTCTCTTCTCTCTAGCTATGTGATTGTGGTGCATGTACTTAATTAGTCCCTTTTATCACTTATTTTCATTACCACAAATGGATGCAGGTTATCCGATCCATTATTAAATTGCCATTGGAAAGCCAAAGTTTGTGGTTTTGTGACTATATATGATGATAGTGAAATATTGTGATATGCATTGGCCTTATATGATACATGTGGATGTAATTGTCTCGAGCTAGGTTTATAATAATATTGAAACTGTGATAATAAGCTAGCATATATGAAATTTGTCAATATTCATTGGTTATAATTGCTTGGCGCGCCCACTTGTGAAAAAAGGAAAAAAATAAAATGGATTGATACACCTCCACCAAAAATCATATGATTAACGTTTCTTCGCAAAAAGAAAGTACTACAATATAAAATTCGGACGCTCTTTCTTTTTTACCCTTAATAAGTCTTTATCAGTATGAGTAATTTGCATTCTTTTGTTATATTAGGTCTCAAACGAACCGGTAAGAGTTGCAGATTGAGGTGGCTTAATTATCTCCGCCCCGATGTTAGACGTGGAAACATCACACTTGAAGAACAGCTTTTGATTCTCGAGCTCCATACTCGTTGGGGTAACCGGTAATAATATATATGTTAAGAGTTTCATATACAGGAATATGAGTTTTAATTAAAACATTTTTCATCTTATTAACCGATTTTGTGAAGCTGAATTAGTCCAATTCAAATTCTAAACATATATATATGCCAAACATTAATATCCATGCATCGATAAATTAAAAATAAATATCATTATTTTTAAACAAAATATACCAATTATTTTCTTCTTCTAATCATTTAACAGTGTTTCATTTTATCTATTTTAGATATTTTTAACTGTTAATTTTGACAAAAATTATTTGTTTAATGATGGATTGCATCAGATGGTCGAAAATAGCCCAATATTTACCCGGAAGAACAGACAATGAAATAAAAAATTATTGGAGAACTCGTGTTCAAAAGCTTGCCAAACAACTCAAATGCGACGTGAATAGCAAGCAATTCAAGGACACCATGCGCTACCTTTGGATGCCAAGACTAGTCGAACGTATTCAAGCTGCAGCTGCTGCTGCCACTACCACCACCACATCCACCGCAACCAATACCTCATACAATAATAACGGCGGCAAAATGATGGGCTCAACTCCAACAATTATAAACTATGAATCTATGAGTTCACAACCACATATGACACAAAGTTATACCCTAGAGAACAGCAACACAACTGCATCATCAGATTCATTTGAGAATAAGGTGTCAACATTATCGGATTTGGGTGATAATAATTATTATTGTACAAGTGTTAGTAATAAGAATAATCCTAATGCTAATTCAAATTATTATCAACCTTCTCATCAACTTAGCTTCTCTGATTGTATCACAAGCCCGTCTGGATTGTTTTCTCAAGGATTAATGGATTTCCAATCCATGGAGCCAAACACCACGTGGATGCAAAGTGGGGACTCGTCTGACATTTTTTGGAATGCTGAGAACATGTTGTTTTTACAGCAACAACTCATGAACGACACAATGTAAAAACATTTCATTAATGGGACTATAGGAGAAGGATATTTGATAATAAAAAAAAAACAGATTGATAAAAGTAGAAACACCAAATAAAAGAAGATCATATTTAGGTCACACAAAAAGGATGTATTGGCCTATATCTAAATTGTGGATTATATATTTTATAGCATAGTATAAATTAAATAGAAGAAATTAGTGGGGGATTATTTTTCAGTTTTTAGCTGCTTCATTTTTTCTTCAAATTTTAGAGGTGATTGTTGAAATATTATTGTAATTTAACCGTTCTTTATATGGTTTCATTCTTTGGTTGATTTTTTTATCGCTATTGCTTCTTTGGTAATTAATAATTGGCAGCTATAGTGAGTGCATTGTAGATAAATATTCGTACATGATTAAATAGTAGTAATAATTTAAAGATTAGCATAATTAATGGTTCCGCATAAGATGTCTTTTTCATACTCAAGTCCCTACTTAAAACTGTTATTGTATTAGAAATCCCACAATTGAAAGTTGAAACCTTTGTCCACGGGGCCTGAACCAAACTCCTCTTTAAAAGTGTTTCTAGATTATTAAAGAAAAAGGGGACAATATATGGTAATTTTTAAGACGTGGTATTATATTATTGGTAGGTTCAAGTTGGCCATTAGGGACAAAACTATCAAAAGCTCAAACGTATAGATGGCTTAAGTCATGCTTGACGTGGGAATTAGTTAGTTTATAGATAATATAATTTTATATAAAATGTATTATTTTTACTTTTATTTTTTCAAAGTTCATATAAAGATCATAAGAATGTCAAAATATTATTTTACAAATCCATGTGTAGAAATTTGAATGAACCATCAATTTAATCTTTAAACTATCATATCCTCTCTCAAATTTAACATCTAAAATATGTAAATATATTAAGTAATATTTAAAGTATATAAAATTTGCCAATAGGGATAGGAATAAGCTAGGCTGAGCTAGGTTTTGTAAGGTCTAAGCATGGCCTGCCAATTTTTTTTAAGGTCTAAGCCTAACCTGCGGCCTGTCATAGGCTCACATTATAGCGAACTAATAGATCAATTAAATTAAACTATCTTTTTGTAATCAACATGAGTTTTTAAGAAATTTGATTATATATTGTATCATATTTCAATTATAGTTTATAATAATACATTTATATATGCGAAAAATTAATGTATACTAATAAGTTTAAATTACTAAAATGGTTAACAAATTTTTATTTTAATTCAAAATACAAAATATATTATAATAATAAATAAATTATTCATATTTACTTAAATAGACCGGCCTAATAGGCTTAAGAGGCTTTTTGAATGGTTTGTGGTCTGATCTTTTAAACTAAATAGGCTTCTAAAAATGCATAGGTCATCTTTATTTAAGAAAAAAAGGCTGATCTGTCGTAGGCTAGGTCGTAGGTCCCTGTAGGTCGGCCTGACTTATTCTCATCCCTATCTGTCAATTTAATTTATACTATTTAAAATATTTGGGACTAAATGGAAAGATTTTCGTATACTTGAAGTGTTTGTTCAGTGTTAAGAGTTGTCTTATAACCTATAGGTATAAAGTTTAATCATAAAAAAAAGGTATAAAGTTAAGTTCCCTCGAAATCGGTTGTAGTTATGATCATTAATGTCACTTTAATTTAGCTTCTGTATTAAATATGCATAATTTAGGAACTACTTATTGAAGGCTACTATATTTAGCTTCTATATCAAACTGACACAATTTATAGGCAAAATTACATTGGTAGTCCATTAACTTAATTTTAGGTAACATTTTGGTCGTTTATCTTTTTTCATTTCAATTTTTTCCTTTTGTTTCATTTGCATATGAATTTTCAAGCTTCAAATTTATGGTTTTATTTTCTTATGACATTTCAATATTCAAATTTATGGTCTTCATTTATGTTTACATAAGAATATTATATTTGAAACTTGAAAATCCATATGAAAATGGACCAAAAGGACAAAATTGAAATTAAAAAATAAAATAAATGACCAAAATGTTACATGAAATTAAGTTAAGGAACTAAAAGTGAAATTTTACCAAATTTATACTACTTATTGGAGGATACTTACTATATTTATATTATTTAGGAACTAAATCGAAGAGACATTGATAATTTAGGAATTGAATTGAAATTTTATTTACGTATAGTTTCATTGAAAATAAACAAAGATATATTTTTTTTGGTATTATTAAAATATTTTTCAAATTAATTATTGTGCTTTTTAATTATTTAATTAATTACCACGAAATCAATTTTCAAATCGACCGAAATTCTTTTCCTAAAAAGAAAAGAGTCGACCGAAATTCTTCTCACGCTTGTTGGATTTCGTACGGCCAACATATTTTTAGCTGGATATATAAATTGTTTAACCACTTTCAGTCCAATCAATATGCTTTTATGGGCGCAAATGATAGTTTCACCACTCAAATGGAGAATATGATCAAAATGGATTTAAAAATGATTTTAGTTTTGTACAATAATTGAATTGAGTTGGATTTCAAAATTATTTAGTTTTATACTATGATGATGATGAGTTTGATTGACATGCAGGAGCGGATCCACCATATAGCTAAGTGTGGCTATAGCCACACATGATTATTACCCAATTTTTTTTTACTAGGTCTTAGAATATCAATTATATATACTATATATGTTGCACATAAATCAAGTTGTTTTCAATGGTCAGGTGGTAGAGGCAGTTTTTTCTCTTCTACATGTCCCGAGTCCAACTCCTACCATTTTTCATTTATACAATTTATTTTTGAAATTATTAATTTTAAAAAGTTTATCATAAAAATTGTCTTGCAGCCAGCTGGGACCGAACCTGCACCTAAAGGGTGGAGGGTACATACCTAACCACTTTGCCATAGTGCTTAATCTATTACATTTTTGCATCATTTGAATATATAGTATTATAAACCAAAGATAATTTAACCACACCTAACTACAATCTCTCGATCCGCCCCTGTTGACATGTAACATAGTTTAACGTAAAATGATTTATATATTTTCTATGTTTGTTTTGATAAACAAATATTAGTAGGTTACGTTATTTCATTTGGCTTTTGTGTAGGATTTTTCGCTCTTGGACTCTTAAGTAAAAGCCATAAATTATCAGGTGTTTTTAGACGTGGTCTTGTTTTGTAACCCTCTATATCAATAAAACTTCAATTATCGGAGAAAAAAAGTTTCTAGGGTTTGAACCATGCAAACATATAGAGCTCCATATATTATTGCAGTTCCTCCTTCCTTCGACATTTCTCAACTCACCAACTTAGCGTAGTTGTGTACATGGTTAATTGGGATACAGGATTTTTTTGTAAGATCAACATTTTTTTTATAATTTCTACTCAATAAAAGATTTTAACAAATAATTTATTTTATTTTACCTTTTTCTGTGCGTAGATATCACAATATTAGAGTAGGACACCATGAATGATTAATTATCCCCCAAGCGATACTCCAACAACGTCTTTGCCTAGGGCCTCAATTTTTTTTGTTGTAATACTGTTACTGCTAAGTGTGGCTATAGCCACACATGATTTTTTTAAAAAAAATTAGAATTTTTTTCTTTAGCGACCGAATTTTCAGTCGCTAAGGTACGAAAATCGGTCGCTAGTACGTTTAGCGACAGAAATGGCGACTGAAAATTCAGTCGCTAAGTAAAAATGGTCTCTAACATATTTAGCGACAGAAATAGTGACCGAAAATCCAGTCACTAAAGTATTAAATATTAAAAATAGATCGTTATTTCGGTTCCTACTTATTTAGCCACACTTGAAATGTATTTCTAGATCCGTCCCTGCATCTTAGTTAGGCAATTAGAAAGCATGAAACATGCCTTTTTTATGAGTATTGTTGCAATGTTTGTGCCCCTTTGTTTTTCAATTTGGACTAAAAAAAAGTCAAATATTTTTTTTTCTGCACATATTTTCATAAGAACTTACCACATATAGTAGTGTCTTAGAAACACTTGTTAGCAAGACTTTTTTTTTATACACACTTTCGATTAGCATGAACACAACAAATGAATATAGACAAACGGTTCTTATGAATTTAATTCATACAAACCCTCAATATAATTTTTTTCACGTTGACAATCAATTATAGACGTCAGAGCGTCATTAAAAAAGTTTGATTTTTATTCTAACTACTTATAAAGTTACATGTAGGATTGTTTTTGTGGCCGTGAGCCGTCGAGTAGAACTTTTTACAATGACAATATACGAAATTTAAACTCATTATTTAAAAAATCAAATAAACATGTCACTTTATGGTTCATTAGTTAAATTAACTAAATACTCCAAAACTAATCAACTAACTTTTAAAGTTATTTCTCAAAAAAAAAAAAAACTTTTAAGTTATCTAATTAAATTTTAACTAAAGAAAAATGTTAAAAGTGTTGATTTAACTTTTTTTTCTTTTTTCTTTTTATATTTGATGCACTTTGACCTTTTCTCTTTTGTACCATTTGCAACTCCATTAACATCCTGTGCCAAGGTTATATCCCTTTCATTGATCATTCATTGCGTGAAGCTTTGTGATGAAACATGGTTGCAAGTTAAAGGTTTTTTTCAAAGGGCCTAATCCTCGTACCCACAAGTTGAAGGTGCATGCGCAAAAAGTTAAAACGATGTTTTTGTTTTCAATTTCCACTGGTTATTGCCTCAAAATATAAAGAATATCTTTCCAACCCGTAACTGAAAAAATACATGTTTGCATCGGCCTTCCACTTTAAGCAAAAACATGTGTTGCATTTATTTCATTCTTATCTATGACAAACTTAATTAGATCAGATGGAACCATTTTTTGTTGTTAACTAATGGTTTGAGGCTAGGATTTGAAAATGACATCTTAGTTTTTATAAGATAGGGATGGATTAAGGGAAAATTTTAAATATATGGTCGTACTATACCTAGGGTCGTTTCCGACAATTCGAAGATCCCGTTATAATCTTGACAATTTTTATTTAAAAATAATTAAAAAATACTCCCTCTGTCCCATTATAAGTGAGCTTTTTGCTCATTTCACACATATTAAGAAAAAAAGTATAAGTGAAAGAGAGAGAAAAATGGTTTTGAGTGCCTTTATCAAGTATTGGTGCATTGTTCTTTATCATAAATGTAAAGTAGAATATATTGAATTGGGAGTGGTGAAAATAGTATTAGAGTTATAATTGGAAAAAAAAGTTATTAATATTGTATTGAAAAGTAAAATGGGTCAATTTTTTTGGGACAATATTTTTTTGCAAATTGCTCACTTATTATGGGACGGAGGGAGTATAACACCACTTACAGACTTATAGTGACAGACAACTAAGTTATAGTTAAATATATGAGGAATGGTTCAAACATTACTTTTGCCTACATACGAAGAGACATTTACCTATGGACAATGCATAATTGACAACAAAATTGATGTCTTCCAAACTTTTACCCATGGAAAAAATGGCATTTAGTGACGGATTTTGGTCGTAGGTACAAGTTTTTTTTTCTTCAAATTTTTGAGGTCCGTCTAAACTTAAGGCCATATGCCAAGGGCCTTGTTGACTTGCACAGGGACGACCCTGAATTTACACCCATGGAAATCAAACTTGCGTATGTGAATTAGATTCAACTTGCACTTTTTTTTTTTCTTTTATAAGTAGTCGAGTAGTTAGAATTTCACCCTTTAAAATGAAAAGTGAAAAATTTAGAGTTTAAACTCAGACCATTGTTGCAATCAAGGCTGGTCCTGTGAAAGTGCAATGAGGCCCTTAGCACGGAGCCTCAAGATTAGGGGATTTGCAAAAAAAACAAATTACCTACGGACCGAATCTGTCACTAAAGGTAATTTTTCTGCAGGTGAAAGTCTCGAAGACAATAATTTTGCTGTCAACTATATACCGTCCGTAGAAAAATATCTATGCGTCCTGTAGATAAAAGTCATGCTTGAATCATGACTCATATATCTAACTACGACTTAATTGTTTGTCACTATAAGTGGTTTGGATTTTTTTTAACTTCTTTTTAAATGAAAATCGTCAGATATAATTCAATTTTATTATTATTATTATTATTATTGTTTATACAGTTGTGAAATATTATTAGCATCAAAAGACATTTTTATTATTCAATGATTGAGGTTTGAGTTGCATTAAAGGATGAAACTTTTGCAAATTATTGATATTTAAACAAAGGTACATTTTTAATATTTGAGCAGAGCCTTCAATTTGATAGGGACGACATTGATTGCAATGTCCTTACCAATTAAACTATACTCACTGCGGCGAATTCAACTTAACTTCTTATATTAAAATTGTTCATTTAACTAAACCTTTCTTTTTAATTTTATTAAATATAATAAAGTCTCTAAACTAAAACTTTTCCAAACTAAAACCACATTTTTTAAAAGGCTCGCTTAAACTTTTTAGGGTCGTGTGTAGGGTTATAATTTAGACACAATTTAACTATGTATGGCAAAATGTGTAAGGACTTTATTTAGATAAAGTTTAACGGTGACAAACTTTTAGACCCAGTGTCATAGTCCGTCTTGCACTTGTTCCTCATCGGTCTTGTTTATGAGTTATTGTATGTTTTGAGGTTGGAACATTATGTGTTAGACAACGATCATACCTTTGCCACGCTCGAGTGTTAATAAACCCTTCATACAACTCCCTTAACATCAATTGAGGGGTTATTGTTTTGATACATCAAAAATCTCACATTGCTTGGGAATTAGGCCGTCAAACACTAGTTTACAAACAATGCTCACACTCCTCAACTTGCCGAAATGTCTTTTAAATTTACAAATGATAAAATTTGAGGACTTAAATGTAAAACTCGAAAGTAGACAATACCCCAAAAATATGGTTTGAGATCTAAACAAATATAACTTGGGATCTGAACAGAAACAAAAGTAATTGAAAAAAAAAGTGGTTTATGATATTGGTTAGAAGAATTTAATTATTGTCAACTACGTGGAGTATTGAGAAAATATTTAATTGTCTAGGGGTTGCGTTTAATTCACAAAAGAGTAGTTAGGTAAAAAAGTATAGTAAATCATTAAAGTTTTGGACAATTGTTGGTCATATGCGATCTTTTATGGACAAAACAACTAAATAATGTAAAATTTACGATACCCTTTATCAAGGTGATAATTGTATATAGATTTTGTTTGGTAATAAATTAATTTGAATTTATGGTGAATAACATATATCAAAAGAGGCATGTTCAACAAAAAATAAATCTCGCGAGAGATTATGTTGGAATTAATTCAATAATTCATTGATACAAGGCATGCTCAATAAAAAGATTAAATTTATAATCATACTTTAATGTGTAATCCAAATAAACACATGAGTATACGTATAAATTAGGATCTACAACATTTTGATTTATCAAGATATAAAGAATCATGAATACCTCGATGATTGAACTTTTGATTGTAACTTCTCGATCGACATTAGTGATATGGAAAATAAAGAGATAAAAAGATGACGACGAACACCTATTTGGCTTGTAGTTCTTCCTCAAGGTAGGCTCCTTATGCCCTAAGACACTCTACATATGGGGAGAAAAAGCAATATGTAGTCACTCTGGTATATGTCCTAGTATGTCCCTCTCTCTCTAATTGTCCTCATAAACCCTAGGTTTTATGAAACCCTAACGCTAATATGTGATGGACAATTACCGTTTCCATTATTCCTCTCTCTCTCTCTCTCTCTCTCTCTCTCAATTTTACCTTTGTTTTATTAATTGAAAAAATAAATATTAATTAACAACATGCTTTGAAAAGCCATTTCAAATAACGTTTAAGCTTTTAACTTATAACCCACCCCCCCCCCCCCCCCCCCCCCCCTCTCTCTCTATATATATATATATAAGGGATGTTTCAAATGAGAAGTAAGAAGGCTAAATATCAGCCATTAGATTAAATAAACGGTTCCGATTAAATTTTAATTAATAACAACTGTCGTGACCTCCTCTCATTCAACTCACGCCTTTCTTTCTTTCTTTCCCATTCACGATTCTTCCAGTTCTTATGCGTGAAGAACAACTTCCCTCTCCTCTCTGTCCATTCACTTCTCGTGGACCTCCTCTCCATCTCTTCTTGGCGCCACAAACACAGTTGATAAATCCAAAAACGTGTTCCCTACAGAGATGAACTTTCCTCTCTATTTATTCCAGGGTATGCTAATTGTTGGAGATGATTGAATTGAATTGAATTGGAATTAAGGTTTATTGGAGCCGATTGAAGGTAATTGAATTGAAATTAGGGTTTACTGTAACTGATTGAAAACTTACCTTGTTTTCTAGGGTTTATTGTCTGGAATTTGTTCTGCTATTTTCTATGTTTGAACCATAGAAATATTGTCTGAAATTTGTTCAGCTAATTTCTGGAATTTGTTCTGCTATTTTCTTTGTGTTTGAACGGTTGTTTTTATAGAAATATGGTATGTGTAATTTGTTCTGCTCTCTGAAGGTGAAAGTGGTAGAAGGATGGACTCGATTTGGTGACGATATTTATGGAAGGAAATAGGCGGTGGGAAAACACAATAACAAATAAAATAGGTTGTGGATATTTTATTCCGGAAGGAAGTATGGCTATGGGTACAAAGTTATGTCATGATTGGAGATGGAATTGGCATAGAAACTTAAACTAGCATATATGTTTTGATGGGTACATGATAAAGGCATTTGTTTCACTGTAAATAGAGGTGTCAATTTGATGGGGCTTCAACTTTTGAGCCCCAACCCCCCATATTAAGGGGGCTTAAAAAGCAACAACATAAAATAGGCCCCCTTTCACATAGCCCCAAATTTATTAAGCCCACTAAAATATACAAAAGCCCCAAAGGCCCAAAAGCCCCAATTGTTGAAAAAACTTATCTATTTTTTTTTTCTTCAGATTTTTAATTGATAGCTGTGGTCAACAGCTGGTCAACGCCAAATTACCCGGTGGTCCGGCGGCGCTCCGGTCACCGGCGGCGGTTTTTCGGCGATTTTTTTTATTTAAAAAATCCAAAAAAATTTAAAAAAATTAAAAATCAATTATTTTTTCAAAAAAAAACTTTTTTCGCATGAATAAACGGCGTAATTTCACATCGAATTATAAACGAAAGTTACAAATCTGACAAAAATTCAATGTTGGAAATATTATAAACGAAAGTTACAAATTGACAAGAATTCAAGCCTCCAAATAATAAAAAGTATCGTTATTACTTAATCAAGGTACAAAGACGTCCTACGAATTACAACCGATTATCCTAGTTGGAACAAAAAAAAACAAATCTGCAATAATCCCCTTATCAATCTTCTTGAGCAGCTGCATGAGTCAATCCTTCCTCCTCAATATTGCTTTCATCTTCATCTTAAAATCACACCAAAAGAACACATAAACACAAAATAATTTCAAATTTGGTTAAATTACCTTACCAAACCACATAAACACAATGCAATAAAAATAAATGGATCTGTCATTTCACTAACTTAAATTCACATATTCACATGATTAAAGGGAGAATTAATAAAAACAGACAGATTAACTCATGTAATTGTTGTCCAAAGATCCGAAGTTAGGCAAATTCTATTCGGAATCCTACCCATGATTTCCTTAAGTTTGATCCTTTCCCTATTATATATCTTTTCAATATCTGAAACTTCGGTATTCCTACAGACCATTTCAGCATAAGGATTCAAGTAATTCACCCACACTCGGATTTTATCATACTCAACAAAACTAAAAGGAAGATCATGAGCAACAATAGCTTCCGCAAGCAAACTACAATGAGTTTTTTGGTTGATTTCGGTCATGCTAAACGGTTTTTCAAGACTATTAAGTTTTGACAAGATAACTTTGCAACAACAAACATGACGAATGAGATGTGAAGTACCATAATTTTGCCCCGACCTAGGATTTTTTCTGATAGCAAATTCTTTCTTGCAAAAATTGCATGCACCCCTTTCTATGCCATCTGGATCTTTACCGATTTTTTCAAAAAAATTCCAAACTGTTGACATTGTTTTCTTATGAGTATCGTTATTCTCAAATGCCACAGTAGTTTCGTCTTGACCTTCTCCGTTCACATCCATATCCATAGGCTCCATACTATAATAAAGAGAAGTTCCCAAACATTTAAACAAATAAGCATACAAAATGTGATAAAATTATGTGTTCAAAACTAATAAGCATCTCCATATACATTAGTGGGGCAACAAGAGGGGAAAAAAATGTTTGACAGCCCCCAAAAGATAACTAAATTGGATTCAGATTAACCGAATCAAATTCATGGTGTACATAGAAATTGAACCAACAAGCACAAAATCATGCAATATCATATAAACAGGTAAAAACTAAAAACCCATTCAATTTTTCTGTGTAATTAGCGTATTGCGTTTGTGTATACTCTGTTATGACACAGGTCTGGATGTTAATTTCTTAACTTGCTCAGCTTTGTTCGAATATAGACTTCTGATATGCCTATTAGTTTATGTTCAAAAGGTGTCAAAAACTGATGAAATCCGACATTGAAGAATGCTTCAACAAAACACACCTCTAGAGATTGAATTCATTCCTAGACATTCAGATTCAAAATGAAGTTAATTAAAATAAGCAACAGAAAAAAATGAAGTGGTTTTCCTGGCCGCAGAATTATGTGTGTTTAGTACAACAAGCAAAGGAAGGAAAATGAATGATAGATTTGGGATGTGGGAGCTGGAGAGAGAACTGGTAGCTGAGATGAATATACAAACGATGGCTGGCACATGAATGGTGGTGCCAACTAGTAACACATTGGATTAACAAATTTTCAAGATAGCATTCTAACTCTTCCCAAGGCTCTTTATCAGTAATTAGTTTTTATCAAATCGTTCATCATCAATTACAATAGTTTATCACATATCCTAATTTTAAAAATATTTTGAAAACCAAAATCAAGTGTTGAAGTTGTAGTCTATGTAAGGCTTAAATAGATAGATTAATAAGTGGAGGAACAAAACTTGTTCATCATCAATCTTGTTTTTTTAAAGCAAATCAGTCCTTTAACTACCATTATTTCTCCCATTTTTAAAGCAATTGAGGGAATAACTTTGATAGATTAATAATAATTTAAGGATTACTTTACATATTTCTATATTACAAGACAAAATAGAAGATTTAGTCTTATCTTATTTGAGACATCAAAAGATATATCAATTATCAATTATGCAAAGGAAGGAAAATGAATGATAGATTTGGGATGTGGGAGCTGGAGAGAGAACTGGTAGCTGAGATGAATATACAAACGATGGCTGGCACATGAATGGTGGTGCCAACTAGTAACACATTGGATTAACAAATTTTCAAGATAGCATTCTAACTCTTCCCAAGGCTCTTTATCAGTAATTAGTTTTTATCAAATCGTTCATCATCAATTACAATAGTTTATCACATATCCTAATTTTAAAAATATTTTGAAAACCAAAATCAAGTGTTGAAGTTGTAGTCTATGTAAGGCTTAAATAGATAGATTAATAAGTGGAGGAACAAAACTTGTTCATCATCAATCTTGTTTTTTTAAAGCAAATCAGTCCTTTAACTACCATTATTTCTCCCATTTTTAAAGCAATTGAGGGAATAACTTTGATAGATTAATAATAATTTAAGGATTACTTTACATATTTCTATATTACAAGACAAAATAGAAGATTTAGTCTTATCTTATTTGAGACATCAAAAGATATATCAATTATCAATTATGCAATACAAAACAGAACAAAGGAAGCATGATAATCACAGAAAAGAAATTGAACCAACAAGCACAAAATCATGCAATATCATATAAACAGGTAAAAACTAAAAACCCATTCAATTTTCCTGTCACTACAACATCATATTCAGATAAATAAACAAAAAAAAATGAAAAACCATTGAAACAGAAATATGAAGAGAAAGGAATTAGGGTACTAACCCTTCAGTGTAATTAGCTTGAAGAAAGTCAAGATAAGAATCCCATTTGTTTTCGATAACCTAATTAGAAGAAACAAATCGAATTTAGCATGAATTAATCATAAACCATAAAATTGACATAGAACCCTAAATTACACAAATGAGGGAGAAGAGAACTGAGAAGAGAAACTGACTGAGAAGAGAAGAGCCAAAGAGAGACGAACAGCAGCGGCGATGCACGGCGGCGATGGCGGCGATGGGAGGAGATGGACGGAGAAGTGAGAAGTGAGAAGTGAGAGCGCGATAGGTGTTGTTGTTTTTCGGATGCTGAGTGACTGAGTCTAGGTCAAGAGAATAAGTTTTAGTGGGCCTAGAGCCCCCTCACCATAGCCCACTAAAAAAATAAAAATTAGTGGGCTGGGTCAAAATAAATTAACTTCATAAGGGGGCCTAACATATAATGGGCTTAGTGGGGGGCTTTTTAGGTGGGGCTTTGTGATTTGGGGCTCTATTGACACCTCTAACTGTAAATGGTGCTATCAGCAGCTGCACAATATACAGTTGCATGACGAACACGAGGATGATTTTATCTCAGTGGTGCAGCGACTATGGAATAGTCATACTTGTAGATACTATCAAATGCTAGATCTAAAAAACAATTGTAATTTTTGTTTTAAATTTGTGATGAGATTCACAAAATTTTATTGTAAACAAATTCTATTATATCAAAAGAGTTGAATGGAATATGGAACTTTTTCCAAAATCATAGTATTCTAGTCTTATATTTTTTTCGTTTCATTAAACTGATTCTATTTTATATCAATGAGTTGAACGGAATATGGAATTTGAATTTTTGAACTGATTTTAGAAAACCAATTGCAAGCAAGAATTCACGTAAGTATATACTAGTGCTGAATTTCCTCTAAAAACATGCATATTAACGTGACATTCATAGCCACTAAAAACATGTTTAAACTAATTTGCATAATTTAAGGACAATGATGTGACAAAGTACATAATAACCTATATCATAATTGATTTGTTCCACATTCATAGCCACCGATTTGTTCCACATTTTTAGTACCATAAACTAATTTGCATAATTTGAGGAAAACGATGTGAACACAGTACACAAAACACAGTAACGTAACCAAAGAACAAAACACAGTAAGTAACCAAAGTACTGAACACATTTTAGTACCAAACTAATTTGCATAATTTGATTTGTTCCACAATAAGTAATCAAAGTACATAGTAACTTTCAAGTAACCAAAGAACAAAACATTTCAAGTAACCAGAGAACAGAACAGAACAGAACACAATAAGTAACCAAAGTACATATTAAGTTTCACTCAAGTAACTAAAGTACTGAACATTTAACTAAATTACTAAACATAAAATCACTACTAATATCTTCTTCATCTTCCAAATGTCTTTGCCTTACCATCTACATCTTCCTTTCAACGCCTTTCTTTGATAACCTGATATACAGAAAAATCAAATAAAATTAAAATCAGTATTAAAATTAGCACAAGAAGATCAACAATTGACAACTAAATAAAAATTTTACAACAAACAAAAATTGAGAGCAAACTTACATTTTGAAGGGGGTTTCTTGCCAAAATCACCAAGATGATTTTTTAGGACAATTGCGGCTATCGTGATATGCATATTCGCCACATGATTTACAAAGTCTTATTCTTTTTTGTTGTTGTTCAACGGCCTGCTCTTTACCACTTTTGATTCTTTTACCACTACCTTTAGTTTTTGACCCTTTTGGTGGGAGAATTTCAATTTCCTCAGGGATATTGGAACCGATAAAGGCTTGAAAATCATCTGTTTTGGTTTACTTAGAACCCCCATCAAAACTATCCAATTGCTTTACCATGTTAATAGCACCATTCAACACAAGAGTCAATTTTTCCTTATCGTGTCCAGCCTTTTCCACACACATACGTAACTGATCCCACACATCTGAAATGGGCTTGTTATCCTTCTGTGCTTTAGAACACATTTCCAAGACATTGCCACCTAAATCAAAAATAGGTTTTCTATTTGCAAATTTAGTCCACCTGTTCATGATGTACACACTTGGTACTTCACTTAAACCTCTTCCTTTTACAACACAAAGTATGTGTCTACAAGGTATTCCTTGAGCCTCAAACATTTTGCAAGAGCAATCTGCATTGTTATCAAACAAATAGGAAACTACTTCTCGACATGCAGCCCATAATTCTCTTTGAAACATATAAAAGTTCTCATGAGTATAAACATCTCTTGCATGCCGCTCTAAACCACGATCCAACATTAGTTTTGACATAGAATGAAGTGAATTATTATCAGCAAGTAACTCCTTATGTCTTTGGGCTTCTAACGCAGAATCAAACCTCATCCAAAATTCAACCAAGCTAATACTAGGATTCAAGAAATTACCATAAAAAGAATTCTCATTTTCTGATCTTGATGTTGTTCTCAAAATCCCAGCCAAAAGAACATTCTTAAAGTAAGCTGGGATCCACATGCTACGAAGATCGAACATATGTGACAACCACCCATTATTTTCTAACTCAAACCTAGTGATTATAGATTGCCATGATTCTTTAAATTCATTTGGTGTCTCTGAATTCCAAACACATGACTTCAAACTATTGTTGAAATCCTCGTTATCATTCAAAGAAGCACCCACTTTTTCAGAAACTTTTTTCATAATATGGCACATACAAAATCTATGAACAGAAGATGTAAAAATATTTTCTACAGCAACCTTCACGGCAGGATCTTGGTCAGTTATTATAAGAGTTGGTTTATTTCCTCCCATTACTTCCAAAAACTTTTCAAACAACCATATAAATGAATCAACTTTCTCATTTGCTAAAAACCCTGCTCCAAAAGTAGTACATTGTCTGTGATGATTTACTCCCGTAAAAGGTGCAAAAATCATGGAATATTTATTTGTTCGATATGTAGTATCAAATGAAACAACATCCCCAAACAAAGAAGAATTTTTCCTGCAAATACCATCTGCCCAAAAAACATGTTTTAGATGCCCTTCATCATCTACCTCATATGCATAATAGAATGATGGATCAAATTCTTGCTTCCTTCTAAAGTTATCAATAAAAATATGTTCGTTAGATTCTTTATTCATAGTTTTCAAATCTCTCGAGTAATTTCGGAGATCTCTCTGTGTGCACCCAACATTTTCATAACCCCCCACTTGTGAACAAGATTCACTTTTCTAAATGATCTTAGAAATTGTTTCTTCAGAGGCGAAGCAAGTGGATGTGTATGAATTTCATGAAATCGAATAAGCTCAAATTTACCTTCTTCTGTCAGTTTGAAAACAACTTTTGCATTGCATCCTTCTTTTGTAAGACTCCTTTTAGTCTTGACGGATGATTCACTTTGCTCCACATCTTTTTTCTTGGTTGGTAAATAACCTTCTTTATAGCATACAAAATACTTCCAACGCCCCACGCCATTTTTATATTTTGTTAATGTCGAAGAACGTACAGTAAATCCAACCATATGTGCATAATTTTTGTAAAACAGTTCACCTTCTTCTAAAGTATCAAATACTTGTCCAACCTTAGGCTTTGATTCATCTTCACAACTTGACACCCTCTCACTTGGTTGTATGTCTTTCGTAGCAAGGATACGATGTTACCTAGTTGTTTGAATAAAAAGAGAACAATAATAATAACAATGATAATTAGTCCATGAAGAAAAAAATCCCAACAATATAATAATAATAACAATGCCGTAAATTTATTTGAATAATAACAACAATGCTAATTTGTTTGTATAATAATAACAATGTTGTAAACAAAGGCAACCCATGGTAAAATAACATTTAGAGAAGTGGAAACGTCGGCGACGGAGCAGAGTTGGGTCTCTTAAAACAACAATAATAACAATGGTTAAATAACATTCAAAGAAGTGGAAACGTCGGCGACAATAATAATAACAATGGTAAGATAACATTCAGAGAAGTGGAAACGTCGACGACAGAGCAGAGTTGGGCTTCTTAAAACAACAATAATAACAATGGTAAAATAACATTCAGAGAAGTGGAAACATCGGCAACAATAATAATAACAATGGTAAAATAACATTTAGGGAAATGGAAACGTTGGCAACAATAATAATAACAATGTTGTTACAAATCGGTGGGATTGTTTCATAACATACCTCTTTATGCAGAAATCAAATACTAAGCAGAGTTGTAGACATGAGCAGGACAAGGTTAGCAACGGAGAAAATGTTTTAACCGTGTATTCGCGGCGGCGAGAAGAGAGTGAGAGATAAATTTTTGCAGTGAGCAGATTTTTTAAATGAGAAGTGAATGGAAAGAAAAGAGAGGGAGTCTGTACGTGGGAAAGAAAGAAAAGAACGTGAGTTAATGAGAGAGAAGGTCAGTTGAGTGTTTAAGTTAAAATTTAATCGGAACCGTTTATTTAATCTGATGGCTGATATTTAGCCTTCTTACTTCTCATTTGAAACATCCCCTATATATATATATATATCAATTTTACTTTTGTTATCTTAATATTAATTAAAAAAATATTTTTATGTCATTTTATATTTATTGGTTAGCTCAACCAATAAATTTATGGAATACTACAAATTCAATTTAATATCTTATTCACGCGTTATCAGTTATTTTATCCGCTATTCTCTAAAACTCATCCACTATCAACTATTTTTCACCACACATAGTCACAAGTTCGTAGTCACAAGTTCATAAGTGCATTTTCATTTGAATAAAATAAATAAGAGCATAATCCAATCTCTCTAGCTTAAAATTTTGTCCTACTCATTTTTCCCTTGAGTGTTAGTTAGTATATTGTGAGATCTATTGTGAGTGAGTGATTCTTACTACATCATGGGTCATCTTTGGATTTATTGTGAGATCTATGATGGTTAAATGATTGTGTTTGTTGTTTATTTATAAGAAACAATAACAATAAATTCACTTGAATTGACATAGTGGTGTTGTTTTGTGACCTTGGAGTGTGCTCCTCCTCAATTATTGTAACCATTTGACTTGGTACAAAATTTGAAAGACTTTTTTGTTGGTCAATTTTTTTTGAAAGATTTGTGTACTAATTACACAAATCTACCTTATTTAAAATAAATAAAAAATCCACCTAGTATGGCTTCATAAGCTAACCGTTAACCAAAAATTATACCCAATACCCTTACATTGAATCTCTTACCCCTACAAATCAAGGTTTTTTCTAGATTACCTTCAAAGAATTGTGGGTAATTTACCCACCAACCAATAAAAATGAACAATTTATTGGTGGGTCAAGATAGTTCATGGATACCACTTAAAAATATGCTTATGTGGCTAATGTTTATTGGTTGAGGTAAACTACCCACCATTCTTCCATGTGTACCTTAGTAGTCACCACAAATCAATGAAATTACCAATTTTATCCTTTTTATCATTTGATTTCATCCCTACTTAATTTTCCAGCAAACAAGAGGGAATGGTTTCCATATTCATTTTTCTTCCCCAACAACAATATATTTCTATACAACTGATTCCTCTTCATCCTCTTGTACCCCTCATGTGTAAATTTCTCTTCATCATGTACCCCTCATTTTCATACAAACCCTGCAATAATATTATACTAAGAGATTTAAATATACTACCTTTCACATTCACGGTTCCAAAAAAAAAAGTTGAACTATAAAGGGAATTTTTTCAGATATGGTAAAGAGGCAAACCTAGGAAAAATAATATGCTAAAGAATTAAAAAAAAACATGAAATTTCCTCTTGACAAACATGAAAGCACCCGGAAAAAAAAATTACACACTAACATTCAACAACAAGGCAAGAGATGAAATTGAAAAAATTAAAATGAAAAACGTAAAACAAAAAGCCTCTCCAAGTATTGACGAGTTTTTGATTGTGTAAACCGTCTGTTCCCTTGTGTTGTATTTGATGAGTTTTCTGATCCAAAGAAATTGAATTCAAAGAAGAATTTTATGGGTTTTGGTATCATAATCTCTGTTGCAATTGGTTTTATATTACATGCAAGAAATCTATTTCATCTCTCTTCAAATTTCAATTTCATCATTTTACTTGTTCACTTCAATCTCAACTTTTCCGACTTACAAATTAATTCACCCGGAGAACTTTCATCTGAGTATTCTTGAAATTGGAAATTAAAATTGAAAAATTCAGTTTCGAAAAAGTTTTGCAGGTGGAATTTTGTGTGGGGTAAAGTCAAATGACAAGGGTAAAATTGACATTTTCAATTATCAGTAGGGGTATAACGTATAATTTTCATGTTAGCCCCAACTAGTGCAAATATGACATGGATATGTAGCTCTAATGGTGTTGGAAGATTGCTGTTTACACTATATAATTTGCTATCACACACTTGAAAATTACTATAATACCTCCAATGACAGTTAATTGTCGTTCGCTTCAAAAGAAAAATTAAACAATGAACGGCAGTTAACTGCCGCTGGTGGTATTGAAGATCATTTTCATGTGTGTGATAGCAATCTTTGAAGTCTAAAGAGCAATCTTCGTGTTGGCCTGTTGGGCCATAAAATGGATAGTTAAAGAAAGCCCACAGAGGCTAAATCTTCATTCCAAGTGGAAGTTCTGTCTTACGAAAATTGCTTTTTAGGTACCTAAGATTGCCGACGAGCAGCTTAGACTTACGAAAATACCCCCAATCATAGTTAGCTACCATTCAAACCATGACCCTAATCTTGGTTCGTTCAATGAGTTGCTTTGAATGTTTGATTTCGATCAAGGTTATGTTAAATTGTTGAACCATTCTATTAGATTGGAATCCTTAAAATTTATGATGATAAATGGACGATCACATATCGTGACTTACCCAAATTATTCTCCAGCACCTATGTTAAATTTGAACAGTGGTCAACTATTGTTTCTATATATGGCTGAGATCAAATGCTTTTTAATTGCCGTTCACAAACGAACGATAGTTAACTATAGTTTAAGGTATTTTAAAAAGTAGGAGTGCTTGTGAGGTGTTGCTAACGTATGCAAACGGAGTTTGATAACCGCAAGTTCAACGTGCTTATATGTTTTTAGTCTACCAGAAAAAAAAGACATGGACAAACAAGCCACGCGTTTTTGTACAGATCTAACTGTTGCAGCACGTGGAAAAGGAGAACAGACAAGATGTGTTAAGGAACCAATAAGAAGAGGGCACGTGAACAGTTACGCGGCGTCCACCGTTGGATATGGTAGTTGCTTGTGCTTTTTTGCTAAAAAATTGGAATTTGGGTCATTCGTTGGGTGCTTTTTCAAAGGCCCACACCAACTTGGTCTCTGATCCATTCAAATATTTACTTAGACGGTTTTACCCTCGGTTATTGATAACATGGTTATTCTTAACACTTCATGTTTTACCCAATTTGCCCCTATCCCATTTTGTATGGGAAAGTCAAGAATCGAATCAAATTTGGAAAGCGTTTGTATGCCCAAAGTTACGGATAAGAGACGCAACGCATCCAAGCCAAAGGTGATTGCTTCATTTTTTTTTCACTCGTTCACTAATTTTTAAGTATTTCACTAATTTAAGTACATGACTTGTCTCCCGTGAGCATAGTTTGGTAGGATAATACATTGTTACATATAAGAGTCGAGATTTAAATCCAAACACTTCAATTATTCATTTAAAAAAATTATACACCAATTCACTAATTTTTTCAATTTTTTTTTTAATTTTAACTATATATCATGTTTCTTTTGAGGAAATTATATTACTACAATGTTATACGTGCAAAGAATCTATAATCTATAATATTAAAAAATTCCTTTTTCAATATGGGAACGAACCAAAATTCTGTACAATCGCTAGTTGTCAAGTTAAGCTCATAAAAATACTGAAGTATCGCAAGTGGTTGGTATGGTGATAGAAATAGATTAATTTCAAAGATATAGAATACCAAAATTTGAATATTGAATCTATTTTTTAATCTATTTTTTTTAGCAGCAAAGAAATTTTATTAAAAATATAGAAATAAGTACAATAGGTATTAAATCTACAAATTATGATGAACTACTGGAAGTTAGTTTAATGTTGATTGGTTGGTAATAAAAACCTAATCTTGATTTTTTTCCTCTTAAACTAATTCACTGGAAAATGGTATAATTCTCATAAACTCTTGCTTCTAAATTTTTATCATATTTATAAAGTTTTCAAGATGCATGTGAATATGGAAAGGCAAGATTTTTGTTTTAATTTTGAAATCAATGACCATGAAACTGATTTTTGTTTTAGAGGAAAATCATGAAACTAATTTGTATTGTCAATTTATATTGATTGACATAATTTTTCTCACATTTTAAAACTTAAAATTGATTATTACATACGCTAAATCATCTTTTAGTTTGATTATAACAAAATTTTAGTAAACATTAGTAGTGATTACATCAAGTACATTTTTGATTTGGTCAATGCATCAAAATCGATTTTGATTTGGTCACTACGCAATTCTAAAAAAATATTTCATAATTCAAACTAAACTTATCGGCAAACAATTTCTACCCAAAAATTACTAGGTTTTTTATTCTTTCAATTGCTCGGAGAGATACGTAAGAATAGGGCAGCCATAGTGTAAAAATAAATAATTTTATATTTTTTTTTCTTGCTTCTTTTGATACAAAGGGAAAATAAATATTTTCAAAATCAACAAAGTTATACACAACTTGTAAAAAAAAAAAAGTTTTGCACAATAAATTACAGGTAACCTTTAAAAAAGCAATGTCATAGAATGCTAATATTATCACGCATAATCGACTTTCAAACTAAAAATTTAGTTTCAAAAGTCATTTATCTTTCTTTGCATGTTTTTATCTACTTAAACAAAATTGTTTACTTTATCAATTAAATCTGGAGCCAAGAACTAGAAGTGTGCCAATGAAATCTTTATTTTGTTTGTCCATGTGAGCAGGCCTGGCCCAGAGGGAGTGCAACCAGCTCTATGGTGTCGGGCCTCACATTTTTTGGGGCCTAAATTTTCAGTATTTTATAGCTCAGTCGTTATTTACATTAATATTAATACAATGCGTAGATCTTAGAAGACATGATTTTATGCATAGCACAATGGTTTGTGAAACTTTGTGAGTTTTAAAGGACGTGTGTTTGATGTTAGTCAAAAGTAAGTATATTTTTATATCGATTCCACAGGGATTAGTGCGATATCATAAATCATTCAGCATCGATTATCATTTTAAGTTAGGGTTTCATCTTTTGTTTACTAAAAACTATTCGACTTTAAAGACATTAAAAATAAAACGGAGAGTAATAGGGCATAAAAAGTGTTAGGATTAAAGTTCGTCAATCAAACGTCGATTATATTCGAATGATCATAAATATGGATTCTAGCTTTTCTTATATACGATATTATCACGTATCACTCGACAACGTCATTCGTGTCCAAATGACGTCGTGAGATCGATCGTATCGTTTAATCGACGATTTCTCAATCTATTAAACGATCCGAAAGCTTTACGTTCCGACACTTTGTGTGATTATCAAAACCAAATCCCATGTCTAGAATTTCTTATTTTGATAGAATATTATTCTAAAACTAGATTCAAAAGTATTTTTCAATATCATTTAAATCAAACATAAGAATGGAAAACAAGAATAAACTCAATGATATATAAAAGGCTAGAATCATATATTTAAAAGATCAAAAGTTTACAACTAAGAGTGATTGATTACCTATAATCCCAACAAAGGAGATTAGTTGTTCATTTTCATGACAACCATACAAAAGTGGAAAAGAAGACGGAGATCCAAAGCTAAGAATTGATTTCTCAAAGTTTCTTAGTTAATCTACACTTAGATCACTTTTGCTCAATGAAGAATGCCTCTTTTTAGCCCTATTCTCTTTCTGGAAATAAAAACTATCAAACTGTAAGATAATTCTCTCTGAAAAATGAGCTAAAAAGCTTTTATACAACTGATTTTTATAACGCTCGCTACAGCGATGAGTTGGTCGTTGTAGTGACGGAAGATTTCTTGGCCAGTGGGTTTGCTCCACGTCAGCAAACGGTTCAAACCGCCCTTGGTCGCTATAGCGACCAGATCCATCGCTGTAGCGATGGAACCTTCATTTCTCCCTGCCTAAGCTCGCTTGTAGCAACCGGATCCATCGCTGTAGCGATGAATCCTCAGTTTTTCCCTGCCTAAGCTCGCTGTAGCGATGCATCTTGCGCTGTAGCGATGAAGCTTTATCAAATCTTCATGTTTCTTTGCTCATTTCCAAGTCCTAGCATGAAATTTCCTGCATAATAGATGGGGTAAGACATAGGATCACTAATTTGACATTTAATCATAAATTATGAGCTTATCCTATGATAACTTGCAAAACAAGTAACATAAGTGCTTAAAAATATATCAAATGATAACTTCTTTTTAGCACTTATCAAACTCTCCCCAACTTAGCTTTTTGGTTTGTCCTCAAACCAAAGAATCAAAAGGAAATTTTCACAGCTTTAGACAAAGTTTTGAGCAATAAGCAAAAAATCTAAAGTTTGAAGAAAACAATTATCAGATGAATGATTCAACTATGACTGCGCAAGCTAAAGTTAAGTTTCTCATTAAACGAGATATATACTATGAATGTGACATAAGTCTGAAACACAAAATTCAAATCACACAATTCTTAGCAAACAACATGTTTAAATTTGAACCACACCTAACACACTTCTTTTTAAGTAAATAAACATATTGGAATCAAGTTGTGCGGGTATTGATCACTCATCCGGCAAGTTTGCTAACATTCCGATTAAGTTATGCGTCCATCTAATTATCATTTCTAAAAGCACAAAAGCATCGATCACAAGGTCTTTGAGGGTTGTAATTTTTCTTGGTTTCAAAAGAAATGTCATATGTGGGACAAATTGAATTCAAAAGGCCAAGCTTAGAGGAACATTCTTTCTAATTACACACTTCCTCCTTATTCAAAAACAACTCTTGGTGATTTACAAACATTTCTTTGATCTTGACAACTTTTTAATTTATTGAATCTTTTTTCTCTTTTTCTCTTTTCTTTTTCTTGGTTTGCTTTTCTTTCTTTTTTTCTTTTCTTTTTCTTTTTCTTTCTCTTTTTCTTGTTGTCAACATCAATTTCAAAATTCACCATTACTTGACATAAACTACCTCCCTTTTCTCCCCAACTTAGTTCAAGATGATACCCTAATTGAATATTCCTTTATCATTTGGCAAAGGACAAATAAACATGATGGATAAGGGTTCAAAATGAAAGTAAAATATCAGAATCCAATAATGATTTAACTATGAACTGGATTTTTTTACAAACTCCGGCAATTTCACTAAGCATTTTGCTTATGAAAATTGACAGTTCATAGTTAACGATTCTGATACATTAGGCTCAATGGGGTTATCAAATACCCACTTCTCACAGGGTAGGCTTTTTGTGGTCAAGTGTTTCTACTCAAATTCAAAAAAATGCCTTGATCATTTTAGTGCTTTCATACAATTTAAAACAACTTTCAGATTTAACATAAAAGAATCGAGTTAAACAAAAATACCGGTCTCCTGCATATATACATAGACTTTGAGGATTCCTCACATTTTGGCTAGTTCTAAATGGTTCAAACATAAATATGTTCTTGCGAAAAACTGAATAAAATAAATTTGTGTGCAAAGTACTCATTTCACATTCAAATATATACCTAGAAAAACAAGAAACGAGTACCTTAGCTGTGCGCTTTATCACAAACTTTCTATCATTATCACTCACCTGATTCTTTGCTCAATGCTTTGGCTTTCAATCAAGCACTTAGCTTTTGAATTTTTGGTTTTTTTACTTTCCATTGTTGGGTAAAATAAAAATATATAACAAAGTTTGAAAATAAACATAATATAATAAACATATAATATAAAAATATCCAAAGTACAGCAACATAAACATAATTAAATACTACAAAGCAAATGCAAATTGTTCAGATTAAAATAAAATGAAAGAAAGATGAAAAAAATGCTGCTTGCTTGCAAAAATCTCAATCAGACTCCATCTGATCAGCAGCTTCATGATCAATGCTCCTAGTATCCTCCGAGGAGTCATCATCATCATCATCACCACCAGCTGCACTCACTCCACCAGCTGCAGCTGCACTCGCCCCTCCGGAATAAAAAGGCATGTCCACAGGCCATGCAATATGCTGCTGAAAGTAGTCCGGGGTCCATGTAGAATAGCCTGCCTCATGCATATGGCTCTGAATGGTAGTCAAAGCTCTATGGTTTGACTCATTCTGATTCCAGGTGTAAGTGTAGGCAGCCATATGGCGAGGGTCCCAATCCGAGAAATCTAGCGGTGGAAAGCTCGGTGCTTGAGGATGGCTCGGGGCTTGAGGGACAGGAGGTGGTACAGTAGAGGGTCCAGCTGAAGGGGGGGTCTTATAAGAGCAATACCTATTGATGTATCTATCATCAATAGGATTTTTAATTTCCTCATCAACCTGACTCGGCATGTGGATATGTGCCTTCATGCAAAGTCCCATAATTAGGCCTGGAAATGGTAAAGGGCACTTTGGTTTAGCATGTGGCACAATTCCACTTTCAGCCACAATCCTTATCTCATTTGCAATAATCCTCGCAACATCAACCTCTTGGTTGCTGACGATATAATAGAGAAGGGGTGTGACATCAAGTGTGGTGGAAGAGGTGTGACTCTTGGGTCGGATGATATAAAGGATAAGAGTAAGGATCACTTGAGCAGGAGTATTCATGTCTTCCTTAAAGGCTCTAAACGGTTTTCCTGAGGCCTGACTCACATCATACGTCTTCCCCTCTTGAAAAATTGCCTGTGCGATAGCATCATGGTCCCAATTCCCCCTAGCTTGATGCTTGTGGAAGGCACACAATATGTGGAAATCTATCAGGTCCTCGGGATGGCTAACATCCAGTGGGTTGCCTAGATAGGCGCTAATGGCATTTCTATCAAATTTGATTGTGCGCCCTCAGACATAAGTAGTGAAGGTGAATTCCTCACTAGGGTCAGCTGTGATTGCATTGGCGTAAAACTCAAGCACAATGTCATAGTTGATTTTCTTTGGAGGATTACAAAGAATGCCCCATTTCCGTTGGTTTATCATTTGAGCAATTCCTTGATACTTCCCCTCTTCAGCTATTTTAAACTCTTTCTCAGCCCAAATTCTTCTGTTGGCAAGCTCGGCGTAACGTTCTTGGTTACGCGGGCTGAGGAATCGGTTAGAATCGTGGGGTTGGGATGGTTGGGATCTTGGCCTTGAAGATGACCCTTCCATGTTTCTTTGCCTCTTGCTAGAAGATTTAGGTGCCATTCCTACAAAAAATAGAAGTACAAAGACACAAATGTAGGAATGCAAGTTAGAATAGAAAAAAAAATTATTTTGGTTCTGGACACCGTCGCTACAGCGATGAGGTTGGTCGCTGTAGCGATGAAACCCAGAATTTGTTCATGGTTTCTGGGCTACAGCGACGTGTAGCCATGAAAACCCATTTTTAAAATTTTTGATTTTTTCACTTTCTAAACAACTTGAGGCACGATTAATGAAAGGTAAAGCTCATAAAAATGAAACATAATCACCAAAACTCCCTAATCATCACATACCCATTTTTATTTTGAATTTTACAAAATGGGTCATTTTCAAAAAACGATTTTTACAAGAAAAGAAGATGTTAGGCAAGTTTGTTTGTGATTCTATTTCATTTCTAACAGCCTATACCAAAGATTAACATGGGTAAACTTCAGATGATTAAAACCCTAATTTCTAAAGTTAAAAACCCTAACTTTAAATTTCTGAAAAAATGCATAGTGCATTCATACAACTTGAAAACATCAGAAATGAAAACAGAGAGCTACGAATTCGTACCTAAATAAGATGATTTGCAAGTTGGAAAAGGAATAAAAACTTAGAAGAAAATGATTATGCAGGAAAATTGAAAGTTGTGCAGAAATGTAATGGTAATTTGAAGAAGAAATGAAAATGGAATGTTAATGGCTTAGTTTTACTAGGGTTTGCGAACTTTGGGGGAAGAAACAGATAAGGGAAGATGAGTGGGTGGTTGGGGGAGTAAAGGGGGGTTTTAGTGGCATCGGATTCTGTACTGACAGAATTCCTGTCATCGCTACAGCGACCACCCGTCGCTATAGCGATGGAGAGTCTGAACCTGTCATCGCTACAGCGACCACCCGTCGCTATAGCGATGGAGAGTCTGAAGGGTCAACAGACTCTGAATTTTTGGCTCGTCGCTATAGCGATGGAATTTCTCGCTATAGCGACCATGACATATAACAGAAAAATTAAATTTCAATATGTGCCATTATCCCTTCATGCAAAAATGGATGTTAAGGACTAAATTACAAATGAAAAAAACAACATACTTACAAAATTGGGGTGCCTCCCAACAAGCTCTTGTTTAACGTCATTAGATCGACGCCTGCTTTATGTTTGATTATGAATCAATAAGTGAAAATGTTGTCGTGTGCCGAACAACTTCACTGCCAAAGTATGGCTTCAGTCTCTGTCCATTCACCGTCCAAGTTGCTTTGGTGATAGGATCTTCTAGCTCCACCGCTCCATAAGGCTTGACTTCTTTGATCATGAACGGGCCGGACCACTTTGACTTTAATTTACCCGGAAATAGCTTCAATCTTGCGTTGAACAGCAAAACCATTTGACCGGGCCTGAAATGCCTCTTCATGATCTTCTTGTCATGATACCTCTTGACCTTTTCCTTATAGAGCTTGCTTGATTGATATGCTTGGTCTCGCATTTCTTTCAGTTCATTCATTTGGAGCTTTCTCTTCTCCCCCGCTTGCTCTTGGTCAAAGTTTAGAAATTTTAGCGCCCAAAACGCTTTATGCTCCAATTCTACCGGCAAGTGGCACGCTTACCCATACACCAACTGAAATGGTGTGAAACCCGTAGGAGCTTTGTATGCGGTCCTATAGGCCCACAATGCTTCGTCAAGTTTCATTGACCAATCCTTCCTTGATGATGATACGGTCTTCTTAAGGATCCTTTTGATTTCACGGTTGGACACCTCGGCTTGACCGTTTGTCTTTGGATGATATGGTGAAGCTACCTTGTGTTTAACTCCATAGTGCTCAAGTGCTTTTGCCAATTGTGAATTGCAGAAGTGAGAACCTCCATCACTTATAAGCACTCTAGGAGTTCCAAAACGGGAAAAGATATTTCTTTTGAGAAATTTGACCACTGTTTTGCTATCAGCTTTTGGGGATGCGATTGCTTCTACCCACTTAGACACATAGTCGACAGCTACCAAAATATATTCATTGGACAATGAGGATGGAAATGGCCCAACAAAGTCAATACCCCAACAGTAAAAAACTTCGACTTCAAGGATGCTTTGCAGAGGCATCTCATTTCTTTTTGAAATTCCTCCAGTTTTCTGGCAACTCTCACAACTTTTAACATGTTCATATGCGTCTTTGAATAGAGTGGGCCAATAGAAGCCTGCTTGAAGAACCTTTGCTGCAGTTCTTTCACCATTGAAATGCCCACCATATGGCGAATTATGACAATGCCACATGATGTCTTTGGCTTCCTCTCTAGCAACACATCTCCGTAAAAGGTGGTCAGCTCCTATCTTGAAGAGATATGGGTCATCCCATACATAATGAATAGAGTCTCTCATCAACTTCTTCTTCATTTGCCATGTAAAATCCTCCGGTATGAACCTCGTTGCTTTATAATTTGCCATGTCGGCAAACCATGGTCTTTCTTGCACCATTAGCAACTTTTCATCCGGAAACTCTTCAAGAATTTCTTTCTCGTTCTTAGTCACCTCATTGTTCACCAACCTTGAAAGATGATCAGCCACCAGGTTCTCAGTCCCCTTTTTGTCTTTAATCTCCAAATCAAACTCTTGGAGCAGCAACATCCATCGGATGAGTCTCGGTTTGGAGTCGGGTTTGGTGATTAAATACTTTATGGCTGCATGGTCAGTAAATATAACAATTTTCGAACCGATGAGATAAGAACGAAATTTTTCTAATGCGAACACAATAGCAAGTAATTCTTTTTCTGTGGTAGCATAATTGATTTGAGCATCATTTAAAACTTTACTTGCGTAGTGTATAGCATGAAAAATTTTGTTTTTGCGCTGACCTAACACCGCGCCAACCGCATAATCACTCGCATCGCACATGAGCTCAAAATCAAAATTCCAATTCGGTGCGGTGATTATGGGTGCGGAGGTCAAACTATCTTTCAAGCATTCGAAAGCATTCATACAATCATTATCAAATTCAAAGGACTTATCTTTGTTGAGAAAATTGCTCAATGGCTTTGCAATCTTTGAGAAGTCCTTGATAAACCTCCGATAGAATTCGGCGTGGCCAAGAAAACTTCGGATGCCTTTGACATTGATTGGGGGTGGAAGTTTACCTATCACATCAACTTTTTCTTTGTCAACTTCAATACCCTTTGAAGAAATCTTGTGACCAAGGACAATCCCCTCGGTAACCATGAAATGACATTTCTCCCAGTTGAGTACTAAGTTGGTTTCCTTGCACCGCTTCAGTACCGTGTCAAGATTCTTCAAGCATAAATCAAAGGATGAACCGAAGACAGAAAAATCATCCATAAACACTTCAATGCTCTTCTCTATCAAATCAGCAAAAATTGCTTGCATGCATCGTTGAAATGTTGTTGGAGCATTACATAACCCAAACGGCATGCGTCGATATGCAAAAACTCCAAATGGACATGTGAAAGCTGTCTTCTCATGATCTTCTAGATTCACCGAAATTTGATTATAACCCGAATAGCCATCAAGGAAACAATAATAAGCTTGACCGGACAGTCTTTCTAGCATTTGATCCATGAATGGTAGAGGAAAATGGTCTTTTCTTGTAGCTTTGTTGAGTCTCCGGTAATCAATACACATCCTCCAACCGGTGACGGTTCTTGTTGGTATGAGCTCATTTTTCTCATTTGTGATCACCGTCATACCTCCCTTCTTAGGAACAACTTGAACCGGGTTAACCCAAGTACTATCCGAGATCGGATAAATCATGCCGGCTTCAAGTAGTTTAACCACTTCTTTCCGGACTACTTCCTTCATATTTGGGTTTAGCCGGCGTTGAGGTTGCGCTACCGGCTTGTAATCTTCCTCCATCATGATCTTATGCATACAATAAGATGGACTTATCCCTTTCAAGTCGGATAGTGTCCATCCTATCGCTTCTTTGTTAGACTCTAGAATTTCCACCAATTTGGCTTCTTCGTTGCTTGACAAGGAGCTACTTATGATAACCGGTTTGTTACCCTCTTTTTTAAGGAAAACATACTTCAAGTGTGAGGGTAGAATTTTCATCTCCGGCTTCATTTCTTGAACATTGGATTCATTCTTCAATTCCTCAATTTTTACTTTGTGAGGAGGAATTTCCTTCAATGAATCCAGCTCCTTCAAACACTCTTCAATTTCTTTTTCATCTTCCTCGCCTATGATATTTAGTGCATCCGTAAAAACTCTTTCAAGAGGTGTCAAATTATGCAGCTGTTCCCTTGTATCAACAATTAATTCATCAGTTGCATCCATCTTGAAACATGCACCTTTATCACTAGGGTACTTCAAAGCTTCATTGATGTTGAAATTGACTTCTTCATCGTCCACACGGACTTTCATTAAACCCCCGTCAAGATCAATCATCATTCTTGCCGTTTGCATAAATGTTCTTCCAAGAATGAGTGGCACATCATCATCCTCCGGAATATCCATCACCACAAAGTCAATGGGAAATAGGAATTTGTCCACTTTTACCAAGACATCTTCAGCTATTCCCAACGGACGTTGATAAGTGGCAAGAAATGAATAAATCCATGTCTTTTATAAGGCTTTTTAGTTACTTGTTGTGCAAGTTATCTTAGGAAAAGCATGGAATTTATGAATAAATGCCAATTATTCTTTGTATACCTTATTCTTCCCCATTTGTGTAGGAAAAAGCAAGCCAGGACTTGAAAATAGCAAGAAATCACCAAGAGAAGAATGAAGACTTTCGCCCAGCGACTGCTTGGCGAATAGAGGCAGGGATTTTCAGGAGTTTTCAAAGTATACTTTCGCCCAGCGATCCCTTGGCGAGAAGTTGGCGAAGTCAGGCAGGGATTTTCAGGAACATGGGAAGTTTGATTTCGCTTAGCGAAATCTTGGTCGCCCAGCGAGATCGTCAAGGCGGTTTAATGCTGTAGAAGACGTGGCAGAATGCCATTGGCCAGTTTGTTAAATTCGCCGAGCGAAAGTAATCTCGCTGAGCGATATTTCACTTATCAGTTTTTGTATTTAAGCTATCTTTCAGCTTTTAGGTTAATATACTACTATTGTTAAGCTTTCATTAAGAACGAATTTTAGAGGTTTATTACCAGAGAATAGGGCTAAAAGAAGGGCACTTCAAAGGACAAACAAGGAATCAAGTTTAGATCATTCAAGGGTTTTTGAGAAATCAAAACTTAGCATTGATCTTCATCTTTACTCCAGCTTTTGTATTGTTGACATGAGAATGATCAACTAAATCTCCTTTGTTGGGATTAGAGGTAATGAATCAAGCTAGATGTAATCTATTTGATCGTGTAAATATTTGATTCTAGAGTTTTATAATATATTGAAAGTTATTCTTGTTATTCAATCTTATGTTTGGTTTAGTGCTATTGAAAAATACATTTAAATCTAGGGTTAGAATGATTTTCTATCAAAACAAGTGTTCTAGACATGGAACTATGTTTTGATAATCACTTAAAGCATCAATACTTAATGCTTTTGGATTGTTTAATAGATTGGGAAATCGTCGATTAAACGATACAATCGATCTCACAACTTTATTTGGACACGAATAATGTTGTCGAGTGATGTGTGATAATATCGTTAAAAAGAGATTAAAACTAGAATCCTTTTATCATGATCATTAGAACATTATCGATGCTTGATTTATGACTTTGATACCGAAACTTTTATGCCCTATTGCTCGTAGTATTTATTTATATTTTGAAAGTCGATTAGTTTTAGTAAACAAATGAAACCCTAACTTAAAACGATAATCGATGTTGAATGGTTTAAGGTGTCGCGTAAATCCCTGTGGAGACGATCCTAATATACTCACGTGTAGATAGGAAATTATAATGTGAGGAAAAACCTTTCATCAAAATGGCGCCGTTGCCGGGGATTATAACGCTTAGATATCATAAACATCGCAACTAAAATTATTGTTTTAAGCAATTTTGCAGAAAATTCTTTTATGTATATAACTATCATTTTTTATCCATCTTGTTGCTAATTTGTTTGATCAGATTGTTGAATTCCGTATATGCAAGGTAAAACACAAGAAGACCAACTGCTGTTTGATTCAGAAATTGAAAGGACTGCTAGGAGAAATAATAGCAGAAATCGGAAGAAGAGGCAGCAAGAAGGACAATCTGTTTCTATTCCTTCATTAGTTCCAATACAAGAATTACCAATGGCCGGAGAAGGAGAAGGTACTGGAAGCTCTGGCGGTAGTGGGATGCCTTGTCATAACAGCCCACGACTCCTAGCTCAATTGGGAAAGTCGCCAAGGACAACTAAGCAAACGGAGATGAAGACGGGGATTCTCCAAATTCTATATGCTAACCCTTTCTCGGGTTTAGATCATGAGGATCCATTTCAACATCTAACAAAGTTCTATAAGATAGCTGGTACTTTAGGAGCAACGGAGAATGAGGAAGAAGCAATATTCATGAGAATGTTTCCTCATTCGTTGATTGGAAAGGCAAAGGAATGGTACTTGGATCAACCGCCATAAGTGATGACCAATTGGAATACCCTTGAGGAGAAATTCCTTGAGAGATTCTTTCCACAAAACCGTTTTATGGAGGCCAAGACTACCATAGCCGTCTTTTCTCAAGGATCAAGTGAGACACTTTGTGAAGCTTGGGAGCGATTCAAGTCAATGCTAAGAAGATGTCCAAACCACGGTTTTGATGATCTAACTCAGATTCATCTTTTCCGCAATGGGATGCAACAGCAATCGAAGCTTTTACTTGATGCAGCCGCGGGTGGATCATTAATGGCAAAGAGTGCTGAAGATGCTGTATCTATTATTGAGAGAATGGCACTCAATGACCATCAAGCTCACCACAATAGAAATTCAGGTCAAAGAAAAGCTGGTATTTTGGACTTGGGAACAAATGACGATATTCTTGCACAAAACAAGCTATTAACTCAACAAGTGGAAGAATTAACAAGAAAGATGGCAAATCTTCCACAACAAATGAAAGAGATACAAAATGAACAAAGAAGACATCATCAAGTCGCATCTTGCGAGCTTTGTTCAGGCGATCATCCCACTGGTTTTTGTCCACCGCCAACAGAAGAGGTAAGCTATGTCGGTAACCAACAAAGGCCGCAACAGTATCAAGGTCAATATCCAAGCCATAACAACAATTTCCCAAGAGGAAACCACCCAAATTATGGCCCACCATGGAGACAAGATGCTGGACCATCCAACCAACAACCTTACAATCATTTCAATCAATACCCACCACAACAAAACCGTTCACAAAGTACCGACGAAACATTGAACCAATTTATGCAAATGTCCATGGCAAACCAGAAAAACACTGATGCTTCTATTAAAAATCTAGAAACGCAAGTAGGCCAAATGGCTCAACAACTAGCTCAAGCCACACAACAAGGCGTAACCTTTACCGCAAACACTCAACCCAACCCAAAGGACCATGCATCAAAATGACAATTAAGTCATTTTGATGCCACCGACCTTGCAAAGAAAGACCATTGCAAGGCAATTGCTACAAGAAGTGGGTAAGTAGTTGGTAGGGGAATATGAGATAATCTTGAAGTGGAGAGAAAAGTTGTTGAAGAAAATGAGGAAGAAATTGATGAAGGAAGTGAGAAGGAAATGGAGGGAGAAAATAATGAGGAAGTAGTTGAAAAGAGTAAGGAGTTAGTTGAAAAAGAAAACAATGAGAAGAAGAAAGATGTGGTGAAGGAGAGGGGCAAGAAGCAAGAAGTTGTAAAGAATGCACCAGCTCAACATCTACCATATCCAACTACTCCAGCTAGAAAAGATAAAGAAAGGCAATTTGCAAGGTTCCTAGACATTTTCAAAAGATTGCAAATCAATATTCCATTCTCGGAAGCCTTGGAGCAAATGCCTACGTATGCCAAGTTCATGAAAGAAATTCTTTCCAAGAAAAGGAGGTACAATGATGAAGAAACAATTCAGCTCGATGCGAATTGTAGTGCCATCATCCAAAGAACATTGCCAAGGAAGGAGAAAGATCCGGGTAAAGTTACATTACCGGTATCTATAGGCAATGTTAATGTCGGTAAGGCACTCATCGATCTTGGTTCAAGTATCAACCTAATCCCACTTTCCGTTGTCAAAAGGATTGGTGATTTGGTTGTGAAACGAACAAATTTGACGTTGCAACTGGCCGACAAATCTGTCACACGTCCGTTGGGAATAGCTGAAGATGTTTTGGTGAAAGTCGACAAATTCTTGTTTCCCATTGACTTTGTGGTGATGGATATTCCTGAGGATGATGATGTGCCACTGATTCTTGGAAGAACATTTATGCAAACGGCAAGGATGATGATTGATCTTGACGGAGGTCTAATGAAAGTCCGTGTGGACGATGAAGAAGTCAATTTCAACATCAATGAAGCTATGAAGTACCCTAGTGATAAAGGTGCATGTTTCAAGATGGATGCAACTGATGAAATAATTGTTGATGCAAGGGAACAGTTGCATAATTTGACACCTCTTGAAAGAGTTTTGACGGATGCACTTAATATCATAGGGAAGGAAGATGAAAAAGAAATAGAAGAATGTTTGAAGGAGCTGGATTCGTTGAAGGAAATTCCTCCTCAAAAAGCAATAATTGAGGAATTGACGAATGAAGCCAAAGTTCAAGAAATGAAGCCGGAGATGAAAATTCTACCCTCACACTTGAAGTATGTATTCCTTGAAAAAGAGGGTAATCAACCGGTTATCATAAGTAGCTCCTTGTCAAGCAACGAAGAAACCAAATTGGTGGAAATTTTGAAGTCTAACAAAGAAGCAATAGGCTGGACACTATCCGACTTGAAAGGGATAAGTCCATCTTATTGTATGCATAAGATCATGATGGAGGAAGATTACAAGCCGGTAGCGCAACCTCAACGTCGGCTAAACCCAAATATGAAGGAAGTAGTCCGGAAGGAAGTGGTTAAACTACTTGAAGCCGGCATGATTTATCCGATCTCGGATAGTACTTGGGTTAGCCCGGTTCAAGTTGTTCCTAAGAAGGGAGGTATGACGGTGATCACAATTGAGAAGAATGAGCTCATACCGACAAGAACCGTCACCGGTTGGAGGATGTGTATTGATTACCGGAGACTCAACAAAGCTACAAGAAAAGATCATTTTCCTCTACCGTTTATGGATCAAATGCTTAAAAGACTGTCCGGTCAAGCTTATTATTGTTTCCTTGATGGATATTCGGGTTATAATCAAATATCGGTGAATCCAGAAGATCATGAGAAGACAGCTTTTACATGTCCATTTGGAGTTTTTGCATATCGACGCATGCCGTTTGGGTTATGTAATGCTCCAGCAACATTTCAACGATGCATGCAAGCAATCTTTGCTGATTTGATAGAGAAGAGCATTGAAGTGTTTATGGATGATTTTTCTGTCTTCGGTTCATCCTTTGATTTATGCTTGAAGAATCTTGACACGGTACTGAAGCGGTGCAAGGAAACCAACTTGGTACTCAATTGGGAGAAGTGTCATTTCATGGTTACCGAGGGTATTGTCCTTGGTCATAAGATCTCTTCCAAAGGTATTGAAGTTGACAAAGCAAAAGTTGATGTGATAGGCAAGCTTCCACCACCAATCAATGTCAAAGGCATCCGAAGTTTTCTTGGCCACGCCGGATTCTATCGGAGGTTTATCAAAGACTTCTCAAAGATCGCAAAGCCATTGAGCAATTTGCTCAACAAAGATAAGTCTTTTGAATTTGATAATGATTGTATAAATGCTTTTGAATGTTTGAAAGAGAGTTTGACATCCGCACCCATAATCACCGCACCAGATTGGAATTTTGATTTTGAACTCATGTGCGATGCGAGTGATTATGCGGTTGGAGCGGTGTTAGGTCAACGCAAAAACAAAATTTTTCATGTTATACACTATGCAAGTAAAGTTTTAAATGATGCTCAAATCAATTATGCTATTACAGAAAAAGAATTACTTGCTATTGTGTTCGCATTAGAAAAATTTCGTTCTTATCTCATTGGTTCGAAAATTGTTATATATACTGACCATGCAGCCATAAAGTATTTAATCACCAAACCCGACTCCAAACCGAGACTCATCCGTTGGATGCTGCTTCTCGAAGAGTTTGATTTGGAGATTAAAGACAAAAAGGGGACTGAGAACCTTGTGGCTGATCACCTTTCAAGGTTGGTGAATAATGAGGTGACTAAGAACGAGAGAGAAATTCTTGAAGAGTTTCCGGATGAGAAGTTGCTAATGGTGCAAGAAAGACCATGGTTTGCTGACATGGCAAATTATAAAGCAACGGGGTTCATACCGGAGGATTTTACATGGCAAATGAAGAAGAAGTTGATGAGAGACTCAACTCATTTTGTATGGGATGACCCATATCTCTTCAAGATTGGAGCTGACCACCTTATAAGGAGATGTGTTGCTATAGAAGAAGCCAAAGACATCATGTGGCATTGTCATAATTCGCCATATGGTGGGCATTTCAATGGTGAAAGAACTGCAGCAAAGGTTCTTCAAGCAGGCTTCTATTGGCCCACTCTATTCAAAGACGCATATGAGCATGTGAAGAGTTGTGAGAGTTGCCAGAAAACTGGAGGAATTTCAAGAAGGAATGAGATGCCTCAACAAAGTATCCTTGAAGTCGAAGTTTTTGACTGTTGGGGGATTGACTTTGTTGGTCCATTTCCATCCTCCATGTCCAATGAATACATTTTGGTAGCCGTCGACTATGTGTCTAAGTGGGTAGAAGCAATCGCATCCCCAAAAGCTGATAGCAAAACAGTGGTCAAATTTCTCAAAAGAAATATCTTTTCCCGTTTTGGAACTCCTAGAGTGCTTATAAGTGATGGAGGTTCTCACTTCTGCAATTCACAATTGGCAAAAGCACTTGAGCACTATGGAGTCAAACACAAGGTAGCTTCACCATATCATCCACAGACCAACGGTCAAGCCGAGGTATCCAACCGTGAAATCAAAAGGATACTTGAGAAGACCGTGTCATCATCAAGGAAGGATTGGTCAATGAAACTTGATGAAGCGTTGTGGGCCTATAGGACCGCATACAAAGCTCCTACGGGTTTCACACCATTTCAGTTGGTGTATGGGAAAGCATGCCACTTGCCGGTAGAGTTGGAGCATAAAGCGTTTTGGGCGCTAAAGTTTTTGAACTTTGACCAAGAGCAAGCGGGGGAGAAGAGAAAGCTCCAAATGAATGAACTGGAAGAAATGCGTGACCAAGCATATCAATCAAGCAAGCTCTATAAAGAAAAGGTCAAGAGGTATCATGACAAGAAGATTATGAAGAGGCAATTCATGCCCGGTCAAATGGTTTTGCTATTCAATGCAAGATTGAAGCTATTTCCGGGTAAATTGAAATCAAAGTGGTCCGACCCTTTCATGATTAAAGAAGTCAGGCCTTATGGAGCAGTGGAACTAAAGGATCCTATCACCAAAGCAACTTGGACAAGGAATGGACAAAGACTGAAACCATACTTTGGTGGTGAAGTTGTTCGGCACACGACAACAATTTCACTAATTGATTCATAATCAAACATGAAACAGGCGTCGATCTAATGACGTTAAACAAGAGCTTGTTGGGAGGCACCCCAATTTTGTAAGTATTTTACTGCTTTGCATTTTAGATTAGGTCACAATGCACTCAAAATCAGAAACTAGTACAGAAACCAGAACACCAAAATTTTACCTGTCATAACTCGCCTAGCGAAGCCAAGTATCGCTGAGCGAGAATTACAGGTCAGTTTGACCAGTTTTGACCAGACTATTTCGCTTAGCGAGATATATCTCGCTCAGCGAAATTGTGTTATCAGACAGTTACGGTTTCCAAAGCCATAAACCCTCTTAACCCCCATAAATGCTTTCTCAACTGTCCCTAACCACCCAAATACTTCCAAAACTGGTTTCTATTCCATTTTATCCATTTTTCACAAAAACACAAAAACCCTTCCATATTTTCTCTAAAAAAATCAAACCCAAACTCAAACAAAGCCAGATTAAGCACTTGCACTGCATTTCATCACTTCTTTGTGCATCAAATCAACAGGTTTGAGTTCTTATCTTGCTTTATTTGAAAAAAATTCGAAAATGGGTAGAAATTTTGATTTGTTAGAATAGGTTGTTTGTTGTTGTGATTTTAGTGTTTAGAAAGCTGGTTAGGTTCGAAATTAGTGTATCTTAGATATGAACTGGAATAACAACACGATTGCCATGCAAAAATCCGATTTTTGAATCACTTTTTGAAAAACCCATTTTGTGTATATGTGAAATAAACTTGGGTTTGTGATGTTTGTATGCAATAGTTGTTATTTTACTTCATTTCTAAGATTACTGGGTGTATTTTCAAAGGATTAGAGGTAGTTCAGAGTGATTTTCGAGCCAAAATTTAAATTTCTGCACATTTTCGCTGAGCGAAAATCATGATCGCCTAGGCGAAAATTCATCTGGAAAACCCAGAATTTTTGAACATTTTTCGCCTAGCGATGCTTTTCCTCGCCTAGCGAATTTCTTCAGAAAATGAAAATTTTATTTTTGCTCTGAGTTTTTCAATTCCATTTTACACTAACCTCTATATCTCTTGTTCTGTATGCATTGCCTGGCTGTTTTGCAGGAATGGCACCTAAATCAAAGACAACCGGAAGCAAGAGGAAGCAAGGAGAATCGTCTCAAGCATCCGCACCGTATGATGCTAGTCGTTTCCGGAGCGCTCACCACGCTGCAAGGTACCACGAGCTGCTTAAAAGAAAGTTTTGGCATGAGAAAGAGTTTATCATAAACCCTCAAGGCAAATACAATGGTATATTGGGGATTTTTGAGAATAGAAAGTGGGAGAGGTTGGTGAGTCCACCGACCAAGATAAATGCAGATATTGTGAGGGAATTTTACGCGAATGCCATTCCAAATGACCCTGAGGACCCGTTTTAGTTTGAGACATTTGTCCGAGGCCGTGTTGTTAAGTTTCATCGCCCGGTTATTAATGCCTACCTAGGAAACCCAATACCCCCTCGTGACTCTGAGTACTTATGTGAGTTTCACACTCAACAAGCAAGAGGTAACTGGGACCATGAAGAAATTAAAAAAGGCTATTTTCAAGGAGGGGAAAGACTATGATATTAATGCGGCTGGGAGACCTTTTAGAGCCCTTAAGCAAAATATGACACTCCCGGCCCAGGTGATCCTTAACCTCATCCTACACAATATCCGTCCTAAAAGCCACACATCCTCAACCACACTAGATGTAACTCCTCTCATCTACTACATCCTTGCTGGAAAACAAGTGGATGTAGCCCGTATCATTGTCAATGAGATTAAAACAATTGCAATGAGTGGCATTACAACTGCTAAGTGTCCACTTGCGTTTCCCGGACTTATCATGGGCCTATGCCAAGCTGCACGCATCGTCCTGCCACCACAAATCCATGAACAAATAGTGCATCCGGTGGATGATGTCTACATTGCCCGCCACAATGAGGATAAGCAAGCAAGACATGCCCCCCAACAACCTCAACAGCAGCCTGAGTCCTCTCAAGCTCAGCAACAGCAACAGCAGCCTCAGTTTTCTGAGTGGGATCCTAGGTACTTCAACTATACATGGGATGCTATGGAGGCTCACTATAGGGGTCAGCTGGGTATTTAGGAGTCCCTTTTTCGATTGCAGCAGCAGTGGGGTGCTCCATCAGACCCTGCTCAGCAGATTATGACTCCTGATCAGTACCGTTCTTACGTGGCTTACCCTGGGGACATGCCATTTTATCATGGAGGGGGCAGTGCAGCTGCAGGTGATGGAGCTGGTATAGCAGCTGGTGGATCAGATGATGAGACAGAGAGTGATGAAGAAATAAGGGATTGAAGGAAGAGGAAGGACTTGAAAGCACGCCGCGAATAGTGACATATTTTATAAAGCTTTCAGTCAATTTTTTTTGAATCATGAACAATACTATGGCTTGTGTACCTTTGTTTCTGTATTCTGTTTTTGTACCTTTGAATTCTGTATTTTGTTTCCGTACTTTTGAATTTCTGTACCCTTTTGATTCCGTATTTTGATTATGTACTTTGAATTATGTACTTGTGGTACATTATGCTTAAGTTTTATGCTTTATGTTTTAAATTATGTGTGTTATATTTATTTAGTACCATATTATATTTAGTATAGTTTAATTTACTTTTTGAATGAACCCTGTTCAAATATTCAAAGCTAAATGCTTGAACTAAAGCCAAAGCATTGAGCAAAAGATCAGGTGAGTGATAGTGATAGAAAGTTAGTGATAAAGCGCGCAGCTAAGGTACTCGTTTCTTGTTTTTCTAGGTATATACTTGAATGTGAAATGAGTCCTTTGCACACAAATTTATTTTATTCAGTTTTACGCAAGAATATATTTACGTTTGAACCAATTAAAACTAGCCAAAATGTGAGGAATCCTCAAAGTCTTTGTATATATATGCAGGAGACCGGCATTTTATTGTTTAACTCGATTCTTTTATGTTAAATCTGAAAGTTGTTTTAACTTGTATGAAAGCACTGAAATGATCAAGGCATTTTTTTTGAATATGAGTAGAAACACTTGACCAAAAAGCCTACCCTGTGAGAAGTGAGTATTTGATAACCCCTTTGAGCCTAATGAATCAGAATTGTTAACTATGAACTGCCAATTTTCATAAGCTCAATTGCTTAATGAAATTGCCGGAGTTTGTAAAAAAAATCCAGTTCATAGTTAAATCATTATTGAATTCTGATATTTTACTTTCATTTTAAACCCTTATCCATCATGTTTTATTGTCCTTTGCCAAAATGATAAAGGAACATTCAATTAGGGTATCATCTTGAACTAAGTTGGGGAGAAAAGGGAGGTTGTGAAAGTCAAGTAATGGTGAAATTTTGTATTTGATCTTGACAACAAGAAAAAGAAAAGAAAAAAAGAAAGAAAAGCAAACCAAGAAAAAGAAAAGAGAAAAAGAAAAAATTGCAATAAATCAAAAAGTTGTCAAGATCAAAGAAATGTTTGAAAATCACCAAGAGTTGTGTTTGAATAAGGAGGAAGTGTGTAATTAGAAAGAATGTTCCTCTATGCTTGGCCTTTTGAATTCAATATTTCCCACATATGACAATTCTTTTGTAACCAAGCCAAATTACAACCCTCAAAGACCTTGTGATCGATGCTTTTGTGCTTTTAGAAATGATAATTAGATGGACGCATAACTTGATCGGAATGTTAGCAAACTTGCCGGATGAGTGTTCATAACCCTCACAACATGAGTTCAATTTGTTTCATTTACTTCTAAAGAAGTGTGTTAGGTGTGGTTCAAATTTAAATATGTTGTTTGCCAAGAATTGTGTGATAAGAAATTTGTGTTTAGGACTATGTCACATTCATGGTATATATCTTGTTGAATGGGAAACTGTACTGTTGCTAGCGCTGTCACAATTGAATCATTCATCTGATAAATCTTTTCTTCAATTACCGAATTTTTGCTTCATGCTCAACTTTGTCCAAAGCCTTGCTTTTTCCAATTATTTTGAATCTTTTGTTTGAGGACAAACAAAGAACTAAGTTGGGGAGTATTTGATAAGTGGCAAGAAATGAATAAATCCGTGTCTTTTATAAGGCTTTTTAGTTACTTGTTGTGCAAGTTATCTTAGGAAAAGCATGGAATTTATGAATAAATGCCAATTATTCTTTGTATACCTTATTCTTCCCCATTTGTGTAGGAAAAAGCAAGCCAGGACTTGAAAATAGCAAGAAATCACCAAGAGAAGAATGAAGACTTTCGCCCAGCGACTGCTTGGCGAGTGAATGGCGAATAGAGGCAGGGATTTTCAGGAGTTTTCAAAGTATACTTTCGCCCAGCGATCCCTTGGCGAGAAGTTGGCGAAGTCAGGCAGGGATTTTCAGGAACAGGGGAAGTTTGATTTCGCTTAGCGAAATCTTGGTCGCCCAGCGAGATCATCAAGGCGGTTTAATGCTGTAGAAGACGTGGCAGAATGCCATTGGCCAGTTTGTTAAATTCGCCGAGCGAAAGTAATCTCGTTGAGCGATATTTCACTTATCAGTTTTTGTATTTAAGCTATCTTTCAGCTTTTAGGTTAATATACTACTATTGTTAAGCTTTCATTAAGAACGAATTTTAGAGGTTTATTACCAGAGAATAGGGCTAAAAGAAGAGCACTTCAAAGGACAAACAAGGAATCAAGTTTAGATCATTCAAGGGTTTTTGAGAAATCAAAACTTAGCATTGATCTTCATCTTTACTCCAGCTTTTGTATTGTTGACATGAGAATGATCAACTAAATCTCCTTTGTTGGGATTAGAGGTAATGAATCAAGCTAGATGTAATCTATTTGATCATGTAAATATTTGATTCTAGAGTTTTATAATATATTGAAAGTTATTCTTGTTATTCAATCTTATGTTTGGTTTAGTGCTATTGAAAAATACATTTAAATCTAGGGTTAGAATGATTTTCTATCAAAACAAGTGTTCTAGACATGGAACTATGTTTTGATAATCACTTAAAGCATCAATACTTAATGCTTTTGGATCGTTTAATAGATTGGGAAATCGTCGATTAAACGATACAATTGATCTCACAACTTTATTTGGACACGAATAATGTTGTCGAGTGATGTGTGATAATATCGTTAAAAAGAGATTAAAACTAGAATCCTTTTATCATGATCATTAGAACATTATCGATGCTTGATTTATGACTTTGATACCGACACTTTTATGCCCTATTGCTTGTAGTATTTATTTATATTTTGAAAGTCGATTAGTTTTAGTAAACAAATGAAACCCTAACTTAAAACGATAATCGATGTTGAATGGTTTAAGGTGTCGCGTAAATCCCTGTGGAGACGATCCTAATATACTCACGTGTAGATAGGAAATTATAATGTGAGGAAAAACCTTTCATCAGACGTGTGGCAGATTTGTCGGCTAGTTGCAACGTCAAATTTGTTCGTTTCACAACCAAATCACCAATCCTTTTGACAATGGAGAGTGGGATTAGGTTGATACTTGAGCCAAGATCGATGAGTGCTTTACCGACATTCACATTACCTATAGATACCGGTAATGTAACTTTCCCCGGATCTTTCTCTTTCGTTGGCAATGTTCTTTGGATGATGGCACTACAATTCGCATCAAGCTGAATTGTTTCCTCATCATTGTACCTCCTTTTCTTGGACATAATTTCTTTCATAAATTTGGCATACGTAGGCATTTGCTCCAAGGCTTCCGAGAATGGAATATTAATTTGCAACCTTTTGAAGATATCTAGGAACCTTGCATATTGCCTCTCTTTGTATGGGAAAGTCAAGAATCGAATCAAATTTGGAAAGCGTTTGTATGCCCAAAGTTACGGATAAGAGACGCAACGCATCCAAGCCAAAGGTGATTGCTTCATTTTTTTTTCACTCGTTCACTAATTTTTAAGTATTTCACTAATTTAAGTACATGACTTGTCTCCCGTGAGCATAGTTTGGTAGGATAATACATTGTTACATGTAAGAGTCGAGATTTAAATCCAAACACCTCAATTATTCATTTAAAAAAATTATACACCAATTCACTAATTTTTTCATTTTTTTTTGTAATTTTAACTATATACCATGTTTCTTTTGAGGAAATTATATTACTACAATGTTATACGTGCAAAGAATCTATAATCTATAATATTAAAAAATTCCTTTTTCAATATGGGAACGAACCAAAATTCTTTACAATCGCTAGTTGTCAGGTTAAGCTCATAAAAATACTGAAGTATCGCAAGTGGTTGGTATGGTGATAGAAATAGATTAATTTCAAAGATATAGAATACCAAAATTTGAATATTGAATCTATTTTTTAATCTATTTTTTTTAGCAGCAAAGAAATTTTATTAAAAATATAGAAATAAGTACAATAGGTATTAAATCTACAAATTATGATGAACTACTGGAAGTTAGTTTAATGTTGATTGGTTGGTAATAAAAACCTAATCTTGATTTTTTTCCTCTTAAACTAATTCACTGGAAAATGGTATAATTCTCATAAACTCTTGCTTCTAAATTTTTATCATATTTATAAAGTTTTCAAGATGCATGTGAATATGGAAAGGCAAGATTTTTGTTTTAATTTTGAAATCAATGACCATGAAACTGATTTTTGTTTTAGAGGAAAATCATGAAACTAATTTGTATTGTCAATTTATATTGATTGACATAATTTTTCTCACATTTTAAAACTTAAAATTGATTATTACATACGCTAAATCATCTTTTAGTTTGATTATAACAAAATTTTAGTAAACATTAGTAGTGATTACATCAAGTACATTTTTGATTTGGTCAATGCATCAAAATCGATTTTGATTTGGTCACTACGCAATTCTAAAAAAATATTTCATAATTCAAACTAAACTTATCGGCAAACAATTTCTACCCAAAAATTACTAGGTTTTTTATTCTTTCAATTGCTCGGAGAGATACGTAAGAATAGGGCAGCCATAGTGTAAAAATAAATAATTTTATATTTTTTTTTCTTGCTTCTTTTGATACAAAGGGAAAATAAATATTTTCAAAATCAACAAAGTTATACACAACTTGTAAAAAAAAAAAGTTTTGCACAATAAATTACAGGTAACCTTTAAAAAAGCAATGTCATAGAATGCTAATATTATCACGCATAATCGACTTTCAAACTAAAAATTTAGTTTCAAAAGTCATTTATCTTTCTTTGCATGTTTTTATCTACTTAAACAAAATTGTTTACTTTATCAATTAAATCTGGAGCCAAGAACTAGAAGTGTGCCAATGAAATCTTTATTTTGTTTGTCCATGTGAGCAGGCCTGGCCCAGAGGGAGTGCAACCAGCTCTATGGTGCCGGGCCTCACATTTTTTGGGGCCTAAATTTTCAGTATTTTATAACCCAGTCGTTATTTACATTAATATTAATACAATGCGTAGATCTTAGAAGACATGATTTTATGCATATCACAATGGTTTGTGAAACTTTGTGAGTTTTAAAGGATGTGTGTTTGATGTTAGTCAAAAGTAAATATATTTTTATATCGATTCCAGAGGGATTAGTGCGATATCATAAACCGTTCAGCATCGATTATCATTTTAAGTTAGGGTTTCATCTTTTGTTTACTAAAAACTATTCGACTTTAAAGACATTAAAAATAAAACGGAGAGTAATAGGGCATAAAAAGTGTTAGGATTAAAGTTCGTCAATCAAACGTCGATTATATTCGAATGATCATAAATATGGATTCTAGCTTTTCTTATATACGATATTATCACGTATCACTCGACAACGTCATTCGTGTCCAAATGACGTCGTGCGATCGATCGTATCGTTTAATCGACGATTTCTCAATCTATTAAACGATCCGAAAGCTTTACGTTCCGACACTTTGTGTGATTATCAAAACCAAATCCCATGTCTAGAATTTCTTATTTTGATAGAATATTATTCTAAAACTAGATTCAAAAGTATTTTTCAATATCATTTAAATCAAACATAAGAATGGAAAACAAGAATAAACTCAATGATATATAAAAGGCTAGAATCATATATTTAAAAGATCAAAAGTTTACAACTAAGAGTGATTGATTACCTATAATCCCAACAAAGGAGATTAGTTGTTCATTTTCATGACAACCATACAAAAGTGGAAAAGAAGATGGAGATCCAAAGCTAAGAATTGATTTCTCAAAGTTTTTTAGTTAATCTACACTTAAATCACTTTTGCTCAATGAAGAATGCCTCTTTTTAGCCCTATTCTCTTTCTGGAAATAAAAACTATCAAACTGTAAGATAATTCTCTCTGAAAAATGAGCTAAAAAGCTTTTATATAACTGATTTTTATAACGCTCGCTACAGCGATGAGTTGGTCGCTGTAGCGACGGAAGATTTCTTGGCCAGTGGGTTTGCTCCACGTTAGCAAACGGGGTTCAAACCGTCCTTGGTCGCTATAGCGACCAGATCCATCGCTGTAGCGATGGAACCTTCATTTCTCCCTGCCTAAGCTCGCTTGTAGCGACCGGATCCATCGTTGTAGCGATGAATCCTCAGTTTTTCCCTGCCTAAGCTCGTTGTAGCGATGCATCCTGCTCGTTGTAGCGATGAAGCTTTATCAAATCATCATGTTTCTTTGCTCATTTCCAGGTCCTAGCATGAAATTTCCTGCATAATAGATGAGGTAAGACATAGGATCACTAATTTGACATTTAATCATAAATTATGAGATTATCCTATGATAACTTGCAAAACAAGTAACATAAGTGCTTAAAAATATATCAAAAGATAACTTCTTTGCACTTATCAGTGTTCAAGTCTCTGCTTGTTCATTTTTATTTATTTTTTGTTATATTTATTATTACGGATTAAAAATCAAAAGGAGTAAATAGTGAGAATTGAACCGTAGACATTGAGCTAAAATTTGTTAACGAAAGCCAATGGACCAAATAAGAAATCATGTAATTCAAGTATGTTAAAAATATATAAATTTGAAATTATTAAGAGGCTAATTTTTTATATTTGATTAGTTACAAGGAGGATGCATTTTTTTATGTTATTTACGATCTACATAGATTATATATATTTTTTTTTAAATTTTACATTTGTTTGCTTGGGGCCAATTTTATTATTAGAAGTTGGCCTTCAATTTGATCGGAACGGCCCTGTATGTGAGTAACTTAGTTGATAGAAAATTGCATAATATATATACAGATGTTGAGATTCGAATTCCGCCGCTTATTCATTTTAAAAATGAATTTAAAGCTATTATGCTATTTAAAAAAATACTCCTATATCCTTATCCTGTTTAATCGTCTTATTTAATTTTTTTATCATTGTTCGTTATAGCTATTGACTTGATTCTGTGAACCAACACATCAACATATAAAAGTGTAGCGTACGAGTCAAAATCAGCAAAATAAAACCTACCAAGGCTATAGTTGTAAAATCAACAATAACCCAAAAAGCAAAAACAAAACAACTTGCACATGATAGGGACAGTAAAGTAATTACACACCTTCCTTGTTCATACGAACTTTCCCTTTTCATTTCAAAGCTTATAAATTCACATTTTGATCTTCACTGTTCATTTCATTTTTTTATAAATCTCACATTTTTCATTCTCAAAATTCAACATAATTTCATTCCATTAATCATCTCCTCATTCTGTAAGTATATAACTTAATCATTGTAAATTTCTATTCCAATTGTCTTCAGCTACCAACTTATAGAATAATCACTTTCAAGATCTATTTTTATTATAGAAATAGATTAAAGTCTTGATTTTGACTATTCCCAAATTGTTTAATTTTGTGGGCTATTGTTATTTGATTTGATCTTAATATACACATGACTACTGGTAGCTATATTGGAATTTCTACCATGAAACCTTGTTGTAGAATCCTAACTAAAACTCCATTGATTTCTTGCTTTTCTTCAATTAAGTTTAGTGATTCAACAATGATGAGTATCTTGTCAAGATCAAGCTGTTCTAGATCAATCCATAGCTATAGATACTATAGATGCAATAATACTAAGATTGTAGGGTATATAAATGTGAATGGTTTGAATCGGAGAGATTTTAGCGTTACCGATTCAAATTGGGTTCAATCTAGGAATTTTAGGCCTAGGGTTGGATCATTGATACCGAATGTAACTTCGGATTTTAGAAACCAGTCTACATCGGTTGATTCTTATTCTAATGTTAATAATGACAAAAGCTTTGAGAATATTTTCATTCAAAGCGCTTTGAATCCGAAGCCCTTGGTGTTTGATAGAATTGAGACTGATGATCAAAGTAAAGAGGAGGAAGTTGACAAGTCGAATGTAAATTTAGATAATAAGTCGTATGATTTGAATGAGAATAAAGTTGAGGATAAGCTGTCTAAGATTGAAGAGGAAGCTTGGAAGTTTCTTCGAGGTGCTGTTGTTACGTACTGTGGGAATCCTGTTGGGACTGTTGCAGCTAATGATCCTGATGAGAAACAACCTCTGAATTATGATCAAGTATTTATTCGTGATTTCGTTCCATCCGCGCTTGCCTTTCTGCTCAATGGTGAAGGGGAAATTGTCAAGAATTTTCTACTTCACACGTTGCAACTGCAGGTATATTATGGCTTCAACAACTCAATTTAGTTTGTTACTACTTGCTGTTCTTCTGCAAAACAGTTTCTCCTGAAGTATTTGATAAGTTTTACTCGAATTTTTGAAAATAAATGCCCTCGTTGCACCTTTAAAATCTTTAGAGTGATTTGATTCTGTCAGCACTGTTAATTTAAATATTGTATAATCTGTTTAGACGATGCAGTTTAGCTTTGTTACCACATAAATGAAATATGTTGTTGTCTATCTAATCATTGGACAGTTCAATGGATTTTAGGGATCAATTGTTTCTTCTATGAGTATGAAAGGGATTTGAACTATCTTATGATATATGTAACTGTTGAATAAATCTATAAATGTTCTCAACCAATGAATCCATATCACTATTTCATCAGAACTTAAGGAAGAAAGTCCTGATTAATGGCTCACTTGCTAAGTTTCACTAATGCATATCTCAAACAAATGATGTTGGTGAAGCTATTATGGGACTTAGTACACTTGTTCCTTGTTTAATATTTGTTTATATTTGCCAGAGTTGGGAGAAGACCGTTGATTGCTACAGCCCAGGGCAAGGGTTGATGCCAGCGAGCTTCAAAGTAAGAACTGTCCCTCTTGATGGAAGCAATGAAGCATTTGAGGAAGTTTCAGATCCTGATTTTGGTGAATCAGCTATAGGCCGTGTTGCCCCTGTCGATTCAGGTAAATTTTTTTTTTCCGAAGCTAAAGCATGTTTCTATCGCATGAAAAGTTATTGTACTGTTGTTAATACGTCATCTTTTCCAGAGAGTGTTACTATCATTTTGCTTTTCAAAATTTTCTTCACATTACTTCTCAATTTTAAACTGTTGTTATCAGGATTGTGGTGGATTATATTGTTGAGAGCATATGGGAAGTTAACAGGTGACTATTCATTGCAAGATAGAGTGGATGTCCAGACCGGCATAAGACTGATCCTTAAGTTGTGTCTAACCGATGGATTTGACATGTTTCCTTCTCTACTAGTCACCGATGGTTCTTGTATGATTGATAGAAGAATGGGAATTCACGGTCACCCTCTTGAAATCCAAGTAAGCTGATTGCTCGCTATCATTGTTTGTATTTGAAGTAGTAATTACTAAAAATATAGCTAGTTGGAGCATAATAATTAGTCAATGGTTTGTTAGTGCCTATAAATAGGATTGATGTAACCACTTACAATTTATAGATACCGTTTTACTCATTTTAATCAAATACCAAATTCAGTTTTCTCCCAATTCTCTCCACCCGTTTTCTCTGAGCCATATCTGCAAACATGGTATCTAAGCCATGTTATCCACCTTGAGTTACAGTTCTGCTGCTTTTGTTCTTTACTTTTCTTCTTTTTACACATACTACTCAATGTGGGACTTGTGTACCCTGAAATACCCTTAGTTCCTATCTGTTTCTTCCTTAAGTTTTAGCTTCTGCCTTATGGTGGTTAAACTTGGTTTTTGTTTGTTGCTTCTACCAAATTGTTAAGCCTGGAGATGTGGCTTTCTCTAGGTGGTTAAGCTTTACTTGCCTAATTTGCTGTTCGATGGATGCTCTCTATATTGGGACTCTTGATTCTGTTGGAGTGAGTATTGTGGAGACGCTGGAAGTAGTTCAAAAGGGCCCAAAAGTTGGCCGAAGACTTTTAAGAAGCTATTTACATCGGCCCGTGCCATTTTTATTGTCAACTTTTATACTAGTCAATGTGATAACAACTTGTTCCTTTCTAACTTTTAGTGGTTGTTCTCTTTCACTTGCATTATACTTGTGCTCTTTCATTTATTGGTACTAAAATGAGAACTCTTCCGCTTAATGACATGATCTCTTACTCTTTATTTGGAGCAGCATCTCATTCTTCTGGTTAGATTCACTGAGCAGGAACAATTGATTTCACTGTTTTAAAAATCTTTATTCTTTGCCAGAATAACTGACTGGGAATTCTAAAATGTACAAGTTTCTCTTCACTCAAGGTTGCAAAATGACCAACAACATTTTTCATATTCAAAACTAAGACAGATTCATTGTTTAGAACATTTGAAAATATGCTTTACTGAACTGGTACTACTTATTACATCATCTTTATACAATTAAGTTTTAAATTGGATTGGGGTTGTTTGTGACACAGTTGATTGTCTTCCATAGCGTTCTTCCCGTGTCTAAGAAGTTAACTTTTGTCATGTGTTTACTATCATTCTGTCTCGTGTTAGATGGTTCGGTGATTTATGAATGAATATATAGTTTTGTCATCTGAATTGAATATTTAGATCATGAGTCTCCGAGTTGAACTTCGGAGGTCTTCCTTCTGCAACAGCATGATGAAACAATTCAATTATTATGTGTAATACTATCTTAATATATGCTCATAAATTTGTGTTTGAATATATGCAGGCATTATTTTATTCAGCTTTACGCTGTTCTCGTGAGATGCTGATAGTGAATGATACAACCAGGGATCTGGTGGCTGCCGTTAGTAATCGCCTGAGTGCACTCTCCTTTCACATGAGAGAGTATTATTGGGTTGACATGAAGAAGATTAATGAAATTTATCGGTATAAGACTGAAGAGTATTCTACTGATGCTGTCAACAAGTTTAACATCTATCCTGAGCAAATTCCTTCATGGCTTGTGGACTGGATATCTGAGGAAGGTGGATACTTCATAGGCAACCTGCAACCTGCTCATATGGACTTTAGGTTTTTCACACTTGGAAACCTTTGGGCCATTGTCTCTTCTTTAGGCACAACAAGACAAAACGAGGGCATTTTGAATTTAATAGACGCCAAATGGGATGATATCATTGGTCAAATGCCTCTCAAAATATGTTATCCAGCATTGGAGGGTGAGGAATGGCGTATAATCACTGGCTGTGACCCCAAGAACACGTAAGGCTCTTAAAGTTTCTTGTTCCTTTTGCCATTGTTTTATTTTCAACATAGTAATGCCACAACCTCCATAACGCTTTCGATGAAAAATTCACAACTGTTTCATGCATGCGTGCCATTAGCCATCGATCCAATAACTTGCCATAGACATTTCTTTTTATCAAAAAGGTTTTGGCTGTTGCATAATTCTTGCTCAGTATATTTGTTTTTTATGCCCTCTCGTCTCCGTTTGAAGTTACAATAATAACTTTTGTCCAACTCCTTGCAGCCCTTGGTCATATCACAATGGCGGGTCTTGGCCAACACTTCTCTGGCAGGTGAGTATGATGTTTGTTTGGACAATATTATCTTTAAGATGATGATTAGTACTATCATTATCATCACGACTACAGAAAGATTACACTTACCTCCTTTGAAATATGTTTAATTGACACATACACCCCCTCTATGTTGTAAAAGTCTAAAATATATTGATTGCTCCTCAATTACACACTCTCCTTTAATATTAAAAACAGTGGGAGGGTGTGTCATTTAAACAGAATTGAGGGAAGCCTGTACAATTTTTCCAACAAATAACGGTAGTGCGTATTCATTCATTTAAACATAGAAGGGTGTATCATGTATGTGTTATTTTAGCATACCTTATGGGAGTTGAATGCGATATCTCTTTTGATTGCTGTTATTATTGGAAATAATAATATCATGTGCCTTTCTTTTTATTTGTCTTCTATACTGATAAAGAAAATGAAACTTAGAAGTATTTTATTTTTCAATTATGCTTATTATGTCAAAATCCAAGAAACAATTACTTCCTGATATTGGTGCGTTGAGGCTTTATGATTATGGAAGAATGTGACCTTTTGTGTTAATGAACTGACATGGTGCCTTTAAATTACAGTTCACTTTAGCATGCATCAAGATGGGCAGGTCTGATTTAGCACAGAAGGCAGTTGATTTAGCAGAGAAAAGACTTTGTGTAGATAAATGGCCAGAATATTATGATACCAGAAATGGAAAGTTTATTGGGAAGCAATCGAGATTGATGCAGACATGGACTATCGCTGGTTTCCTTACTTCAAAGATGCTTCTAAAAAATCCAGACAAAGCATCTTTATTGTTTTGGGAAGAGGATTTTGAAATTCTTCAGAATTGTGTTTGCATGCTAAACAAAACTGGTAGAAGGAAGTGTTCCCGTTTTGCTGCAAGATCCAAAATCCTTGTTTAATAATGACATGTCTTCTTCTACAGTCTTTGACTGATGATACAGTTGTAACTCTGCATGCATGGAGGTGTAGAGTTATTATTACTGTTTGAACTTTCTCTGAACTTTGAAGCTGGTCACTCACAGTCTCACACCTCATCATTTAATAATACTACCATTGTGTGTTGATGATACTATAGTACGATGATGGACTAAACTTTTCAGAATTAATCTGTAGAACATAGTTCTGTAACATCATTAATTATGTGGGGGTAACTCATTCCACGTAGATTCATTCATATTCCCTCACTGGTTTTTTACTGTAACTGCATGTGCCATGTGGCTTCACTGTGTATCTGACTAGTACTTGGCATATTTATTTATTTATTTATTTCAATTAGAAGTCACGTATTACTTAAGATTAATTACTGAGATTATCTCTGCTCTAATCTCTTTATCCGAATATTTCTTGAAAAAAATTGTATTACTCTTGTAATATCTACTACTCGATTAATCACACTTTTAACAAGATCAATAGCAAACCATGAACTAGAAAGGAGGTATGATTTCAAAGAAAAAGATAAGAACAAACTTTGAGTATTGTTGTTGATGTAAGAATGATTAATTAATTTAAATCAATAGTTATGACTCAGGTGAAAATATGTTGTTTAATAAAGTGAATGGGTGCAAGTAAGTGTCTATAAACATTTGTAATTTGATGGAAGTTATGAATCAATGTTGAAAGGGGCAGTCATTTCCATTAAGTTTTTGTGCTAATTGCTATCAAGAACGGGTCTTGAGAAAGAATGAATGAGAAAGAGATAGTCTTAAAAAAGAATGAATGAGAAAAAGATAGATTGAGATTTTGAGGATTGTTGTTTCTACTCTACTATCATGCCATCATGGAATAAGATATATTATTCAATTTAATGTCTTTATTATGTGATGATCACAAAACTAGTTGCTTCCTGCAATAGTCTGTGATGATAGTGTAATAAATTAGCTTGTTGTATGCATATTTCAGCTGTAACATTATCTAGTCACTATGTAGGCAACATTAATAAGATAAATAAATGGCAAGACAAGAGAGATCAGAGAGAGATTGTGATTGATGATAGAAGGGTACAGAACTGGCAACCATCTATTAGTACTCAGTCTTACATGCAAGAACAGTAGCTTTCTTTGCCATGTCAAGTTAACTTTGCAACATAATTAGGCAAACAAAAGCATACAACTTTTCCTAGGTCCAAAATGGACAACCAAAATAAATTATAAAAAAGGGTGAGTGAGTGAGTGAGAGAAACAACAACAACCTATCCTTTACATTACATAGGTAAAAGTATTGGTGCAAACTCAACTTTATGAATGCTCATGCCATGTTTGCTCTGAAAAGTTGAATTCTGGTGTCACCAAGCCTTAGAGAGTAAGTGGCTTTTTTGTAGTCGGCCCAAGTAAATGGTCTGAAGAGAGAGGGCCTGGTTGGTGTAATCAAAACTGGTGGAGCAACAATGGAAGCATTTAGAGGTGGAGCCCCAAAATATGCCATTGACATTCTAGATTTGTATGAGTTTGTCATTGCCCTATGTCTCACGCTTACAAACCTTCCATTTGTCATAACCTGTGATCACAATACACCCACACAAAATCAATTACCTCCTTTTTTAGTTCCCACCAAAGTTACTTCTCATCAAGTCTCATTCATTCTATCCCACATGTTATTTATTCTATCACTTGATATTAGATGAGTAAATATGTATTTTGGTCCTTGAAATGGTAGCGGACGAGTAACTTTAGTCCCTCAAATTTATTAAATGGCACGTTTAGATTAAATCATATCAATCAATTTAATCTCCATCAAAACATCAATTTAGTAAACATTTAGATTAAATATTTACTCAATTATGTAAAATTAAAATAGGATATGATAAGGATAAGGCAAGGTTATTTAATTGATTTGTCTCCCAAAATATTTTGAACCTTATCAGTATAGCTAGCTAGCACATTTTGTGTGATTGATCATGAACAGAAAATTGATATTATTAAAATTCAATTCAATAGACATTAAGTCAATAATGCAAGTCATTTCACTTCAATTCCTATCAAGTTGAAAATATTTCCCCTTTTCATGCTAGTGCTGCTGATATATAGATAGATAGAGGAGGCCCCTAGTTTTTTTTTTTTTTTGAATGGCAAGAGGAGGCCCCTAGAGAGTGTGAGACCCTCCCTTTTATTATGGTATAAGCAAACTGAATCAAGAAAAGTCTGTGGGGTTAAAATGACTTAAAAGATAGAAAGAATAAAAACAGATATAATTTTTTGACATAAAAAATTTGATATAGAATACATTATCATTTGATTTTTGTATGTATTTTTTAAATGCTTATAAACTATAGAAGTTAAAAAGTAAGAAACTGAGATATAATACAATATCTTATTTTGATGTTCAATCAACACAACCGAATAGAAAAGAAAAAAACTTGAAAAACATATGAAATAAAAAGAGGGATATGAATAAGAAAAGAAAAGAAAAAAATACCTCAAGGACATCACCTATATTAACACAGAGAGCTGAGGGGTCAGGGTTAACAGGAATCCACAGACCATGTTGAAGAGAAATTTGAAGACCAGAAACGTCATTAGATCTAAGAATGGTCAAGATCTGAGGGTCAGAATGCTCCCCAAAGCCAACATTGTTGGAATGTGACTTGTCCTTGTTAAGTGTAGGTGGGTAGTGATTGAGCCTAAGAACTGAGTCACTATCAATATCCTTTATCAAACTGCTGAAAACCTTTGTATCAGGGACCCCCAAACCTTCTGCCATTAACTCTAATATCTCACATGCCACCTCTTTCACTGCTTCTGTATATTCACTCACCCTACACCTGTCATAATCATATCATATGATAATAAATGTTAATTATTTATCACTAGTCTATTAATGTTTTTATTATGTAGAGAGGCAATTAACTAAATAACTGTAACAAAAACATGATTATTTACTGATTATTGATTTCTTAGCTGGTGATGACTAAGATAGAAGTAAGTAACTGAACTCAAGTTTTGTCAGTGCCACTAGTACTCTATCTGCCTCTTGCCTTGACTACTCACTGCACCTTCCCTTTCTTATTAATTTCTTTTTTCAGCTTTTATTTACTCAATATGTCATGCTTCAAACCTTTGCAATACTCATATTTATATCTATACAGTTGTGTTACAGACATTATAATTGTTTATCTATATTTTTTTACATGCCTTTCAAAAATAGACATAAAAACTAGTAAGAGACATTATTGTATTGAACACTAAAATTTTTATGTTAAAAAATAATTACTAATATGTATACTAATTTTTTCAATTAAAATGGTAAATGCATTTCCTACACCTAAAATATGGTTCTGCGGATGCACCACCATATGTAATACTAGAGAATCTAAGGGCATATTTGGAATTTGGGTCGATTTGTTAAAATTTGCAAAAACTAATACCATGATTTCAAACATACACTAGCTTCATATTACACTACATTTTTAACGAATATAACATACAAGTCGTATAATAAACAAATAGTATATGGTCCATTTTTCTATATATTTTTTATGATCAAATAGTATGTATGGTCGATAACAAAAATAAACATTGTATTCATTTATAGAGGGGAAACGTTGAAACTCTGAAGCATATTCATTCTTCGCTGGTCAGATACAACAATACAACTCATATGAAGGTGTAGTAGTTTCAGAACAAAACGTTAAAAATTACTCAATGAACTAAAATGGTCACGGGCATAATATATTTATCTATGTGCTAGCCAATTAATAACCCACTATAGCATGGTCCATAATATAAAAGAGTATATTGTGCATGATATATCGCCACTCCCCAACTATCAATTCACATTTGTAGGCTATAGTATTATTATACTTAATATTAATATTACAGTTTCTATATGGCCACCCCAAGTCCCAACATCATAGAAAAGCCAATATAATAAATATAAAAAAATAAGAAAGAAAAAAAGCCAATATAAAAAATCATAGAAAAGCCATATAATACCTTTGTTTCTATATACAGCGCTCTTTTAATACATTCACACAAATTAATAAAGTTGGTTGATTTGGTTTGTACAATGTTAAGTTTCATAACAAATTATGTCGTCAAAATTACCCTTATAATTAAACTTAAGGCAAAAATAAAATAAAAACTAATTAAGAATGACTACAAAATTGAATGTGATCTAGACTTATATATTATCCACCATTTTATCTAATTGATTATTCACATAATTAATTTGTTTCAAGACTCATCACTCCACATCGTTCCTTAATCGGCACAAGAGAAAGATGGTTAAATATATAATTAGATACTTTAATAAAAAAAAATATTAATTCAATTTGAATGAAGTGAGACAAAAAAAAATTGCATATAAGGAGAAATCTACTACTTCCACTTACTAAATGTTAAAAGGATAATGAGAAATAGAAAAATCTAATATAGTAATTAGCTAGTTTTCATGACATACCTGAAGTTAGAATGTGGATCATCATTGGATATAGTTTTGGATATTTGAGCAATGGAGGAAGTGTTAGCATTGAGGAGAAGGTACTCAACCTCACCAATATCTCCATTGAATCCTATGTTCTTACAACCGTAAGCAGGTGCAGCTTGTTTCTTTTGAGACATTGGTTTTGCAAAGAAACTAAACCCTGCCTCTTCCATTTTGTCAATAGTTCCATCACTAATACCATGGTTTATCACCTTGAAGAAACCATACTCTTCACTTGCTTTCAAAATTTGTTTTATTACCTCTGACCTTTCACTCTTAAGGTCCACTATTGGAATAAGATCATTTGGTAAAATCGTTTCATTCCTAATTGGTTTGGGTGAAGCCAACACCATATTTGTTTCTCTTGGTAAAGAGTAGTGTAAAGTAATTAAACACTCAAGTTTGGTTCTAAATCTTTGTTTTTACTCTATGCTATAGTATAGAACTTTGAGAGCTAGATATAAATGTTTTTTTTTTTTGGTGTTAACAAAGTTGGTGCTATATTACATGTTAGGAAAGAGAACTAGCAAGAAAGAGAGGAAGAGCAAGAGAGAATTTTTTTCAGCAAGAGTATATGCAGTATATGAACAAAGGAACAGAGGTAAGGGGATTATGAGCTTAGCTACTAAAATGGGATATATTTATATATGTAGCAAGAATAGGAGAGGATGGGGATTAAAATATTTTGAAATTGTATATACTTATTAGAAATGACACGTTTAATTTTCAATACAATATATTAATTTATTTTTTCTATTTTTACCCTCTAATTAATATTATTTACATCACTTCTAAGTCAATGTCTTTCACTTTATATTTATAGTAACAATGAATACATCAATATTTGACAATCATAATTTAGTAAAAGTAACATAGTTTTATATATTTTTTTTAGTAAAAATAAAACCTTCATTTATATTATTTATATATTTTCTTAATTTATATGAAATAGTTAAATAAATTGATTATGGTGGGATGGGGAGATAAATTTTTTTACAGGTAGAAAAATTTCGTTGAATTGCTAAACAAGAAACCATTACAATTATAGTATATTTTCGGCCTATATTTTTTAAATTCGGTATCAGGCCTAAAACCATGACAATTATAGTATTGATTATGCATTGTAAGGGCATTCTTCGTGCTTGACATGGAACTAGCTCAAAAAATAAGCCAACAAACTCATCAACTATATGACACATAGAAAATGCAAGGAACAATTTACAACAAGCCAATGTTTATATCCTAACAGCCATTCTATCATTTCTTTAGCTTTTGAGGCACAATTCGACTATATGTTGTCTCAACAAAGTGTCCAAATTAATCATGTTATCAAAATTCAATTTAACATTGGAGAGTTTACATAGAAAAGAGTCAGCCACAAGGATATCTACACACACACACTATGAATTTTCAAAGAGTTGAGTTCAGAGGGATTTTCCTAACAGTTCAAAAGCTTTCTTTACCCATGGGAAAATAATATTTATATGATGACTTGATATAAGTAAAACATTTTTAATATTTCCAATTTTATTTCATGGGGATTAGGGAATTTGGTATACTTTAAAATTGAAGTACAACTAAGTTAAGGACATTGACTTTGTACACTCTGTCAGGACTCGTGAGGACTGATTCTTGCCTTTTCACTTTAATTAGTAGTATTTTAATATGCCTATAATGTGTCTCATGTCTTTCTTTGACATAAATCTCCCTTTTTAGTTAACTTTATTACCGTCCTTTTGACTAATCACTTCACTTTCGCTCGCCTTTCCTCACCAACTTTCACGTGCTCAACTTAGTTTTTTTTGTAAACATATGAGTAAATGTTTTTATTTATTTAATTGATTTAGTTAATTTTGTCTCATGTGATTTAATTGATAAGAATATTGCAATATGCCGGAATGTATTCAAATCCATGATTTTTCATTTATTCATCTCAAACATGTATTTATTGATCAACTAACTTTTACATAAACGCATTTAAACACAAATCAATTTACATTCAACTTATTTCTAATCAAAATTATTTTTTAAAGTATAGAATAAATTCACTTAAAATCAATTTTTGTTGTTGCAATACCAAACATACACTCAATCTAATTTAAAATGAACTACGACCAGATAGTTGTTTATTCTTATTTCACTTTTTGAGAGGGAGTAGATAAACCCTGAAATCTATTTTATGTATAAATAAAACGCAAACTTTATATATAATAGGAATAATATTTTTTTTATCAAAAAAGAGAATACAAGGATCTAGTTTTATCTCCTTTAAATAATTATTAATTTCCTTCCAATCTATATTATGTACAAGATATGTTTAAAAATTTAAAAAAAATTCATTTTATTTTATCTCAAAGATATCAATCTTAAAAATTAATTTTGAAATAATGGTTAATCACCTGAAAATGATTTTATTTTACATTTATAAATTTTAATGGTTTATATTTAATAAAATTGGCATAGCTCATCATCTATCACAAAAACGAGTTAGAATCGATATAAAAAGTTGTTCAACAATGCATCATGTTATAGCTTTCCACATCTACATTTGCTTTAAATAGTGAACTTTCCCGTTCCTAAATAATGGACATCTGGAGACCAAGCCTTGCTGTTTATGGTTACCCATATATACCAATTGCCCCATTACAATCTCACATGTCCTTATCATATTCAAAGTGTCATTGAGTAGTAAGTACTTACATATCTTTAATGGGTCACACTATATACCATTTTCAAATTGAAATGATACACATAGCTAGCTATAAATTAAAGCTCCCACATTTTTCTTGAAATACTACTTCTGTTGTTGGTTTAAACCTCGTTTTCTTCATTACCCTATTTGTGCCTAAATCCATAAACCATCTGTATCTTTTAAGATGCAATCCTTGCATTTATGATTCTTCTTCCACTTTGAATATTTCTCTATTGCCATGTGAGTGTAATATAATCAGATGATGGTGAGTATGTAAAAGACCCCATTTCTAGACAATGCAATAAAGTTGTAGTATTTGCATAGTCATTCTGTTAAAACAAAAACATCTTTAATAAAATTAAAAAGTTATGTTCTTGCCAAATAGTAGGTAATTCACACTAATTAATTATATATAGTAGGTGATTTTATTAAAAAAATAATCATATTATTCATAATATCTCATAGAAACTTGTTTAGCAAGAGAGAAAGAGATTATTGAAAAATCAAAATTAAATTAACTGAATGGCGATGAATGTTTGAGAACTAAAATTCTAAGAAAAGCATAAGTAAAAAGCTGATAATTAAACTGAGCTAAAATGTGAGCGAAAAAAATTAAAATAGAAATCTTGTCAACAATAGCAGTTGATTCACACTAATTAGGTACCGTTTGGCCCGACTTTTTTTTCTACTTCTCTCCAATTTTAAGGAAAAGGTAGGCCAAACACAATATTCATTTAAGTACTTACTAAAAAAATATTTTAAACATTTTTTCCTTTCAAAAAATATTTTAACATTTTTTTATTTATAATATATTTGTACAATATTTTGCCAAACAACTTTTAACTTAAAAATAGCTTTAAAATTAAAAAAAATAATAAGGTAACAAAACAACTTTAACTTCTTTCTTAAAGCCCTTAATTTTAACTTTGTTTTAAAGTAGCTTTTGGACTGTAAAAAAGTCAGGCCAAACGATGTCTTAGTTATAGTAGGAACTTTTATGTAGTGAAAAAATAATTATATTCTTTATAATATCTTTCATTGAAACTTGTTTAGTACGTAAGAATAAAAAGAGGTTATCTTAAAATCAAAATTTAATTAATTGAATGATATTTATGAGATAAATAGTTGAGATTTACTTATATTTTGTACCACTAAACTTGAATGTATTGCAAGTTCCCTCCACTTGAAGTAAGCATATGTAAGTATAGGACACTAAATGTGGGTACAAATATTGCAGATTTTATCTATATTAAAATGAAATAAATTTGCTTCTATACAAAAACATTGTGCAATTAAAATACAACTATTATAATTGAGCACATTATATACCTTAATTCAACACTTTATTTTATTTTTATATCTCACTCCTCAACACATCATCAATCTATCATTTATCACGTTATTTACTTTTATCTTTTTCTCTTAAGATGGATATATCTTTTGGGTGTACACCTAAACATTTTCCTTTAAAATATTACAGGTTGGAAGACAAACATTTTGAAAGGTACGCTGAATATGTCATATGTTGATGCGGTGTACAATTAGGTTTATCGAAGAGAACAATAATTGACCAACTCATGCAACTATGCTATATATAACGCTAATTATAAGAGCACACCTAGCTTATCTATGACCAATTAAAACTACAGAACATACCTTTTGTGAACTTTATTTTGATTTGTTGGTTGACTGTGGTAATTAGAGATAGGTATGCTTTTTTCCATGCAGTAGATTATCCCATACTTCAATATGACAAATACTATATTAGGATACTAATTAATATATAGAGAAATTAACATGATACTGTGTGCGAGAAAGTTCCTCCCAGTTTCCCAATCCATAATATATCACGTTTCATATGTTAGTGGTCTAAACTTGGAACCAAATGTACTTTTCATCTTATTTTATTTTTATGGGGTTAGTGCTTGTTAGCGCAGCTATGAAGCTTAACTTTCTTAAGCAACTATTTTGATCTTAGGGTTTTTCTGGTTTTGGTGAATTTAGAGAGAATGAGAAGAGAAGAATGAGAAAAAGGAAATTGTGTTATTGATTTATTTCTGCTTTGATAATGTACAAGTGAATTGGCTTATATACAAAAGTTATGCTAGATTGCTTGAAGCACAAGCTATGTAACAAACTCTAACAACCTCAGACTCTGAAACTCAGAACTTTAGCGACATTCTAGGGAACTTGTAACTAATCAATAACAAACAAAAATCTAATGTGATTAACCAACTAAACATGATTAGATCACTAACAAACTTGAATTAACAAACTAACATCCTCCCTTAATTCAAGTTTTCACTTCCTTCATGCCAATCAAACTCCTTAGCTTGATGAACCTGTCAACCTTCAATGACTTAGTGAATATGTCTGCAAGCTGCAGCTCAGTGGAACAATGAACAACCTGCAATGCTCCTTTGTTCACTTGCTCCCTCAGAAAATGAAACTTAGCTTCTATATGCTTGCTTCTTCCATGTAAAACTGGATTTCTGGCTAAGTTTATAGCAGATTTGTTATCTATGAACAATGTTATAAGTCTGCTAACATCTATCTCTATCCCCTTGAGTATATTTTCAAGCAAAGCTGCCTGACATGCTGCCATACACCCTGCAATATACTCAGATTCACATGTTTACAATGCCACAACAGGTTGCTTCTTAGCACATCATGAAATTGGGGCATTCAGAAACTTGAATAGGTAACCTGAGGTGCTCTTCCTATCATGCTTATCTCCACACCAATCTGCATCAGAGTAAGCTATCAATTCTCCAGAGTTTTCATTCAGGCACTTAGGAAATAGAATGCCAAACTGCAATGTTCCTTTGATGTATCTCATTACTCTTTTGGCTGCTAGCAGATGAGATACTCTAGGTTCACTCATGAATCTACTGATTATACCAACTGCATATGCAATATCAGGCCTACTATTGCATAGGTACCTCAGTGATCCAACAATTTGCTTAAACAATGTAGGATCCACAGGTTCTTCTTCTTCATTCATTACTAGTTTTACATTTGTCTCAGCAGGTGATGATGATGGATTGCAGTTCATCATATTGAACCTCTTCAATATATCAGATGCATACTTCATTTGATGCATTACATGTCCCTCTGCATTTTCAGTAAACTCCAGGCCTAGAAAATATGTCAATTTTCCTAAGTCTGACATTTCAAACTCACTCATCATCTGAGATTTGAATGCTTCTATCTCATTCACATCACTACCAGTCACTATCAAGTCATCTACATAGAGACAGATGAGTAACTGATTACCTTCAATTCCTTTCTTCACATATACACCATATTCAGACTTGCATTTAACAAATTTTTTCTGCACAAGAAAACTGTCAATTCTTTTGTTCCAAACTCTTGGTGCTTGCTTCAGTCCATAGAGTGCTTTGTGTAATCTATGCACCATATCTTTTTTCTCTTTGATTTTGAAACCTGGTGGCTGTGTTACATACACTTCTTCATCTAAAGGACCATTTAGGAAAGTAGATTTTACATCCAAATGATACATTGGCCAGTTTCTTCCACAAGCTATAGCAACTATCAGTCTCACAGTCTCTAATCTTGCTACTAGGGCATATACTTCAAAGTAATCCATACCAGCCTTCTGCATGAATCCCCTAGCAACTAATCTAGCTTTGTGTTTGGCTACTTCACCATTTGACTTCAGTTTCAACTTGAAAATCCATTTCACATCTATAGGTTTCTTGCTAACAGGTAGTCCAGTCAGTTCCCATGTGTTGTTTCTGATGATTGAATTCAACTCTTCAATCATAACATTCTTCCACACTTCTTCATTCAGTGATATTTCATGGTTGATTGGTTCTGCATCTGCTAATAAGGCTAAGTGAACAAATTCCCCTTCTTCATTAACTAGATTATCTGGAATAACTTCATGTCCAGCTAACCTTGTGGAAGCAAATCTCTGTCTCCCTGAAGTTCTAGTAGCTTGATTCTATTCAACATGTACTTTAGCTTGAACTTCAGTATCAAGTTGAACTTGTTCAACTTGATCATCTTCTTCAATTATTGTGGGAACTGTGTGATTGGAACTCTTCTCTTTCTTATTCCAATCCCAAGCTTCATTCTCACAGATTTTAACATCCCTACTAATCACTATTGAATGAGTTAGAGGATGATATAACCTGTATGCACCTGTTTCATGATAACCAACCATTATCATAGGCTCACTCTTATCCCCTAACTTTCTTCTCTTTGCATCAAGGATATGTTTGTAACATAAGGAGCCAAAAACTCTTAAGTGTTTAGCTGACTGCTTGCATCCTAGCCAAATTTCTTCAGGGATTTGATTCAGTTTCTTAGTGGGGCATCTATTCAAGATGTAGGCTGCAGTTCTTACAGATTCTCCCCAAAAAGTATTAGGCATCTTCTTCAATTTCAACATACTTCTGGTCATGTCAAGCAAACTTCTATTTCTTCTTTCAGCCAAATCAGTGTGTTGTGGAGTATAAGGAGCATTTACTTCATGTATGATACCATTGTCTTCACAAAATTTCTCAAACACTTTTGAGGTATACTCACCACCATCATCAGTTCTTAAAACCTTAATAGATTTTCCACTTTGCTTTTCTACTAAAATTTTGAACTTCTGAAACATATCAAATGCTTCACTTTTGGTCTTAATCAAATATAACCAGAATTTTCTGTTGAACTCATCAACAAAACTAATGAAGTATCTATTGTCCCCTAATCAAGGAACCTCTAAAAGACCACATACATCTGAGTACACAATATTGAGTAGCTCCTTTGATCTACTAGCAGTACTTGAACTGAATGCATTTCTAGGTTGCTTGCCAAACAAACAAGTATCACAGGCTGTGTTAGATATCTCAATTTTAGGTACACCAAGAATCATTTCCTTATCAACCAGTTGATTAAGACCTCTAAAATTAAGATGACCAAACCTATAATGCCATAACCAGCTATCTTCATCTTTTGCCATAGCAGATAAGCAGTTCAACTCTACAGCTTTCATATTGGTCTGAAATGTTCTATTTTTTGCAAGGGGAGTTTTCAAGACTAACCTTTGATGTTTATCAAACACCTTCAGAACATTATCCTTCATAGTAACTGAGTATCCTTTCTGAATGAGTTGACCAACACTAAGTAAATTGCACTGCATTCCAGGGACATACATAACTTCTTCAATTATTGCTACTTTTCCATTCTTTCCTTCAATAGCAATCTTCCCCATACCTTCTGAAGTTAATGTACTATGATCTGCAAGTTTCACCTTTGTGTTCCTTCCATGATCAACTTCCCTCAACCATGCTTTGTTTCCAGTCATGTGATTAGAACAACCAGTATCTAAGAACCAACTTTCTGAATTGCAGCTCTCAGTACTAGTTGTTGTAACCATCAATAATAATGAATCATCTGAATCATCTTGTGCAATCTTAGCTTATTCCTCATCATTATGACCTTGTTTTCCCTTACTAGACCAACATTCAGAAGCAAAGTGTCTAAATTTCTCACATTTGAAACACTGAATCTTCTTCTTATCAAAATTTCTCTTCTTTTGATTAGAGTTTCTTTCTTTTGAAGATTCACTTTTGTCAGTTTCTTTGTTCTTGCCTTTAGACCAGTTTCCTCCCTTAGTGTTATTCTTCCCTTTCTTGTAGTTCTTCCTATCATAACCATCCTTCTTGATAGTTTGAACTTGTAAGGCTTGTTGAATTGATCTTTCACTGCTTCTTTCTGAAACCATCAATTCATGAGCTTCTAGTGAACTCTGCAGTTCCTCAATCTTCAAGGTTTTTACATCTTTTGATTCCTGAATTGCCACAACAATGAAATCAAACCTTGATGATAGAGTCCTCATGATCTTCTCAACAATTTGTTGATCAGTCATAGTCTCTCCACAAGCTTTCATCTGATTCACAATACTGATGAGTTTGTAGATGTACTCTGCAATCTTTTGCTCATCTTCCATCTGTATCAATTCGAATTTCCTCCTTAGTGATTGAAGCTTAATCAACTTCACCTTATCATCCCCTTCATGATACTTTGAAAGAATATCCCATGCTTCCTTTGAACTAACTGTTTTTGAGATTCTTTCAAAATTTGCTTCATCAAGACTCTGTTGAATCAAGAACAGAGCCTTGCAATCTTTCTTCCTCAATTCTTTGTGTGTGTTCCTTTGCACTTCTGTTGCATTCACAGCTAACTCACCAACTCCATTCTGCACAATTTCAAGCAAATCTTGTGCTCCAAACAGATTCTTCATCACTGCACTCCATCTTTCCCAATTGCGTGCTTCAAGAATTGGAAGATGAGTGTTGAAGCTGCTGCTACCATTCATGGTACTTCCTTCAGCGTTTCTTCTATGTACTTACGTAATTGAAGATCTTGATTACCCCTTAGAACGAAACCAAAGGCTCTAGATGCCAATTTGTTAGCGCAGCTATGAAGCTTAACTTTCTTAAGCAACTATTTTGATCATAGGGTTTTTCTGGTTTTGGTGAATTTAGAGAGAATGAGAAGAGAAGAATGAGAAAAAGGAAATTGTGTTATTGATTTATTTCTGCTTTGATAATGTCCAAGTGAATTGACTTATATACAAAAGCTATGCTAGATTGCTTGAAACACAAGCTAAGTAACAAACTCTAACAACCTCAGAATCTGAAACCTCAGACTCTGAAACTCAGAACTTTAGCTACATTCTAGGGAACTTGTAACTAATCAATAACAAACAAAAATCTAATGTGATTAACCAACTAAACATGATTACATCACTAACAAACTTGAATTAACAAACTAACAGTGATGTCACATTATTTGGTTTCAATTTTAGGTTTCTATTCAATGCCCTATGTTTCTTCGTTCATAAAGTAAAAGATATGTTTTATATTTACTACAACTAGAGGGCGACAGCTGGGGTGGATGGGTGTTCTACGTGGTTTACGAATTTCGACAACAATTTAGGTTGCCATTTATTCATGGTTTTCAACATTTCTATTAATGAGATGGTGATATGATTGATATTGATTCAATAACAGTAAAAAAACGATATAAATTGAGTTTTGATGTCTAATATTGTTTTTTTCTTGAGTAATACCATAAATTTATCATTACATAGAACAACATCAATTTTTATTAGGGTTTTAAAATATTGGTCCACCGTAAGTGATACATGACACTTTATCTTACTAGATATGTGTATGATCTTCTTAAATGAGACAATGTGATTTAATTGATTTTTTTTTTAAGAAGTTAAATTAACTTACTCAAATTGGTACCGGAGAGAAATCGAACATGAGACCTTGAGGAGGAGCAAACTCTCATGTCTCAAGCCAATACTACCAGACCAACCCATATGGGTTGTGATTTAATTGATGTTGATTCGATTAAACAATAAAAAATTTGTTTTATTTGTTGTTTGTTGAATCAATACCGATTAATTTGATGAATTATCACTTATACGTAAAAGAAAACACATGTCAACGAAATCGCATCTGAAAAAATCTTAAAGGTTGGACTAATTACACATACTAATTATGTTACCATTTTATCCGTAAAGATAAATAATGCCATAAATTTCTAGTTACAAGTAACAAAAGATTTTTTACTGACAGTTAATGGGATAAAGTTTGATTGTTGCTTTTGAAATGATTTTTTTTTTTAAACTGCAAATAACATGTTGCACTTCTCTGCCATAGAAGCCGTTTTGGTAGAGATGTGTTTGGTCACTCAGAAACAACTCACCACAAGTACAGTACAGTGCTACTTGGCTAGGGGCCTCTTTCTAAGTGATGGCTTTGTAGTAAAATGTGTGGGTCATAATAGAGTCCTCTTTGCCCATCAATCACCAATCATCAATACATGACACGGAATTACTATATCACACAAATTATGGATAGCACTTGTGTATCGTTGGGCTGCCAATGTTATATAACATTGACTAATTAGGATGTGTCACGTGGCCAATGTAAAGAAGAGCTAAAGCAATAGTACACATTATATAACATTGGTTGTTCAATAGTATATAAGTGCTATCCACATATTATTGCCCATCAAAAGTGTCGCGGTGATTTTCGGAGATCAAGCTATTGATTAGCGTTGACTCACTAATTTTAATTCACGACTGAACTTTTAATTTTTTAAAAGAAAAGTGGAAAAAAGTTCGAAATTACCACAATTTTAAAGATTAGGGTTCGGGGGTTAGTTACGTTTAGGAACGTTCGTAGTACTCTACGAGAACCTCTTGATTTTATTTATTTATTTTGGCTATAACTTGCTTATTTTTTTTTAAGGAAAGAAAAGAATGAATTAGAATAGTGAGAAAAAATAAAAAGGTTTTTTTGTATTTTTTATGATTTGGAAGGACAGGGTCCTCTGCCTACGTACCCGTGAGGGGATCAAAACCTCGTAGTTCGGGGTAAAAATGACGTTTGATTTGTTTTTGTGTTTTTTAATGGTTTTAAAAAAAGTTTTAAAAATAAAAGCCAAGTGGCAAAAATGGGATTGGTTTGTGTTTTTTATTTTTGAAAATGATTAAAGTGTAATTAAAGTGGATTAATGGTTGTTTAAAGAAAATAAAATTAAAAAGGGACACTTGATTGAAAATCAAGGTTTGATTAAGAAAAGATTTTTTGTGATTTTTGATTATTTGCATGTTTTTGTTGTTTTTGAATATGAACTAAGACTAAAAACATAACTAAGAGCTAAACGCGAGGGATTTCCGTGGTGACGTTGGATCACCACGAAACCCTTTTTAAAATTAAACTAACCTAATATTTTTGTATTTTTTTTGATAAAGCGAAATAAATAAATATAAAAAAAAAGACGTAAAGCAGAATAAAGTGTGAGTGTCAGTGCAAATTCTCATTAATATTTACATTGCGCCTAAATACATTCTAAGAAATAAAAATAAAAATTGCGAATGTGCTGAAAAATGAATAAATATGCTAAGAATAAAATGAGAATGCATGTAAATAAAAGGAGAATAATAAAAAGAAAAAAATGCATGAAATACTATAAGGTAAATGCAATGGAATAATATGCATGAAAATAACCTAAATACATTCTAAAAAAAAATGGCAAAAATAATAAGTAAAAATTTGCAAATGCATTAAGAATTAAATAAATATGCTAAGAAGAAAAATAAAATGAAAATGCATGAAGATAAAAAGAAAAAAAATGCATGAAATACTATAATATAAATGCAATGGAACAATATGCATGAAATACTATAAGGAAAATAACAAAACAAAATGCAAGAAATGATAAGAGAAAATAAAAAAATAAAAAAAAGGAACAGGAGGGTGCAGAAGTGAAAACAGGGGGGTGCAGGAAGTAATTGAAGAGAAATCTGAAAAAAACAGAGCGGGCCGAGTGCTGGGCCTAGGCTATATATTCCAGAAAATCTGATTTTTTCTCATTTTTTCTCCTTTTCTTCTCTCTTCTTCTTCCTTCTTCTCTCTTTCTTCTCTCATGCTCTCCCTCCCTGAAAAAGAACACGGCCAGCAAGCAGCTTCCGGCGCGGCGGCCGGCCAGCCCAGGGGGCGGCGCCACCGCGCCGGAAAAAAAAACTCTCTTTTTTTTAAAAAAAAGTGTTTTCTAAACCCTCTCCCTCTCCTCTTTTCGAATCTAAAAATGAAATTCTCAAAAACTTTACAACAAACCCTAAATCTTGAAATGAATTTTACCTTTTGTGTTTTTTTTTGATTCGGATTTGGGTTAGATTTGAGGGTTTGGTGTTGATTTCGTGTTTGTTTTGTTACTGTTTGGCTTTGTTTTGTGAGCGTTTGGAGGATGGCTGGGTGAGTAGGCTGCGTGGTTGTCGGGTGGTTGGTGGAGGTGGGATGTTGTTTGCGGCGTACGGCTACGTTTTGTGGGGGTACGGCTGTGTGGTGGTGTGGAGGTGAAGGGTTTGTAGAGGCTGGGCGTGTATTGTTTGTGGAGAGGGAGGGCCGTACGGTTTGTGGGTGAGAATAGTGGTGGTGTGGGTTGCGGCTATGTGTTTAGTGGATTGGTGGTGTACGGTTTTGGGGGAAAGCTGGGTTGTAGTGGTGTTTGTTTTGGGTAGATGGAGAGGTACAGTGGCTGTATGTGAGGTTCGGTGGAGGGTGGATGTGCCGGTTAGTGGTTGTGCTGTATTGTGGTTGAGGTGATACGGCCGTACTGTGTGCAGGTAGGGGGGAAGTGCGTTTTTTTGGGTTTGGTTGTGATGAGGATTTTTACTGATGTTTCTTGTGTTTGAGCTCTTTTTGATCGAATTCTCAATTGGCTTTGTGCGTGAATCCCCCCCTTTCTGTTGCTGATGGCTTCTCCTTTTATCATACTGTGCCAATTAATGTGAATCAAAGTCATTGATGGACAATAACCAATATCAGTCAAACAACAACAAAATAGGCAACCATTAAAATTGTCATCAACACTCATTAAGACCTAAGTCAAACTTTTTTTTTGAAAAATAAAAGTAATAAAAATAAAAAAAATCCGAAAATAAATATAAATAAAAAGAAATAAGAGGATAATGAAAAAAGAGAAAAATAAAAATGAGAATAAAAAGAAATAACGAATAAAAATAACAAGTAATAATAAAAAGAAAAATGTCGCCTTCGGAACCAAAAAATGAGGTATTTTAAAATACCTCCCTGTCGAAATTTTGTCTGAAACGACGAAAAAAACTTCGGACCAAGAGACGAGTAAAAAAAGAAATTTTAGGTCAAAAATTGGGGTATGACAGATGCCCCTATTTAAGTCTCTTCGTCCGGAGATCTGAAGAGGAAATCTTGGATTCGACGGGTCGAAGGGACTTAAATACAGAGTACGCCAATTTTGGACCTAAAAGGAAAAAATGTGAGATGCTCGTGATGCAAATGCAAATGCAAGACGGCGAAGCTGACCCGACTGGGGGTAAAACAAAACCAAAAGATACCCGAGTTTGTTAAAGCAAGGGATCCGACTCCACTGGGGAATAACATAGTTTCACTGGGGAAGGAATTGTCTACTATCAACAAAGATGACAGCTTAAAGAAGACAGATGATATGTATTACCTACTATCGTATATTGATAGCTTAAAAGAGGTAATATAAAAAGGAGACACCGTCTACTATCGTTGTATGGATAGCTTAAGGAAGACAGATGACATGTATTACCTACTATCGTGTATTGATAGCTTAAAAGAGGTAATATAAAAAGGAGACACCGTCTACTATCGTTGTATGGATAGCTTAAGGAAGACAGATGACATGTATTACCTACTATCGTGTATTGATAGCTTAAAAGAGGTAATATAAAAAGGAGACACTGTCTACTATCGTTGTATGGATAGCTTAAAACAGACAGATGACATGTATTACCTACTATCGTGTATTGATAGCTTAAAAGAGGTAATATAAAAAGGAGACACCGTCTACTATCGTTGTATGGATAGCTTAAAACAGACAGATGACACGTATTACCTACTATCGTGTATTGATAGCTTAAAAGAGGTAATATAAAAAGGAGACACCGTCTACTATCGTTGTATGGATAGCTTAAAACAGACAGATGACATGTATTACCTACTATCGTGTATTGATAGCTTAAAAGAGGTAATATAAAAGGAGACACCGTCTACTATCGTTGTATGGATAGCTTAAAACAGACAGATGACATGTATTACCTACTATCGTGTATTGATAGCTTAAAAGAGGTAATATAAAAGGAGACACCGTCTACTATCGTTGTATGGATAGCTTAAAACAGACAGATGACATGTATTACCTACTATCGTGTATTGATAGCTTAAAAGAGGTAATATAAAAGGAGACACCGTCTACTATCGTTGTATGGATAGCTTAAAACAGACAGATGACATGTATTACCTACTATCGTGTATTGATAGCTTAAAAGAGGTAATATAAAAGGAGACACCGTCTACTATCGTTGTATGGATAGCTTAAAACAGACAGATGACATGTATTACCTACTATCGTGTATTGATAGCTTAAAAGAGGTAATATAAAAGGAGACACCGTCTACTATCGTTGTATGGATAGCTTAAAACAGACAGATGACATGTATTACCTACTATCGTGTATTGATAGCTTAAAAGAGGTAATATAAAAGGAGACACCGTCTACTATCGTTGTATGGATAGCTTAAAACAGACAGATGACATATTTTACCTACTACCATTGTGAGGGTAGCTTAAAGGAGGTAAGAGGTAAATGTTAGCTACTCGGGATGTAGCCGAACTGGTCAACTGACGACAAAAGACTGGATAGGAAAATGCACAAGCTACTCGTTAAAGAACTGCCACTGACGACAAGGAATAAAGGATAAATGCCAACTGTTCGGGTTGTTGCCGAACTGCCATTGACGACAAGGAATAAAGGTACGCACAAGCTGTTCGTTAAAGAACTGCCGCTTGGCATAAAGAGGATGACATCTCTGGACCAGACACACTGGGGATGGCATTTGGGGATAAAGAGAGTTAAAAAATGTTCATGACCGATTGGTATGAAAAACAAGACTCAGGGTGGCTAATGCAACCATGTATTGAATGATGTTATGTGCATGTTGTGTATGCATGAATGTGTATATGCATGAATGTATGAATGTATGTAAGACAATACGACTTGTATGACTGTATGGAGGATTGACTTGTGGGATAGTATAACTGATGGACTTGATGAGACAAGACTGGACAGGTAAGATGGAAAGTGGACCGACGACGCAGTACAAACACTCAGCAATCTTCATTGGGGATGATGCCATTGGGGGCATATCAAGACATTGACGGGGTAAAGCCCGATGTATGCAACAACCGGTGGGGAGCAAACACTTCCTGGGGGAATCGTGCTAATCCAAAGACCTGGCAGAAGAACTGGTGTTTCTGTGGTCATGCTTTTTGTTCTTTTTCCCTTTTTTGAATCCCTAACTTTTGCCTGGACCGCCCTTTCGGGTTTTCAGTCCACCGGGAATATATTCTTTTTGTATGCCCCTAATTTTTGCCTGGACCGCCCTTTCAGGTTTTCGATCCACCGGGACGCTCATTTTTGCCTAAGCCGCCCTTTCGGGTTTTCGACTTACCGAGCTTTTTCTTTTCTCTTTCTTCTTTTTTCCAAGCAATTGACCATGTTCAGCCTGCAAAGTTTATCCGTTCTCAGGCCAGATGTCGACGCACACTTCACTTATTCATGAGTTCAAGGAGAATGTGTTTGTTGTTCATGCTTTCCAAAAAAATATAAAAAGATTTATGATTTTAAAAAAAGTTTTGCTTCAAGTACTACCATCAAAAATAGAAGAAATTTTATAAACCGAATAAATGAGAATTCCACATAAAAGGCACAGGCTCAAATTCATTTTAACAGAGTGGTGGCCCGCCAATGGCGTTGCCCCACGGATCTCTCAAAAGTTTGGAAAATGGTAAATATAAGGGGAAGGTACATTGAACACAATAACCGTTATTCTCCCTAACAACTTTGAATTCCACCGTTTAGATGCTTCAGATTTAGAGTCTCTTTGACCGCTAATGTGCCCCAAGTGAGTCATGGCCAACTTGATACAGTTACTTTGTCTTTTGATCCTTAATTTTTGCATAGACCGCCCTTTCGGGTTTTCGATCTATCAGGATGATTATTTTCTGTTTCATGTCTCTAATTTTTGCCTGGACCGCCCTTTCGGGTTTTCAGTCCACCGAGACGCTCATTTTTGCCTAAGCCGCCCTTACAGGTTTTCGACTTACCGAGCTATTTTTTAGACAAAGTATTTCTTGATTGCATCGGCGTTCACAGGACGGGGAAGCTCATCACCATCCATAGTTGTAAGAGTCATTGCACCACCAGAGAACGCTCTTTTGACGACATATGGGCCTTCATAATTAGGCGTCCATTTGCCCCTGGAGTCCGGTTGAAATGATAAAATCTTTTTGAGCACAAGACCTCCTTCTTGGAACACACGGGAACTGCCCGTGACACAAAGCATTCATGCGTTTCTCTTCAATCAAGTTTGAACTGATCATATTTGTTTTGACATCATTCAGCCTCTGATAACTTGGGTTCCATTAAAACTCTCATTGATGGAATCTCAATCTCCACAGGGAGTACTGCTTCTATGCCATACACTAAAGAAGAGGGGGTTGCCCTTGTTGAGGTACACACTGAAGTACGATATCCATGTAAAGCATACGATAACATCCCATGCAAGTCCTTGTAAGTGGTTACCATCTTCTGCACCATCTTTTCGATGTATTTTCTTTCTTTGCTTTTTTTTTTTGCTTTTGTTTGTTGTTTTTTGTTTTTTTTCTTTTGCAGCTTCGATGGCACCACTCATCTGGGATTTGAACAGGAATACTGTAATGGCAGTTCTTCGGAACCTAAGTTAATCATTTCGAGTGCTTCTTCATGAGGCTGAATGATGTCCTTTTATATTCTAGTAACAGAGAGATCTTTTCGGGGATCTGTTCATCCTCCTCCTCTTCAGCTTCGTGAACAGGGAACTCAAAGTCGGGAGAGAGCATAGGGTTACAGTGTTCAACGGGCTTATTGATGTTCAGTCTACATATGATTGATGATTGATTTTTAGAAAATGAGTGAAAAATGCAGACCTTTTGAAATTGATTTAAAATAAAATAAAGTATTTTTTTTGGGTTTTTTGTGTTACCATTTTCCAAGAAAAAGCAGTAAAATAAAAATAAAAGGTCGCGAAAGAAGCGACAATTTTTCATTGATAGTGGTAACTTGAAGACAAAAGTAAAGCCCTACATGATTTCACTTTCGTCTCGGGCGAAACGAAAGGATTTTTTTGAAAAGACAAGACAACGAAAACACATTACTTGGACCCACGAGTAACTGAGAATGTCAACAGCGACCCAATTGCGGCAAATCCTTCCTTGTGTTTGCATGACCACACCCATTTCCTCTCTTATGTTTGCACAAGTGTTGTAGGTGCGAGTAGGTTTGTAAGGTATGCGTCGGACCACTTTCTTGGACCAGGCAGATAGACCTTTGGAAAAAACAAGACGTGAGACTCGGCTTGAGAGACTATGAATGCGATATGATGCATGATTATGCTTATGCAAAAAGAAGAAAGATTTGTTATCGAAGGACTTTGTTGAAGTAATTGTAAACATCATGGTTTGAACATTTCATTTGAGCATCAAGGACTTACAAAATAGTTCTTTTTAGGGACCAATTCAAAAGCCCTTTAGTGGAAGCTAGATTTTAAAAGAAATCTAAAGACTCCTAGCTTCCTTAAATTCAACAAATCAGGGCTCTTGAAGGTGTACTTCCTAGTGCTCCTCTATGATGTTTAAAAAAACTTGTTTAAGTCCTTCGATAATTGGATGAAAAAATGTTTATGAATGAATGCATGCATGCATGATTATGCTAAAGAACGGAGAAAACATGGTGATGTTAAGTCCAAAATGTTGGAGTCAAGGGTAAACACGCCATTTGGTAAGGACTATGGTTTCATCTGCACCTGTATCACGGGTTCTACCAAGTTCCCAAAGTCCTCAACCCCTTCCAAATATCATCGGGTTACGAGATTGACTCCCGGTCCAACAACATTTGTAAGAAAGTCTCGTTTGAGTGTAGTATCGCGTATCAACTAATTCAAGATTACTCTTGGTTAGCCACCGCACTACGTCCTAAAAGGCCAAGATGGGTTAAAGGTAACTAAAGGTCCTCAACTTCATAGGTCACTTGAAAATATCAATGCCGGACACGACTTACTCATGCCAACATAATAATACTTCCAAGATTCCTCCATTGAGTGAGGTTATCACATGTGCCACATCCGAAATTTACTCTCGGAAAGACACTTTGATTATACCACCGTCCTATCTTATGTTTCCCTCAAGTCCGGGTGTAGGACTTATCTCACCATTCACGTAAAAAGGAAAAATAACACATATGCACATATTTACAACCTTATTTTTATTTTTATTTTTTTAAGCAAGTTATAGCACAAAATAATTAAATAATTTCAAGTTAGGCTCAACCCTCTTAGGGAATCCCCAGTGAAGTCGCCATTTCTGTCGCGGTGATTTTCGGAGATCAAGCTATTGATTAGCGTTGACTCACTAATTTTAATTCACGACTGAACTTTTAATTTTTTAAAAGAAAAGTGGAAAAAAGTTCGAAATTACCACAATTTTAAAGATTAGGGTTCGGGGGTTAGTTACGTTTAGGGAAGGTGTTAGCACCCTAAACGTTCGTAGTACTCTACGAGAACCTCTTGATTTTATTTATTTATTTTGGCTATAACTTGCTTATTTTTTTTTAAGGAAAGAAAAGAATGAATTAGAATAGTGAGAAAAAATAAAAAGGTTTTTTTGTATTTTTTATGATTTGGAAGGACAGGGTCCTCTGCCTACGTACCCGTGAGGGATGAAAACCTCGTAGTTCGGGGTAAAAATGACGTTTGATTTGTTTTTGTGTTTTTTAATGGTTTTAAAAAAAGTTTTAAAAATAAAAGCCAAGTGGCAAAAATGGGATTGGTTTGTGTTTTTTATTTTTGAAAATGATTAAAGTGTAATTAAAGTGGATTAATGGTTGTTTAAAGAAAATAAAAGAAAAAAGGGACACTTGATTGAAAATCAAGGTTTGATTAAGAAAAGATTTTTTGTGATTTTTGATTATTTGCATGTTTTTGTTGTTTTTGAATATGAACTAAGACTAAAAACATAACTAAGAGCTAAACGCGAGGGATTTCCGTGGTGACGTTGGATCACCACGAAACCCTTTTTAAAATTAAACTAACCTAATATTTTTGTATTTTTTTTGATAAAGCGAAATAAATAAATATAAAAAAAAAGACGTAAAGCAGAATAAAGTGTGAGTGTCAGTGCAAATTCTCATTAATATTTACATTGCGCCTAAATACATTCTAAGAAATAAAAATAAAAATTGCGAATGTGCTGAAAAATGAATAAATATGCTAAGAATAAAATGAGAATGCATGTAAATAAAAGGAGAATAATAAAAAGAAAAAAATGCATGAAATACTATAAGGTAAATGCAATGGAATAATATGCATGAAAATAACCTAAATACATTCTAAAAAAAAATGGCAAAAATAATAAGTAAAAATTTGCAAATGCATTAAGAATTAAATAAATATGCTAAGAAGAAAAATAAAATGAAAATGCATGAAGATAAAAAGAAAAAAAATGCATGAAATACTATAATATAAATGCAATGGAACAATATGCATGAAATACTATAAGGAAAATAACAAAACAAAATGCAAGAAATGATAAGAGAAAATAAAAAAATAAAAAAAAGGAACAGGAGGGTGCAGAAGTGAAAACAGGGGGGTGCAGGAAGTAATTGAAGAGAAATCTGAAAAAAACAGAGCGGGCCGAGTGCTGGGCCTAGGCTATATATTCCAGAAAATCTGATTTTTTCTCATTTTTTCTCCTTTTCTTCTCTCTTCTTCTTCCTTCTTCTCTCTTTCTTCTCTCATGCTCTCCCTCCCTGAAAAAGAACACGGCCAGCAAGCAGCTTCCGGCGCGGCGGCCGGCCAGCCCAGGGGGCGGCGCCACCGCGCCGGAAAAAAAAACTCTCTTTTTTTTAAAAAAAAGTGTTTTCTAAACCCTCTCCCTCTCCTCTTTTCGAATCTAAAAATGAAATTCTCAAAAACTTTACAACAAACCCTAAATCTTGAAATGAATTTTACCTTTTGTGTTTTTTTTTATTCGGATTTGGGTTAGATTTGAGGGTTTGGTGTTGATTTCGTGTTTGTTTTGTTACTGTTTGGCTTTGTTTTGTGAGCGTTTGGAGGATGGCTGGGTGAGTAGGCCGCGTGGTTGTCGGGTGGTTGGTGGAGGTGGGATGTTGTTTGCGGCGTACGGCTACGTTTTGTGGTGGTACGGCTGTGTGGTGGTGTGGAGGTGAAGGGTTTGTAGAGGCTGGGCGTGTATTGTTTGTGGAGAGGGAGGGCCGTACGGTTTGTGGGTGAGAATAGTGGTGGTGTGGGTTGCGGCTATGTGTTTAGTGGATTGGTGGTGTACGGTTTTGGGGGAAAGCTGGGTTGTAGTGGTGTTTGTTTTGGGTAGATGGAGAGGTACAGTGGCTGTATGTGAGGTTCGGTGGAGGGTGGATGTGCCGGTTAGTGGTTGTGCTGTATTGTGGTTGAGGTGATACGGCCGTACTGTGTGCAGGTAGGGGGGAAGTGCGTTTTTTTGGGTTTGGTTGTGATGAGGATTTTTACCGATGTTTCTTGTGTTTGAGCTCTTTTTGATCGAATTCTCAATTGGCTTTGTGCGTGAATCCCCCCCTTTCTGTTGCTGATGGCTTCTCCTTTTATCATACTGTGCCAATTAATGTGAATCAAAGTCATTGATGGACAATAACCAATATCAGTCAAACAACAACAAAATAGGCAACCATTAAAATTGTCATCAACACTAAGTCAAACTTTTTTTTTGAAAAATAAAAGTAATAAAAATAAAAAAAATCCGAAAATAAATATAAATAAAAAGAAATAAGAGGATAATGAAAAAAGAGAAAAATAAAAATGAGAATAAAAAGAAATAACGAATAAAAATAACAAGTAATAATAAAAAGAAAAATGTCGCCTTCGGAACCAAAAAATGAGGTATTTTAAAATACCTCCCTGTCGAAATTTTGTCTGAAACGACGAAAAAAACTTCGGACCAAGAGACGAGTAAAAAAAGAAATTTTAGGTCAAAAATTGGGGTATGACAAAAAGCAATAGTACATATACTATATGTGTGTATACCGGTGAGTGGTGACTATAGTCTATAGCTAGTATAAAACATACATTTTATCAATCAACCCTGAAACTATAAATAAACTATAATCAACATAACTATTTGTTATATTGATCGTTTGTTTCAAAATTTACGGGGTTAAATAAGTTTTTAATCGTTATAAATATAACGAATTTCGTTTCTAGGCCTCACAAATGATAGGTTTTGGTCTTTATAAAAAATTTCAGCATGTAGTTTAGTTTCTGTTAAATTAAAATTTGTTTAATTATGCTTAAATTTCTAAATTTTTAAATGATTTGTACGGACATGTTAAGAACATCATAAGAAACTCTTTTATAAAATGTTTTAGTTTTTAAACATGTAATGAATTAAATATGAATTTTTCTAAAAGCAAAATTTTCAAGATTAAATTAACGAAAATTTGGACCTAATAATCAAATTTTAAGCTATTTTTTTTGTGGAGGAACTTTATATATTGTTATAAATAAGTATGTAAAAAATCTTTTAAAAATTTAAAAGTTGAAGTATAATTAAACAAATTTTAATTTTACAAGGAATAAAAGTATGTGTTGGTCCCTGTTAAATTAAAATTTGTTTAATTATACTTAAACTTTTATATTTTTAAATGATTTTTTACAGCCTATTAAAAACATTATAATAATCTCTTTTATAAGAAATTAGAATTTTTTAACGTGTAATGAATTAAACATGATTTTTTTAAACTCCAAAATTTTAAGATAAAACTAATGAAAGTTTGGATCTAAAAATGAAATCTTGAGCTAACTTATTGTGGAGGAAATTTTATAACGTTTTAAACAAGTATGCAAAAAATCATTAAAAAGTTAAAAAGTTTAAGCATAATTAAACAAAATTTTATTTAACAGGGACTAAAACTAAGTGTTGAAAATTTTTATAGGGACCAAAATATGTCACTTTTTTTACGAGGACTAAAAACAAAATTAACTATATTTATAGGGACCAAAAACTAATTTGACCCAAATTTATATAAACTGAACAACAATAAAAATCATGTTAAATTAACTTTTGGGTTAAATAAGTAAATGGTTCCTCTAAATATATCAATATTTGATTTTAGTCCCCCTAAAATATTCTTTAGGCTTTTCGTCCCTCCAAAATTTTTCATCCATGAAATTAGTCCTTGTTCTCAATGTAGAGCAGGGACTAATTTCATAGATGAAAATTTTTAGAGGGACCAAAAGCCTAAGGAATATTTTAGGATGACTAAAATCAAATGTTGGTATATTAATGGGGACTATTTACTTATTTAACCCTTAACTTTTTATGACTTGTGGTATGCATTAGGTTGGTTCAAACAATTTATTCCGTCTGGGTTATGGAAAATTATAATTCCAACAGGAAAAATGAAGATTTGAAGGCCAGTGTGAGGAAAAAGAGGAACATTTTGTCCAGTGAGAAAGAGAAAGAGAAAGAGGTGTCAATGTTTGTTGATGAGCCTCTAGGCAAAAAGTGAACTCTAGGCAGAGATTTTTGTAGAAGGTGAAATGTTGGAAGACATTCATAAAAACAACCTCCCTAGAAATTTGACTAGGGAATAATGTTTTTGCGATTTTTTGCTGAAAGCTGAGAGTGAGGATAGGAATAGATTCTGAGATTATAACAAAGATAAAATGTATGGGTGTATTTTGTAAATTCAGAAAGTTGAATCACTTCACAACTACAAAAAAATTGCATAAATAGTCTTAATAGCAATGAATCACCAGCAGGGGTGATCGATGTACCCTAAAATTCGCCTTTTATTACAACCATCGCCTACTAATAAAGCCTCAGTGACATATGGGATTTGAAATTAATCCTTTTGGCGTTTAGGCAGGGGAAATGACACTCTTTGATGGGGATTTTGTTGCGCATCTGTCTTCTCTTCTTGAGACGGGTTGGGATCAGCATTGGGAACTTCTTCATCCTCGGTTTCTTCTATAGGTTCGACAGACCTTTTGTTTGGAATTGCGAACTGGTAGTTGGGAGCAATCAATGTGTCCTGATCGGGTGGAAGTGGAAACCCAGGCCCTGCTATAGACTTCGGTAATGGTATCTTGTTGCGGTTTTGTGCCAGCTCTAGAAGCACCTGAAAATAAATTACATTCAACGTATCATCTTTCAGGTTAACATGTTATAGCTTAAAGAAAGATTTAATTGTGCTGTAGTTCCATGAATTATTTGAGGATTCTTAAATAGGTTCCTAAATTAAACATATTTGTATTTGAGTCCCTATATTTGTCAAAAATATTCAATTAGATACCTGAACTATTTTCTTAATCTAGTCCTTGGACTTTTAAATAATCTAAAATCAAGTCCCTTTTAAAATTTAAATAATTTCAGTTAGATTCCTAAAATTTTAAATAATATGTATTTATGTTCCTAAATTCAAGGAGCTAACTACAAACTATTTTAAAGTTTAAGGACCAATTAAAAACTTTTCAGTTTAAGGACCTAATTACAATTACTAACAAATATAGGCAATTGTTTGTCCCAAAAAATATCCAGGTATCCAATTACAATTTATTTTAGTTTAGGGGCCTATTTAAAAATTTACAAATAGTTTAGGGACCTACAGAATAATTTAACCTAAAGAAAAAGAGCATATGGTATTGGGTCACAAGACACACAAGGAGCAAGCAAATGTTTCCTGATTGCAACTCGTGAGCTGGTAACTAACAAAATGGATATCAGTAACATGTTTCTAATTTCTAGATAATTTTGATTTTAAGAGATAATTCAGTCCAATCTCAGCCCAAACATGTGAATCTCAAAAAAATAATGCATGAAAATTTCTACAAGCCATTAGAAAAGAACTGCATTACGATAAAAGTTGGAGACCAAGAAAGCTAGAGCCAACAGAAGAGGAAAGAAGATAACAACAATAATTCACAACTTTATATGCATCATCTTAGCCAATCATGATAACTTAATAAACAAATTGTAACAACTACGCAGAACAAACAAAATAGATGCATTTAATCCTTTGGTGGGTTTGTTGATGATTGGCACGAAACAAAATCTAACGTTCAATCTTAAAAATTAATAAACAGTGAATTATAAAAAATATTACCTCACGAGGGGGTGGTTGCGAGAAGCTGAAGTTGACCTGGGACTGAATGGCAAGCTTAACATCATCAACATCAATTGCAGGCTTGCCAGCATGCTCTGAATACACTTGGGCATCTGTTAACACATCAACAACATATCGATACCATAGCTCAAGGAACTTGTTTATAACACGAGGTTCATATTCTTCCACACCCATTGATTTCAACAAAGACTGCACAATCTTTGCATCCCTTGGCATATTCAAGTCTTCCTCATTATCAGCCATAGAAGTTATCCCACTGATCCCACTGCAACCACTGCACCCATGAAAAAAAAAAAACAAATGAGTGATTGTATTACATGGAGAAATTTCATTATTTTCAAAAGTTTCTAATTCAATGTTCTGTATCTGATAAATACGACGACAAGAATTTTTTAAATGGGTGTTTAGTAAAACGATGTTGTTTGTTTATGAAAAATTGGACATAACTAGAAGATTTTTGAAACTGGATTGAAACAGATTCTATCTAGCAAATCAGAAACATGCATAAGAAAGAAAGATTGCAGAAAGTAAACAATGAAATGCAAGATTTATCAATGTTCGGATCAGTTTGCATCCTACAACCTCATAATGTTGTTTGTGTTATGAAAGTTGGACATAACTAGAAGATTCTTGAAACAGATTCTATCTAGCAAATCAGAAATATGCAGAAGAAAGAATATTGCAGAAAGTAAACAACGAACACGCAAGATTTATCATGTTTGGAGCAGTTTGCATCCTACAACCTCATAATGTTGTTTGTGTTATGAAAAGTTGCACATAACTAGAAGATTCTTGAAACCAGATTGAACCAGATTCTAACTAGCAAACCAGAAACATGCAGGAGAAAGAAAGATTGCAGAAAGTAAACAATGAGCACACAAGATTTATCAAAGTTCAGAGCAATTTGCATCCTACAACCTCATAATGTTGTGTCATAAAAAGTTGGATACAACTAGAAGATTCTTGAAACATGATTGAAACATATTCTATCTAGCAAATCAGAAACATGCAGAAGAAGGAAAGATTTCAGGAAGTAAACAATGTACACACAAGATTTATCGAAAGTTCAGAGCAATCTGCATTACATAATGTTTTTTGTGTTATGAAAAGTTGGACATAACTAGAAGATTCTTGAAAGCGGATTGAAACATATTCTATCTAGCAAATCAGAAAACATAAAGAAGAAAGAAAGATTGCAGAAAGTAAACAATGAACACAAGATTTATCGAAGTTCGTAGCAATTTCTATCTAACAACCCTGTTGAGCCCGTTTCTGACATTATGATCAAGATGAATGGAGCAGCACAATTGGCACAAGACTTTCTAGGAAGGAAAATCACAATCCCCACTCACCACTCTATTTTCTCTCTTGATCAATGATTCTATGAAATATCACTCTTCTATCCTTTCACAAGGATACATCAGTTTATATACTACCCATATTACAAAGTAGTTACAAAGTTAGTTCTAACAAATCACACTAACTAACTTGACCAACAAACCTAACTAATTAACTAACCCAGGAAAACCAGAAGACTGGAAATGAAAACCATGATATTCAATTAGCATTAGAAGAAAAAAAAAATCATAGTTTTTCAAGTTGCTGGAATCTATTAAGGGTCTTTTGTATTGATTTATTTGAGTTTATCTACTTGCATAAGCACTTGTGAGACTGTTTGTGTGAGTTTATGAAAACAACTTATGACACGTTCATAAGCTTTCCATGATATTTATAAAAACAGCTTGTAGTTTATATAAAAACAGTTTGATTTTAATTTATCTTTTGTTATAAAAATAGCTTAGACATAAGCATTTATCATATAAGTGCTTAATGAAATTGTTTATCCGATACCAAACAGGACCTAAATGGTTTTTCGATTGCATTTTCCAATGTTAAAGAAGCAAAACAACAACAACTACAACAACAGCCTTTTCCCACTAGATGGGATTCACTACATGAACCAAATAACAACATGTAATAATGTCTTGCGCCATGAATTATGTCTAATGATATAGGGCCTTGGATTGGCTTATTTGAGCTTATCTATTGGCGTAAGCCTTTTTGAGACTGTTTCGGAGAACCTATGAAAACAGCTTATGAGATGTCAATAAGTCGTTTTCACTTATTTTCAGCTCTCCAAGATAACTTATGAAAAGAGCTTATACGAAAGCAATTTAACCTTAAACAAATGACTCAAAACTCATGAAACATTCATGAATAAAAAATACAGGTCTAAATCAAAACACAAAAACATAGATATGCAGTGAAATAATGTACTTGACATGTATCAGACAAATGACGGTAAAATTCCTGCACTATTTGGTATTCATCGTGTCCAAAACCTTTTGGCATTAGCTTTTCCGATGTACTTAATTGATTGGTTTTCTCCTTTAATTTTACATTTATAGCTGTTTTCTGGCTTTATTGAAGCTTTTTGAACTTTTAGAGAGATAGAACAGAAAAGAAGAAGAAAATAAAATAAAAGAGCATAAAACAGAGAACAGAGGAAGCAAAAAGAGAAAAGGATTAGAGGAAGATAGATGGAATAGGAACAGAACCTAAACAGAGGAAGAGGAAGACGGTGGCGGTGGCGGTGGCCGATGCAGTGAGAAGAGAGAAAGGATGTTAGGGTTTTGAGATGGAAGTGAGAAGAGAGAAAGAGTTGGCAGATCGCGTGTAAGAAGAGGAAAATGTTAGGGTTGATTTGAAATCCCCAAAATGCCCTCTAAACAGTTTTAAAAGTAGGGTCAATTTGGGATTTTCCTGTTCAAATACAATAGCGGATCAGAATCCGCTACCCGCCCCGTTACATGCGAACTGCTATAGCTGCTGGATCGGTCGCTAAGCTGAGCTTCTCAGCTACTACCATTACTTGCCACTCGCCTACACTGCTATATCACGCACGCGCTATCGACTACTCTGGCCACAATATACAATTTGAATAGAGACACCTCTTAATGGTTTAGCCTATGGTAGTGTAACTGATTTATATCCAATGTACAGTAGTTTTACAGGTGTTCCTTAGTCATTACCAAAATCACCCAAGACAGAAACTAAAGTATCTCTTCATACAATGAGAGCTGCTATCTTGACTTATCATTAATGAGTCATTAATGATCTCAGATTTGTTAAATAACAGCGCTATAGCGCAGCAAAATTCGAACAAGTTGCTATTGTTTTGTGATAAGTCTTCACTATAATTTTGTGTGTGTCTAAATGGTTGTGACCACGTAATTATTTTGCGATGGAAAGATATATATTGTAAGTATGGGCAAAAACATATGTATGGCTGCAGAGGTTTGGACCCTTCCCGGTTTTTGAAAAACTATCCTAACAATGCAGATCCTCTTAGAAGCGGGTAGAGATGGATGCAGGAGCTAGCTAATTAGCTCACCCAACCTAATAGTGACTACCTGACTGCTACTGCTACTGTTTGTTTCAAGTCTGAACAAATTAATTAATTCCAGAGGAAGCTTTCCCCTCTCTTCTATCTATCTATCTATCATCAGCAACAACAATTTGTGCTTGAACTCTCTTCTCACGTGTATTTATGTTTACATAAGACACAATTGAAACAGTTACTCATTGCTAAATATGACATCTTGAAAATCGCTTAAAACCATAATGATAATAGAAAACAGAACAACGCAATCAAAAACATGAGGAATTAACAAGATTGAGAGGGTACCCGTGGTCGAAGCTTGCGTCGATCGATTCTTTCAAATACAGAGATTCTGTTGACGGCGTTGGTGATGGATGAAGGAGACAAGATGACCGACGAAGGTGATGAAAGACGCCGACGAGGAGAGGAGAAAGTACCGCTGAATAATGGGGCGGCGAAGGAAGATTAGGGGTGGGGAATCTGGAAGGGACAGTGAGGGAAGAGATAATAGGTGGTCGGAGGCGAGAGAGAAACAGAAGGAGGATTGAAAACGACAGTGCGGGAAGAGAGAAGAGGTGGATGGTGCGCGAGAGAGAGAACGCGCAGAGAAGAGAAAGAAGAGGGCAGGTTGTGTTTTGACAAAATTGCCCTTGTTCTATTGTTGAAATGTCGAAACTACCCATATTGTTGTATTTGTGTCAAATAATTTGTGTCAGGCTATCATTTCTCTTTTTTTTTTTTTATCACTGATGGTACAAGTCTAAAAGAAAGACAAAGCAACGTAATTGGGCTTCGGTTTTCTGTGCCCAACCCATTATATGAATTAATGAAGAGGATTACTAGTTACACCACCTATTTGGTTTATATACTCCTTCACTTTTTTTTCTCTCTAACATTTAGTTTTGCAACACATTTTTATTCGGTTCTTACGAATTGCAATCTAATTTGTTTTTTTTTTAAATATAATCTAGAGAAGGTGAAGCTTCGGCACTTCATCAAACCTTGAATTGGACGGAATCAATTGGTATGAAAAATGTGATTTTTGAGATGGATAGCAAACAAGTAGTTGATGGTGTGCATAAGAAAATCACAATAACTATGAATATTGTATATCATTATTAGAAGTTGCATAGCTAAATTACAAAATTACGATAACTTGTTTTATCTAAACAACAAGTAAATTGTTGTATTCGTGTTCTTACAAGGGCATTGCTATCTTATGCTCCTATCATATTTTTTTATTACGCTCCCACTTGTATTACAAATACTTTGATAACGAAAGTCCTTGATTTTGCTTGCCTAAAAAAAAAACTTTCGAAAGTTTAATTTTTATAATTTTAATTTAAAATTCAAACTATGAAATCAGAATGCTAGAAATTTAAGAAATTGTTCTTTAAGCTTAAAAAATTATTCTCCCACACTTCAAAATTAACTTAATACCCCTAACTACAATTTGCTACCCACTTGAAGTTGACTCATGACCCAGCTGCACTTAAGTGCAGATCAGTCCAATGTCTTGCACTCATAAAAAAAAAAAAGTAGGTTTTGAGGTAGTTACTTAGTTTGTTGACATGACCAGGGCCCTATAAAATATGAACCTGGAGATGATGGCATCAAGTGAAAATTGCTCTTCCCCCAAACAAAATTGCTCGCTCCCATACAAACTGACGAAAATACCTCCAACGTGATTTAAGTCACGCAGGTTATGCACCAGCATAACTTAAGTAACGCTCGGTATATCAACGTGACTTAAGTCACGCTGGTGTATAACCTGCGTGACTTAAGTCACGCTCAGTATATCAACGTGACTTAAATCACACTGGTGTATAACCTGTGTGACTTAAGTCACATTTGTTTTAGGTAAGTTATCTTTTCACCAATTTTGCACATAGATAGTATTTTTTGAAGACCTCAAACATACAATATGTTATGTTCATTTTTTAAAAGCATGTCATGACTTAGAAACAACAATAACAACAATTCAATCATGATCCAAAATAAACCATAACTAAAAATACACAAGTACGCGTAATAAATTCCAAAATTAATAGAATACGACAAATTTATTTAGTTATAATTTCATCTTCGTTCAAATAAACAAAACGTTGTGTTACATTACATTAAATTCCTAAGGATGTTGTATCATCATGATGTTGGATTAAAATTAAATTCATAAAAGTTTGCCGAAAATGTTGGCATTGAAGTGTCTTATACTTAATGTAAAAATTTGCAAGTCTCTTTGAAAACTCAAAAGAATGAAGAGAACACAACACATCTATTATACCGAATCAACTATATAAGTTATCACATTGAATCCCTTCATATAGAACGAGTCATGACAAAAAGGAATGCATTCCAATATATTTGGGAGATTTTTTAGAGATTTGATAAGTGAAATGGAGAAGTGAGGTTCTGCCTAGGTTATAAATGAACGTAGCGTGACTTAAGTCACGTTGACATCTATCGAACGTGAGTTAAGTCACACATGTCATACACTAGCGTGACTTAAGTCACACATGTTATACACCAGTGTGAGTTAAGTCACGCAGGTTGTACACAACCGTGAGTTAAGTCACGCAGGTTGTACACCAGCGTGAGTTAAGCCACTTTGATTTATACTGAGCGTGACTTAAGTCATGCATGGATATTTTGGTCATTTTCTTCGGGAATGAGCATTTTTGTATGGGGGAAGAGCAATTTTCGGCATCAAGACTAGTAAAGTAAGTCCATTAGCATTTACAATCCCGTATGATATATACCTTCCTCGTTTCATAGTAATGAAATCTGTTGGATATTTGGTTGTTGGCTTCATGTTTGCTAAAATCAAATATACAAGCAATGTGCGTCTTCAGAAGCTGGACCTCAGAAACAGTACTTCAGAAGCTGGGTCATCAGAAGCTGAACAGTACTTCAGAAGCTGGGTCTTCAGAAGCTGAACAGTACTTCAGAAGCTGTGTTCAGAAGCAACATTCAGAAGCTGTGTTCAGAAGCAACCTTCAGAAGTTGGTTTTTTTGCGTTCTGTTTTCTGCGCCTTGGAGTGTTTATTTTCTCATGTGATTTGTTGAAGATTTAATTGAAGAATTATCCAAGCTGCGTTTCTAGAAGAAAGAAGAATTTCTCAAGATATTTTCTGAAGATTGGATTCAATTATTTGTGAATATATTTTCAAAGAAATCTTTGGAAAATATATTTCTGGAAAATAAATTGCTTCTATGTGCTTCTAAAGAATTTTGGAACAACATCTTTTGAAGATTATTTGGTTCAGAATTATGTTGCTGCTGAAGCTATAAATAGAGGACGCTGCTATTGAAGAAATTCACATCAAAACAAAAGCTATTATAGAGAGATTCATACTTAGGTTTTGAGTTTGTTCATTGTGAGCTTTGTGCTCTGTTTTTGTACGCCACTCAATTGTTAGAGTTGGTTGGTTTTATTGAGTTGTAATCACTTGAAGCTTTTAAGCAAAAGTGACTGTTTATGTTTAGAAGAGTGTCTTCATCTTTGATTGTTTAGAGTTTAAAATCATTGGGGCAGTGATTGATTGAGTAGGAAGTAAGAGGGGTCTTATATCTAGGAGTTCCTAGGTAGAAATACCACGGGTAGTGATTAAGTGAGAAGGCTGTGAAACAGGGGTTGTTGTCATAGGACTTCGAATTGATACTATTATAGTGGATTTCCTTCCTGGCTTGGTAGCCTCCAGACGTAGGTGTGTTTGTCACCGAACTGGGTTAACAAATCACCTGTGTTCTTTACTTTCTGTCTTTTATTTTGCTGCTTCTGAACCACTGTCATACGTACTCTGTTCAGCTCTGTTTTACGGTTCAGTAACAGGTTCTACCAGAATTTCAATTGGCATCAGAGCAGGCACCCTGCCTGTTTTAGGGTGAGCTCCAGGGAAGGTTTTTTCTGGCATTATGGACAAGGAAGGAGGATTTGTGAACATACCACCTCTGTTGGATGGTTCCAACTATGAGTATTGGAAATCTCGTATGAGTGCTTTCCTGAAATCTATTGATAGTAAAACCTGGAAAGCTGTTCTGAAGGGTTGGGAACATCCTGTTGTGCTGGACAAAGATGGAGAGAAGACTATTGTGTTGAAACCAGAGGAAGAGTGGTCCAAGGATGAAGATGAATTAGCTCTTGGAAACTCCAAAGCCTTGAATGCTCTATTCAATGGAGTGGACAAGAACATGTTCAGACTGATCAAGCAGTGCACTGTAGCCAAGGATGCCTGGGAGATTCTCAAGACTACTCATAAAGGCACATCTAAGGTAAAATTGTCCAGACTTCAACTTCTCACCACCAAATTTGAAAATCTCAAAATGTTGGAGGATGAGAACATACAAGACTTTTATATGAATGTTCTGGACATGGCTAACTCATTTGATTATTGATAAGTGCTTAAAAGTAGTTATCTTTTGATATATTTTAAGGCACTTATGTTACTTGTTTTACAAGTTATCTTAGGATAAGCTCATATTTGTGGTTAAAATGCTAAATTTGTGATCCTATGTCTTACCCCATTTAATTATGCAGGAATTTCATGATTGGACCTGATTTGAGCAAGGAAATTTGAAGTTTTGTTAAAGCCATCGCTACAAGCGCAAGCCTCATCGCTACAAGCGAGGATAGGCAGGGAATTTCAGGACTTCATCGCTACAAGCGCCAGATGCCACGCTACAAGCGAGCCTAGGCAGGGAAAATTGAGAGTTCATCGCTACAAGCGCTGGATCGGTCGCTTCAAGCGACCAAGGGCGGTTTAATGCTTGTTGCTGACGTGGAGCTTTCCCATTGGTCAAGAATCAGCTGTCGCTACAAGCGACCAACTCATCGCTTGTAGCGAGCGTGTTAAAAATCAGTTTTATAAAAGCTTTTTAGCTCATTTTTCAAAAGCAATCAGAGAGAAAACTTTGAGAGTTTTTTACTTCCATTTTTAGGATTGCTTTAGTAATAGTTTAGGACTTAGTTTTTAGGGCTAGAAGTTATGATCTTCAAGGAGCAAAAGTGATTGGATTGTGGAATCAACCAAAGGCTTTGGGAAATCAAGACTTGGGCTATGATCTTCATCTTTTCTCTACTCTTTTGTATAGTTGTCATGAAAATGAACAACTAACTTCCCTTTGTTGGGATTGGAGGTAATCTTTCTAGCTTAGATGTAATCCATGATTATGTAAATATATGATTTTAGCAATTTATGTGTTTTTGAAGTTATTCTTGATTTTCATTCTCATGCTTGATTCAATTGCTATTGACAAATACTTTTGAATCTATGTTTAGAATAATCTTCTATCAAAATAAGAAAATCTAGAAATGGATTTGGGTTTTGATAATCGCACAAAGTTTCGGATCGTAATGCTTTCGGATCGTTTGATTGATTGGGAAATCGTCGATTAAACGATACGATCGATCTCACGATGTCATTTGGGAAATCAATGACGTTGTCGAGCGATACGTGATATTTTTGCTAAAACGCTAAAATTCATATGCATGATTTATAGATTATATTCGATGCAAGATTGATGAACTCCGATTCCAATGCTTTGATACCCTATTACTTGTCATTTTAATTTTGTTTTTAAGTTCAATTCGTTTTATGCAACCAATCGTACAAACCTTAACTCAAAACAATAACGATTGTTGAACAATTCAAAGTAGCGCACCAATCCCTGTGGAGACGATACAAAAATACTTACCTCGTTTGTTGCTGCAATACTACAGCTAACAAAATGGCGTCGTTGCCGGGGATTAGTGTTTAGATATTTTGAGCATCGCAATAATTGGGATTGTTTTGAGCTTTTGTATATATCGTGTTAATATTTTTTCATTTCTTCTGTACATTTTAATCTGTTTGTGCATTAACCCTCTTTGTTATGCAAAGAAAATTTCCTTGTTAGTTACACTTGTTTCAGATTCTCAACATTCAAAGAAATCATGGCTGATCATCATGATTATTTCAACTACTATAATCCATACGAGTATGAATCCTATCAACAATCTCAACAATATCCGTCTGAAGAGGAACAAATGGCAAGAACGGAAAATATTTTGAATTTGTTCATGCAACAATCCATGAACAATATGCAAAATACCGACCAAAGATTGAGAGCGTTATCAATCCAATTGGAACTTTTGCAAGTGCAATTGAATTTTTCATCAAGAGTCATGGATGTTCAAACCAACAATCAATCCATTTTGGAATTCGGAGAGATTGTTGAAGACGATGTTGATGAGAGTGAGGAAGAGACGATGTTTGAAGGATGTGGTATAAGAACATTAGTGGAAGAATTAGAGATACCACACAAGGATGAACTTCCTCAAGAAAGGTCAAATTCTGAAGAGGCCAGCGTTGTTGATAGTGAAGAAGAAATGGATATTGAGAAGACGGAACAGTTTCTTAACAAGGAAGAAACTTGTAAAAAGGAGGGGATGAAAGTGAGCAAGGCGGAACTTGAGCTTGTACAAGATGGTATTTGTTCCTTGCTCAACTTACTCTGGATAGGGAGGTTTTGGACTCCACATCAGCTATTCTGCAAATTCATGGAATTCCTCCCAAAACAAAGGAATACTAAGGCTGATGTGTTTTCCGTCTCATTTTGGCCACCCTAACGAATCAGGCGTCGAGCTAATGACGTTAACCAAGCGCTTGTTGGGAGGCAACCCAACTGTGTAGGTATGTTGTTTTTAATTTGTATTTTAGCACTGAACATCCATTCATGCATGTAGGGATAGCGGCAAAAGCTGAAAATTTTATTTTTCTGTTTACTGTCATGGTCGCTACAGCGACAGATCCCATCGCTATAGCGCGAGCTTCAGACTCTTCATCGCTGTAGCGCCGTATGGTCGCTTGTAGCGATGATATTCAAATTTTGTCGTTGTAGCGACGTATCGGTCGCTTGTAGCGACAGCAGGAAAAACTGACATTTCAGTTTCCAAAGCCACTATAACCCCTTCACTCCCCCCCCCCCCCCAACCACCCATTCATTACCCTATCCGTTTTTCCTCCCCATTTTCGCATCCCATAGCACAACAGTACATTCCATTCCATTTCTACTTTATTTCTGCAAATTTCATATCATTTTCTGCATTTTCTGCTAAGCTCTTGCATTTGATCTCTGTTCCTTCTCTTATCTGCAAATCATCTCATCAAGGTATGATTTTCGTAACCCTCTGTTATAGTTTCTTAAGCTTTAAACTTGTTTGAATGTGTTTACATGTTTTTAGAAAGTGACAGATTAGGGTTTTTAAATTTTTAGATTAGGGTTGTGCCTTTTTGAAATACCCATGATAATCAATAGTTTAAGCTGTCAAAAATGAACTAGAATCATCACACAAACTAGCCTATCATCATCTTTTGCATGAAATTCGTATTTTGAAAAACCTATTTTGTAAAAATTCAAAATAAACTTAGGTTTTTGATGATTAGGAAGTTTTAATGATTGTGATTCATTTGTTTTAGTTTTACTATTGATTTCGCATGCCACAAGTAGTTTAGATGTAAGAAAAATCCAATTTTTGAAAATGGGTCATTCATGGCTACATGGCGCTTGAAGCGCAGGAAACCAGCATTTTCTGGGCTCGCTCGCTACAAGCGACCATCCTGTCGTTGTAGCGACGAAGCCCAGACTCAGTTTTATTTTTTCTTTTATTCTAATTCTAACTTGGATCCTACCTGTTTTGTCTGTTTAATGTTATTTTGTAGGAATGGCACCCAAAACATCTTCAAAAAGGCAACGCAATGTTGAGGGATCGTCTTCAAGACCAAAACCTAACCCTCAACCCCATGATCCAAACCGGTTTCTTAGCCTACATAACCAGGAGCGTTACGCCGAGCTCAAAACCAGAAGAATTTGGTCGGAGAAGGAGTTCAAAATAGCTGAGGAAGGAAAGTACTCCGGCATAGCTCATATGCTCAATGAAAGGAAGTGGGGAATCTTATGCAATCCTCCAAAGAAGATAAACTATGACATCGTGCGAGAGTTCTACGCCAACGCCATACCAGCAGACCCCTCTGATGACTTCACCTGGACGACATTTGTCCGAGGGCGTACCATTATGTTTCATAGGAACGCAATCAGTGACTATTTAGGTAACCCTTTGGATCTTAGCTATCCGGATGACCTAATAGACTACAAAAGGTTGTGTGCCTTTCACGAACATCAGGCACGGGGAAACTGGGATCACGAGTTAATCGCACGGGAGATATTCCAAGAGGGGAAAACTTACGATGTGAGCAAGGCCTCGGGTAAGCCTTTTAGAGCTTTTAGGGATGACATGACTACCCCAGCTCAGGTTATCCTCACCCTTATCTTGTATAACATTAGGCCCAAATCTCACACCTCTTCCACTACCCTGGACGTCACACCCTTACTTCATTACATCCTCAGCAACCAGCAGGTTGATGTTGCGAGGATAATAGCTAATGAAATGAGGATTGTGGCAGAAAGTGGTATCCTGCCACCGGGTAAACCAAAGTGCCCACTGCCTTTTCCTGGCCTGATTATGGGGCTTTGTAGAAAAGCCAAGATCCACATGCCCAGCCAAGTCGACGAGGAAATCAAAAACCCTATTGATGATAGATACATCAATAGGTACTGCTCCACCCCCTCTCCTGTTGGACCTTCTACTTCTGCTGGACCTTCTTCTTCTGCTGGACCATCTTCGGTACCACCCACTGCACCCCAAGACCCTAGCCAACCTCAACCCCCAACCTATCCACCTTTGGACTTTTCTAGTTGGGATCCATACCACATGACTGCATATTCTCACATCATGGCTCAGAATGAGTCAAACCATCGAGCCCTGACGACTATGCAGAGTCATATGCACGAGGCAGGCTACTCCACTTGGACTCCAGCTTATTTCCAGGAGCACATTGCTTGGCCTGGGGACAGGCCATTTTATTCTGGAGGGGCGAGTGCAGATGCAGCTGGTGATGATGATGGAGGTGATGATGATGACCACGGTGATGACTCCTCTGAGGCCACACGGAGCATTCACCACCAGGCTGCGGATTTGATGGATTCAGACATGGATTCAGACTGAGATCCTTTGCAAGCTGCAGCAGTTTTTTCTTTCTTTCGTTTTATTTATTCCTGAACAATTTTATTATGCTTTGTACTATTTAACTCTGTTTATGTTTATGTACTTTGGATAATTTTATTTTGGTTATTATGTTTAGTATATTATGTTTAAATTTTGTTATTTATTTTTTAATTTACCCAACAAATGGAAGTGAGATAATCAAAGAATCAAAAGCTAAGTGCTTGTTTGAAAGCAAAGCATTGAGCTATGAATCAGTTGAGTGGTAATGATAGGAAGTAGTGATAAAAGCGCGCAGCTAAGGTACTCGTTTCTTGTTTTTCTAGGTATATTCTTGAATGTGAATAAGTTCTTTACACACAAATTTAATTTATTCAGTTTTACGCAAGCACATGTTTAGTTTTGAACCAATTAGAACTAGCCGAGATGTGAGGAATCCTCAACCATTGTATATATATGCAGGAGACTGGCATTTCATGTTTAACTCGATTAATTTATGTTAAATCTATTGTTGTTTTAAATTGCATGAAAGCATTGAAATGATCAAGGCAATTTTTTTGAATATGAGTGAAACACTTGACCATATAGCCTACCCTGTGAGAAGTGAGAATCTGTTAACCCCTCTGAGCCCATTGAATCAGAATTGTTAACTGTGAACTGCCAATTTTCATAAGCTCAATTGCTTATTGAAATTGCCGGAGTTTGTAAAAAAAATCCAGTTCATAGTTAACTCATTATTGAATTCTGATATTTACTTTCTTTTGAACCCTTATCCATCGTGATTATTGACCTTTGCCAAAATGATAAAGGAACATTCGATTAGGGTATCATTGAACCAAGTTGGGGAGAGAATGGAGGTTGTGTTTATGTCAAGTAGTGGTGAATTGTGATAATTGATCTTGACAATAAGAAAAAGAGAAAGAAAAAGAAAAAGAAAAGAAAAAAAGAAAGAAAAGCAAACCAAGAAAAAGAAAAGAGAAAAATAGAAAGAGTTTGCAATAAATCAAAGAAAAAGTTGTCAAGATCAATCAAAGAAAAGAAAAATTAATAGTTCACCAAGAGTTGTATTTGAATAAGGAGGAAGTATGTAAATAGAATGAATGTTCCTCTTGCTTGGCCATTTGAATTCAATATCCCACATATGACAATTCTTTTGTAACCAAGCCAAATTACAACCCTTAAAGACCTTGTGATCATTTGCTTTTATGTTTTTTAGAAATGATAATTAGATGGACACATAATTTGATTGGAATGTTATCATATTTGCTGGATGAGTGTTCATACCCTCACAATTGATTTCAATTTGTTCATATACTTAATATAGAAGTGTGTTAGGTTTGGTTCAAATTTAAACATGTTGTTTGTTAAGAATTGTGTGATTTGATGCTTTGTGTTTAGAACTAGTTCACATTCATAGTATGTATCTCGTTTAATGAGAAATTTAACTTTAGCTTGCGCAGTCACGTTTGAATCATTCATCTGATATTTGTTTCTTCAAACTTTTGACTCTTTTGCTAATTGCTCAAAACTTTGGTTTAAAGCTGTGAAAATTTCCTTTTGATTCTTTGGTTTGAGGAAAAACCAAAATGCTAAGTTGGGGAGAGTTTGATAAGTGCTTAAAAGTAGTTATCTTTTGATATATTTTAAGGCACTTATGTTACTTGTTTTACAAGTTATCTTAGGATAAGCTCATATTTGTGGTTAAAATGCTAAATTTGTGATCCTATGTCTTACCCCATTTAATTATGCAGGAATTTCATGATTGGACCTGATTTGAGCAAGGAAATTTGAAGTTTTGTTAAAGCCATCGCTACAAGCGCAAGCCTCATCGCTACAAGCGAGGATAGGCAGGGAATTTCAGGACTTCATCGCTACAAGCGCCAGATGCCACGCTACAAGCGAGCCTAGGCAGGGAAAATTGAGAGTTCATCGCTACAAGCGATGGATCAGTCGCTTCAAGCGACCAAGGGCGATTTAATGCTTGTTGCTGACGTGGAGCTTTCCCATTGGTCAAGAATCAGCTGTCGCTACAAGCTACCAGCTCATCGCTTGTAGCGAGCGTATTAAAAATCAGTTTTATAAAAGCTTTTTAGCTCATTTTTCAAAAGCAATCAGAGAGAAAACTTTGAGAGTTTTTTACTTCCATTTTTAGGATTGTTTTAGTAATAGTTTAGGACTTAGTTTTTAGGGCTAGAAGCTATGATCTTCAAGGAGCAAAAGTGATTGGATTGTGGAATCTGAAGGTGAGAAAAACACACACAAGAGGAGGGGGTTGAATTGTGTGACTCAAAAACTTGTTCTTTTCTTTTCAAAGACTTAACACAGGTTCAGAACCAGGTTCTGAACTGTTATCAGAAGTATGTGCAGCGGATAAACAAGTTAAAAAGAGAAGGGAAGAGAGACACACATGAATTTATATTGGTTCCTTCTCAATGTGAGAAGTAGTCCAGTCCCCTTGTTTTCCAACAAGAGAGTTCCACTATAATCAGAAGATTACACTTTGCTCAACCACTAAGGAATAGACTTCCAGTTGCTCAATCACAAAGAAAGAGGCTTCTATGCTCAACCACCAAGGAAGAGGCTTCCAATGCTCAAGTCACTAAGACAAGAGACTTCCCAATGCTCAAGACACTAAGTCAAGAGACTTCTGACTCAGACCACAAAGGAATGAGATTACAAATGCTCAGTATACAGACTGAGACTTTAAGGACCAAACTGGTTTACAAGTAAAGGAGTTTGGGATGAACACTTGATAAAATATCAGAGGTGTTCTCTAAATACAACACAGGTTAAGACTCTTAACCTTAAGAAATTCTAAGTTACAAGACTAAAGAATTTCTAAGAGTTTTTATGAACTTGACAGTTTTGACAAAGAAAACAGAGCACAGGTTCAGCAATTTGTTTCAAGAGTCTTAGACAAATTTCGTCTTTTTATAGATGAAATATAGCTGTTGAAGATTTGCTTGATTTGAGGAAAGAGCCGTTGCAATTTGAGCTAGGATTTCTGCAAATGTGTGCTGCACTTTTTCAAACAAACCAGAGCAGCATCCATTTTTGAAATGGCCTACCTTAAAAGCTGGAGAATGTCTGGGTCAGGGAGACAACTGTTCCATTGAGTTGTTCTGACACATCCAGGCATTAAATGCGCACAGTACTGGTCATTTTCCAAGCCACATCAGCATCAGAAGCTTCTCTGTGTGAACAGTGCATCAGAAGCTACCTTGTACGGATCAGAAGCTGGCTTCAGGATCAGAAGCTGGTCTTCAGACGTTGACTCTGCGTTGACTTCTTCAGAAGCACCCAGACTTCAGAAGCTGCACTTCAGGAGCACCACTTCAGGACCACTTCAGAAGCACTACTTCAGGAGCACTACTTCAGAAGCACTTCTTCAGACCCAGTTTCCTTCTAGCTTTGCAACATTGCTTCTTTGCTTTCCTTCCTTGCTCTTAGCTTGTTCTTTCATAACCATTATTAGTTTCCAATCAATAAGCACGTGGTTCTGAAAAACACTTGAACAAAGCATTAGCAAATAACCAATTTTCTATTTAACACTTTGTTATCATCAAAACCATAAAGAGAGATATGTTTACACATAAATGTTTCAACAATCTTCCCTTAATTCATAAGAGACTTGTTAAACACATTTTGTTCCAACAGAATCAACCAAAGGCTTTGGGAAATCAAGACTTGGGCTATGATCTTCATCTTTTCTCTACTCTTTTGTATAGTTGTCATGAAAATGAACAACTAACTTCCCTTTGTTGGGATTGGAGGTAATCTTTCTAGCTTAGATGTAATCCATGATTATGTAAATATATGATTTTAGCAATTTATGTGTTTTTGAAGTTATTCTTGATTTTCATTCTCATGCTTGATTCAATTGCTATTGACAAATACTTTTGAATCTATGTTTAGAATAATCTTCTATCAAAATAAGAAAATCTAGAAATGGATTTGGGTTTTGATAATCGCACAAAGTTTCGGATCGTAATGCTTTCGGATCGTTTGATTGATTGGGAAATCGTCGATTAAATGATACGATCGATCTCACGATGTCATTTGGGAAATCAATGACGTTGTCGAGCGATACGTGATATTTTCGCTAAAACGCTAAAATTCATATGCATGATTTATAGATTATATTCGATGCAAGATTGATGAACTCCGATTCCAATGCTTTGATACCCTATTACTTGTCATTTTAATTCTGTTTTTAAGTTCAATTCGTTTTATGCAACCAATCGTACAAACCTTAACTCAAAACAATAACGATTGTTGAACGGTTCAAAGTAGCGCACCAATCCCTGTGGAGACGATACAAAAATACTTACCTCGTTTGTTGCTGCAATACTACAGCTAACAATTATCTTGGAGAGAAACTGTCTGATGAGAAAATTGTGAGAAAAATACTCAGGTCTCTTCCTAAGAGATTTGACATGAAAGTAACTGCCATTGAGGAAGCACATGACATCTCCAGTATGAAGGTTGAAGAATTAATAGGGTCCTTGCTGAATTTTGAGACAGCCTTCAGTAACCGTACTGATAAGAAAGGGAAAAGAGTTGCTTTTGCAGCAAATACTGATGCTGAGGATCAACAAGGAAATAATGAGGATGATGAAGGCTTATCAGAGTCACTTGTATTGCTAGGGAGACAGTTTAACAAGATTCTAAAACATGTTGACAGGAGATCCAAATCAAATGGTCAAAACAACAGATTCAACATCAGCAAGCAACAAAATGATTTGAAGAAGACAAAGACTGATGAGAAGAGCAATCAATCAAAGGGAGTTCAGTGCTATGAGTGTGAAGGATATGGTCATATTAGGACAGAATGTGACACATATCTCAAGAAACAGAAGAAAAGCTTGGCTGTTTCCTGGTCTGATGAAGATGACTCAGAAGGAAAAGTAGAGAGTGAGTCTGCTAAGCATGTTGTTGCCTTAACTGGAAGATACAAGTCTGATGTTAAAGTTAAAGCCTCGGAAGCACTTTCAGAGTCTAAAACACTATCGGAGTCTGAAGCACTATCAGAGTCTGAAGCTCCATCAGAGTCTGAAGCCAGTGTTGAAAAATCACCTTATGAAGAACTGACTAACAATTACAAAGATCTATACATCAGAAGTATAGAAGTTTGCAGGCAACTAGTGGATCAGAAGAAGACCATCAGTCAACTGCATGCTGAAAGAAGTGATCATCTAGCACAAATTTCTGATCTCAAAGATGAGGTAACTCAACTGAACTCTCAACTTGACCATAAGAAGAAGCATGTCAGAATGATGAACTCTGCTACTGATGTGCTAGAAGAGATACTGAAGAGTCAGAACCAAGGGAAACCAAATGGCATAGGACTTGTTGATAGAACTTTGAACATCAAACAACAAAATCCAGCTAAAAGGTTCATTCCTGCTGTTGAAACTTATAATCCAATAATGAGCAAACCTGAGAACAAACCTCAGGGAGCTAAGAGCATGTGGGCTTCTCATCCTTGGGTATGTCATCACCGTGGTAAGAAGGGGCACATAAAGCCATTATGTTTCAAGCTGTATGGATACCCCAAGCACTTTCAGCACAGAAAAGTGGAACCTATTGTAAACAGAATCAATGTCAAGAAGGTATGGAAACCCAAATGTAATAATGTTGGCCTCATAGCTCATACATCTTTGAGAGCCTCCTCTAGGGAAGATTGGTATTTTGATAGTGGATGCTCCAGACACATGACTGGTGTCAAGAAGTACTTAAGTAATTTAAAACCTTACTCCAGCAGCTATGTAACTTTTGGTGATGGAGCTAAAGGAGAAATTCTTGGAATTGGAGACTTTATCAGTGATGGACTAGCAAGGCTAGACAATATGTTATTAGTAAAAGGACTAACTTCAAATCTGATCAGCATAAGCCAGCTGTGTGATCAAGAGTTGAAAGTGAACTTTAACAAGGAGGAATGTCTGGTAACTGGTAAAGAAGGTGAAGTGCTGATAAGGGGCAGTAGATCAAAGGACAATTGTTACTTATGGATGCCTCAAGAAGAAACAAGCCTATCCACATGCCTTATAAGTTCAGAAGAAGAAGTCAGACTCTGGCACCAGAAACTTGGGCACTTAAATCTGAGGGGTATGAAGAAAGTCATGTCAGTGGAAGCCATCAGAGGTCTACCCAAACTTAAGATCAATGAAGACAACATTTGTGGTGAATGTCAGATTGGGAAACAAACACGTATGTCTCATCCAAGGTTGGAGCATCAGGTAACAACAAAAGTTCTTGAACTGTTACATATGCACTTAATGGGACCTATGCAAGTTGAGAGCATTGGAGGAAAGAATTATGCTTTTGTGGTTGTTGATGATTTTTCAAGATTCACTTGGGTAAGCTTCATTAGAGAAAAATCAGACACCTTTGATGTGTTTAAAGATCTGTGCACTCATTTACAAAGAGAAAAGAATAGTGTTATTGTCAGGATCAGAAGTGACCATGGGAAGGAATTTGAAAATAGTAAGTTCTCTGAGTTTTATTCATCTGAAGGAATCAAGCATGAATTTTCAGCTCCCATAACACCCCAACAAAATGGTGTTGTTGAAAGGAAGAACAGAACCTTGCAAGAATCAACCAGAGTTATGTTACATGCAAAAAATTTACCTTATCTGTTTTGGGCAGAAGCAATGAATACAACATGCTATGTTCACAATAGGGTGACTTTGAAGAAAGGCACTACCACTACTCTGTATGAATTATGGAAAGGAAGAAAGCCTACTGTCAAGTACTTTCATGTGTTTGGAAGCAAGTGCTACATTTTGGCTGATAGAGAAAACATGAGGAAAATGGATCCAAAGAGTGATGAAACCTTTGCACCTGTGGCCAGATTAGAATCCATAAGATTACTTTTGGGTGTAGCATGTATTCTTAAATTCAAACTGTTTCAGATGGATGTGAAGAGTGCTTTCCTAAATGGGTACTTGCAGGAGGAGGTTTATGTTGAACAACCAAAGAGATTTGTGGATCCTAATTTTCCTAACCATGTTTACAAGTTGAAGAAAGCTCTGTATGGATTGAAACAAGCACCTAGAGCATGGTATGAGAGACTCACACAGTTTCTGGTTACTCAAGGTTACAGAAAAGGAGGAACTGACAAGACACTGTTTGTTAAAGAAGAAGATGGAAGTTTAATGATAGCACAAATCTATGTTGATGACATTGTTTTTGGTGGGATGTCAAACCAGATGGTTCAACTTTTTGTTCAGCAGATGCAGTCTGAGTTTGAGATGAGTCTTATGGGTGAACTAACATATTTTCTTGGTCTTCAAGTCAAGCAGATGGAAGACACAATATTCATTTCACAGAGCAAATATGCCAAGAACATAGTCAAGAAGTTTGGGATGGAGAATGCAAGCCATAAAGAACACCTGCAGCCACTTACTTGAAGTTGACAAAAGATGAACAAGGTGTTGCTGTTGATCAAAGCCTGTATAGGAGCATTATTGGAAGTCTGTTATATCTAACTGCAAGCAAACCAGACATAACCTTTGTTGTTGGAGTCTGTGCTAGATATCAGGCTGAGCCAAAAATGAGTCATTTGACTCAAGTGAAGAGAATTTTGAAGTATGTCAATAGTACCAGTGACTGGTATTATGTACTCACACAGTGAAAGTTCTATGTTAGTTGGATATTGTGATGCTGACTGGGCAAGTAGTGCAGATGATAGAAAAAGTACATCTGATGGATGCTTTTTTCTGGGAAACAATCTGATTTCTTGGTTCGGCAAGAAGAATAATTGTGTATCCTTGTCTACAGCTGAAGCTGAGTATATAGCAGCTGGTAGTAGTTGTTCCCAATTGGTGTGGATGAAGCAAATGCTGAAGGAATATAATGTTGAACAGGATGTTATAACATTGTATTGTGACAATCTAAGTGCTATCAATATTTCAAAAAATCCCATACAACATAGCAGGACTAAGCATATTGATATACGTCATCATTTCATCAGAAACCTTGTGGAGGAGAAAGTTGTGCAGCTTGAACATGTTGACACAGAAGAACAGCTTGCTGATATATTTACAAAAGCCTTGGATGCCAAGCAATTTGAAAACTTGAGGAGTAAACTGAGAGTTTGTTTGCATGAGGAGTTATAGCAATTACAGATTACTGAGGGTGAGCAAGCAGGAAGTGAGGGAGATGAAGATGATGCTGGTCCTTGTAAAGAAGCTGTGTCTGATGTCAAAGCAGTCTCTGTTACTAATTCAATTTTTGTTTCCTGTATGAAGACTGTATTTTGTCAAGATTATTTGGCTAAAAAGGGGGAGATAAAAAAGTGTTGTTTTCAGAATTCAGAAGTATTCAGAAGTTTCAGAAGCACTACAGTTTTGTTCAGAATTCAAAAGCAATACAAAAGAGCAGATGTTCTGTGTTTCAGGGGGAGTCTCTGGCTCAGGGGGAGTATTTCATTTGGTATATGTGTCTCTGTTTCAGAGTGTTGTTCCTGAATTGTGTTGTTCCTGAGTATCTGTTCAGAGGTAGTTCAGGGGGAGTTTGTGTGTTTCCTGTCAGAAGCTGATCTGTTCAGGGGGAGTATATGTGTGAAATGTAGTGAATCATCCGCTGATGACTTTGTTGTTGCTACGTTTGTGTTATGTTCTTCATGGTTGCGTATTTTGATGTGTGAAGAATTTAATGTATGAAGAATTTGCTTGTTGTATCTCTCTGTGTTCTCAAATTGATTTTAGCCAAAAATTTGCCAAAGGGGGAGATGGTTGGATATTTGGTTGTTGGCTTCATGTTTGCTAAAATCAAATATACAAGCAATGTGCGTCTTCAGAAGCTGGACCTCAGAAACAGTACTTCAGAAGCTGAACAGTACTTCAGAAGCTGGGTCATCAGAAGCTGAACAGTACTTCAGAAGCTGAACCTTCAGAAGCTGATGTTCAGATGCTGTGTTCAGAAGCAACCTTCAGAAGCTGAAATGTTCAGACGCAGAACTTCTTCAGAAGTACCTTCAGAAGCTGGTTTTTCTGCGTTCTGTTTTCTGCGCCTTGGAGTGTTTATTTTCTCATGTGATTTGTTGAAGATTTATTGAAGAATTATCCAAGCTGCGTTTCTAGAAGAAAGAAGAATTTCGCAAGATATTTTCTGGAAAATAAATTGCTTCTATGTGCTTCTAAAGAATTTTGGAACAACATCTTTTGAAGATTATTTGGTTCAGAATTATGTTGCTGCTGAAGCTATAAATAGAGGACGCTGCTATTGAAGAAATTCACATCAAAACAGAAGCTTTGTGCTCTGTTTCTGTACACCACTCAATTGTTAGAGTTGGTTGGTTTTATTGAGTTGTAATCACTAGAAGCTTTTAAGCAAAATTGACTGTTTATGTTTTGAAGAGTGTCTTCATCTTTGATTGTTTAGAGTTTAAAATCACTGGGGCAGTGATTGATTGAGTAGGAAGTAAGAGGGGTCTTATATCTAGGAGTTCCTAGGTAGAAATACCACGGGTAGTGATTAAGTGAGAAGGCTGTGAAACAGGGGTTGTTGTCATAGGACTTCGAATTAATACTATTATAGTGGATTTCCTTCCTGGCTTGGTAGCCTCCAGACGTAGGTGTGTTTGTCACCGAACTGGGTTAACAAATCACCTGTGTTCTTTACTTTCTGTCTTTTATTTTGCTGCTTCTGAACCACTGTCATACGTACTCTGTTCAGCTCTGTTTTACGGTTCAGTAACAGGTTCTGGCTAGAATTTCAAAATCTACCGAACCTTTGGAACTGATTACCTAACATGATGCAACTGAACAACACTTAAAAACCCTTATTCTACATGTCTTATCAATATCTGTTTATTAAGTTAAACTTTTGCCTAACCCTAATCACAAGTTTGGTTTCCCTCTTAATCTACCTTTCCAAGCGTACGCAACAAGCCATCCTCTAGCATTAATTGTGGATTTTTAAATGTCATTTCCCTCCCATTTGTTAATGACCTTTCATATGCCAAATTTGAATTTGAATTGTCATTTACCTCTTCAAAGCAATAAATTCGACCCTGTCAAAGATGCTCTTTCAATTGTATGGTTCCAATGCAAAATTATGGTTTCAATGCACCGATCCACTAACCCATAAGTTAATTCTCATGTGTTTTCAAGGTACTCTTGTTTCTTCTTTCCTTCTTGTTTATCACCATTTTTCGCTCCCATAACCCTCTTTACGTACCTCTCTCTCCCATAATTTATCTTTGTCCTCCATTGTCGTTTCTTTCTGTCTATTGCCCTTATCTCTCCAATCTCATTAATGGTGTTGTATGGTTTTCTTGATAATTGTGGCTTTAAGAGGTTTCCTAACAACGTGAAGCGGCTGAGGTCGAAGCTGGTTGTGGTGGACAGTTTCACAATTTAACAATTGTGTACCCATTTGATTAAATCATTCTCCAAGTTTCAATTTATCATTCTTGATCTAATATTAAATTATTGTTTTCTTTCTCCTTTTTCTCATTCATCTTCATATTTGTCTTGAAATTTTCAATAATTAGCTACAAAATTAAAACAGTGGAGATGGAAGTGAAGGAGGTCGAGTGATGGATGACCGGATTTCTTGAAGGTATAATTGGATGGACTGGAGTGAATACGTTGGAGGAAGGTGACTCTAATTTTTGCAGAGTTCTTGAAGAAGGTTTTTCAGGTATGAATCGGAAGTACATAAAATGAACTACTTGAAATGTGTATAGTTAAAGAAACTTAAAGATTACTACTTTTCTTATGATACATCTAGAGATTGTATCTACCGTGTTCAAGTTTGATTAAGACTTTATTTGAGTAGGAAGAATAGGGCCGTCTTCAGTTATAATCTATATTGTTTTTAGTTTATTTTTAGTTCCAAGGAACTTATCGAAAGACAGCGAGATTGTTTCGTTTTTTCACGAAGGTAGTGTGATTATTGATGTTAGTTTTGTTCTATTATTAGAGAAGATATATATATATATATATATATATATATATATATATATATATATAGAGAGAGAGAGAGAGAGAGAGAGAGAGAGAGAGAGAGAGAGAGAGAGAGAGAGAGTGTCAGGATCCATTGACACTGGTGTCAGCGGATTCGTCGAGAGAGAGAGAGAGAGAGAGAGAGTGTGTGTGTGTGTCAGGATCCATTGACACTGGTGTCAACGGATTCGTCGACACCAAATTTCAACCATTTATTTTTTTAATCCAAAGGTCTATAATCAATGCACGCTTCTAGTCCGTGAAGATCTTTCTTTGAGTCCTACAATAGTATTTGCTTTCAATAATTGAAAAACTCAAATCGATAAACCTCCTTAAATTTTGCGAGAAGATGCATAGCCAGGTACCAATATCTATAGGATGCTTAATTATATCAAAGTAATCATGAAGATTCAACGCCATTGGGGGCAATAATTTGGTGGGGAAATTGGGACGTATTTGAATCCATCCATTTGTTAAATTTTAGGTTTTTAACCATGTTTGAATAGTTAATTAAAATACCACCGGGTAGTATCGTTCCAAATGAATTGGTTCTGGTTGAAGTCAAAACTTGAGATCGGTGGAAGTATAAACAAAATTTATGGTTTTGGTAAATGAAAACCCATTAAACTGAATTGCTGCCATTCTTGGGATAGGTGGGCAAAACACACACTTTCATTGTTGACAACATTAAAGACGGTCCAGTAGCGAAAAATATCTAAGGAATTGTACCTAAGTTTTTTTCCTATATATATATATATATATATATATATATATATATAGAGAGAGAGAGAGAGAGAGAGAGAATATCCAAAATGTTGAAATTTGAGCCCAACTCATCCTTACAACACTTACTTTTAATGTGAGGAGTGTCTCCTTTTTATAAACTTTTATCAATAGTCATGTCTATCCGATGTGGGAGTAAATATACCCCTTCAAAGTCAACACAAGACAAGCCAACACGAGGCAACTCAAATGTTGCAATTAGGCGACTAGGGGCGGACCACAATAAAGACGGAATATCCAACACAAAGTTTCATAGCATTTTGAAAAACCCTTGTTTTATTTTTATATTTTAACCTAAATGTACAAAACTTCAATTTTGTTTCGAGTAAACATATGCCCACAAGTCAAATTTTGTTCGCTAGTTTTTCAAGTTTGTATATAACATTGTAAGAACTTCCACCACAAAATTTTAGAGATTTTAAAAGAGAGATGAATTAATTGTGAATTTTTTGTTTTTCATAATTACGAATTTCTTAAACAAATCATAAATATTATATTCTTTTTTTTTTTGGAAATAAGTATTATATTCTTAAAATTTAAATATATTAATTATAAGTATTAATTTATTTAAAAAATACTCTTTTAAAAAATTTGATTTTTTCTTTCATTTTCTCCTCTATTTTCCACCTCCCAAACCCCTTCAAATTCTCAAATAAAGTCTAAAGAGAATTGTTTTTTTTTTACAAAATAAAGAAAATTAAAGAAGACAAATAAATAATTTTAGTTTTTTTTTGTGTGACCAATTTTAGTATTTTCTTTGGTGTGCATAAAGAACGTTAAAGTTAAAAATACATTAATCATAAGTATTAATTTATCATTCTCTACAAAATAATTTTTTTCAAAATTTTTGAAAGATTTCTCAATTTTTTCATCTAATCTCATCATTTCAAAACCATTTTTTCCCTTCCCTTTCAAACACGCAAACAGAGTCTTAAAGTGACTAAGTGAGACATAATTTAAAAAGAGTAATAAATAATTTTTTGTGAGAGAAGAGAGTGATAAATAATAAATAGTACGCTAAATTGCTCTTTTCGTCACTTAACTATTTTTTTGGTATCGCTTTGGTCCCTTAATTAAAATTTGGTCTGTTTTAGTATTTTAAGTTAGTCTCCATTACTACTTTTGGTCCTTTTTGTTAGTTTTAATTCAAGAAACGTTAGGGTTACTTAGATGTGGCAACAAGGGCTGATTTGGCAATAATATAATGATGAGATGACATAATACCAAAGCGATACAAAAAAATAGTTAAGGGACAAAAAATGCAATTCAACATTATCTTAAAAAAAAAAATCTGAAATGAATGAAAAGGAGGGAAAGTGAAATAACAGAACAGAACACAACACATGTATAGGATAGATAGAGTTCAGATTCTCATCATCTCAGAACAGTGGAGATTACGTGCACTCTAACCGTTCTTCTCGTAGTTTCCTGAACTGAGTAGTAACAGTTACTTAACGGTATGAGTATGATAGAGAGCGCGTAAGACCCACTCGCCACTACCATGACGGTAGTTTCACTCTTCCTAACCGCCACTAAACTCGCCGGAGCGTTAGTCACTCTCACCGTCGCCGCAAATGCCTTCTCCTTCTCTCGTTTTCGCAACAAAAACCTTCGCCGTTTCAGTTCCCCTATCGATGAATCCTCCGATACTCTCGCCGATTTCAACATTACCGGTAATAATCTCTATTATGATTGATTAACTGGTTTTCAATTAATTTCACTTATGTTATTTGTTTGCAAGCATGCATGCTGATGAGATTAATAAAATAGATTAAGGCTCTCTTTGGATACACACCTTAATTAAGGGGGGTGTATTGAATTAAGATTTTAAAGGACAATTTTTGTTTAAAAAAGTCTTAAGGATTTTAAAAGACTTTGCAGGATTTTAATGACTTTAATGATTTTAAAAGACTATTGAGATTTACAATTTAGATTTCAATGGATTTCAAATGATTTTATAGATTTTAAAAGATTTCAAAAGATTTTATGAATTTTTAAAGACTCATTGAAAAAAAATGATCATAACACACTCTCTTTCACAATATTCTCAATACAGACTCTTTTATTTATTTTATTTTATTTTTTTATGTGGGAGATAGAGAGAGGAGAGAGAGATAAAGAGAGAAGGGGGAAGAGAGAGGAGGGAGAGGAAGAGAGAGAGAGTGAGAGAGAAGGGAGGGAAAAGAGAGAGACGGGGGGAGGAGAGAGAGAATGGAGGAGGGGGGGGAAAAGAGAGAGTGAGATATGGATAGATAGAGAGAGAGGGAAAGAGAGGAAGAGAGAGAGAGGGAGAGAGGGAGAGAGAGAAGGGAGGAGAGAGAGGAGGGAAGAGAGAGAGAGAGGGGGGAAGAGAGAAAGTGTGATAGAGAGGGAGAGAGGAAGAGAGAGTGAGAAAGAAGGGAGGAGAGAAATAGTAAAATCTTTAAAGAAAAAACAATCCTAAGAAATCTCATGTTTTCATAAAAGACTTTTTCATGCTAAAATTTCACTAGAAAATCCCACCAAATCCATCAAAATCCAATTTATTAAACAATCCTTCGAAATTTGAATGATTTTGAATATCACAAGACTTTTTTTAAGTGATAAAGAGTCTTGATTGAATACCACAAGACTTTTTTTAAATGACAAAGAGTCTTGATTGAATACCAAAAGACTTTTTTTAAGTTGCAAAGAGTCTTGATTGAATACCACAAGACTTTTTCATGATAAAAAAGTCTTTTAAAATCTTGTAGAATCTTAGTTCAATACACCCCGTAAGTGTTCATTAGAATAAACACTTATCATTTAAGGTCATCTTTGGATAAATAACTTAATTTTCGACTTACATCATAAGTGTTTATCATATAAGTGCTTATGGATAAGCTACTTTATAACACTAAGATAAAATTAAGTATGTGTTTTTGTATAATAAATAAGCTGTTTTCATAAGCTATCTTGGAGAGCTTATGAAAATAAGTTGAAAATACATAAGTTATCAACATGTCATAAGTTGTTTTCATAAGTTTTCTCAAACAGTCTCACAAGTGCCTATACAAGTAAATAAGCTCAAATAAATCAATCCAAACAGATCGTAAGTGTTTATGTATTAACCATCTTCGAGAGCTTATGGAAATAAGCTGAAAACATGTTCATACATTGTTTCCATAAGTTCTTCCACACAGTTTCATAAATGCTTATGCGAGTATATAAGTTCAAATGAGCCAATCCAAACATGGCTTATTTATTTATTTATTTTTGCAGAAGAAGAAAATGGGTTTTTCTTTGGTCTAGCGACAGCACCGGCACATGTTGAGGACAGACTTGATGACGCTTGGATTCAGTTTGCTGAACAAGAGAGTGTTGCCGGTGCTGAGCAGAAAGTGGATGCTTTGATGGGCTCTGCCACTGCTGATGGTGGTTCTCAACAAGCCGTATCATCTCCACAACGAGGGATTAAGGGTAACAAGAAGTCTCTTAAGGTAGCTATGGAGGCCATGATCAGAGGATTTGAGAAATACATGGAAGTAGATGGACAGGAAGGAGAAGAAGAACACGTTCCTAATGTAACTGCTTGGCATAATGTTCCACACCCGTAAGCTCTCACTTGCTTTTGTTTTTTAATGTCATTTGCAGTCAACATTGGATTTTTAAGTGAAAGGGATGGTGGGTTTTCATTGTAAGCAAATATTGTTGTCAAGGATTGCATTTCTGTATATTTCTTTGTATGTCAAGACTTTACAGAAGATTCTAGTTATACAAGATATGGTAGTTACAAATAAATGGTATCCTAATACAATCAATCAGAATCAATAAATTTGTAGCAAATCATGGCTGAAGATGTTGTAACATTCCCCCTTAAACTCAAGTCACTGTCGAGTAAATCAACTTGATTATGGAAACCAAAGTCTACAAATGTTTAGGTGCATGAGGATTGGCAAACAAATCAGCCCAGTTGATCGTGAGCTCCTTTAGAGAGAAGGCAATGGACACCATGAGTGATATGTTGTTGAATAAAGTGATTGTCAATTTGTTTGTGCCTGATAGATACACTCATCGAAGATATCATCATGACCTATTTGAATTGCACTTTGGCTATCACAATGGAGCTTAGTATGAGAAGACTAGGAAAATCAGAAGTAATCAAGTACCTAGCATAGCCAAATTATTTCATGATATTCTTGTATGAATTCTTCCAATAATTCCTTTTTTTTTTTATAAAAATTATATAGCTTTCTTAAATCGAAAATGGAAAAGTTTACTCTTCGTCATAGGTTACCCCGTCCTCTGTGTGTGTGTGTTAAATTGTAATATCGTTGCCAAGTAGAATTTAAAATCAATGCCTGATTTTCAGGGAGGAGAGATTAAGGTTTTGGTCTGATCCTGATACAGAACTAAAATTGGCCAAGGATACTGGTGTTACTGTTTTTCGTATGGGAATTGACTGGTCAAGAGTCATGCCTCATGAGCCAGTAAACAGCCTTAAAGAATCTGTAAGTCAAATTCTGACCTTTCCGAATGCTGATTAGTTATCATGGTTTAGCATGTATCAGTGAATGGAGCTCATGGATATGTTTCTCAATTTCCAAAGTTTTATCTCAAACTTTACTGACCAATACAACTGGCAAAAGAGATTTACTTATGTAAGTAATTTACTTGGCGTTCTTTCTTAGGTCAACTATGCTGCATTGGAGCGCTATAAGTGGATTATCAATAGGGTTCGTTCATATGGAATGAAGGTGATGCTCACTCTTTTTCATCACTCACTTCCACCCTGGGCCGGTAATTATGGAGGCTGGAAGCTGGAAAAGACAGTTGATTATTTCATGGATTTTACCAGGTAGTTTTTCCTTTAGTGGCCGTTGTTTATACGCCATCGAACTCTGCCTGCTGAGGACGACTCAGTTTTCATCCCAGACTGTACTGCTAGTCTGTACCAGTTTTATTGAGTTGACTAATCCTATGTAGCATATTTGCGAATCTCTGTTGAAACTTGAGTCATCTTGTTATCTAGTTTTATGGAGTTACTAATCTAATGTAGCATGTTTGTGATTTCTCTCACATATTTCTCAATCAATGCAGGCTTGTTGTTGACAGTGTATCAGATTTAGTAGACTATTGGGTAACATTTAATGAGCCCCATGTCTTCTGTATGCTTACTTATTGTTCTGGAACCTGGCCTGGTGGACATCCTGATATGCTGGAGGCTGCTACTTCCGCACTTCCTACAGGTGTTTTCCAGCAGGCCATGCATTGGATATCTGTTGCACACTCAAAGGCATATGATTACATCCACGAACTCAGGTGAATATTTGTCAGAGGTTTCAGAATTTATGGCAAGTTTCAGTCATATCATTCTATTGTAACTATATTTTTTCCGCCTTCCCACCCTTTCTCATCTAGCAGTCTGAACATTTGAAGCTGACTACGGTACTTGGTTACTTTTCTAATTTTACAAGTATACTTGTCTGAACACTATTAACATTTTGCAGTAACTCATCAAATCAAATAGTTGGTGTTGCACATCATGTGTCGTTTATGCGACCCTATGGTCTGTTTGATATTGCTGCTGTTTCACTGGCTAATTCATTGAGTCTCTTCCCATTCATCGATGAAATATCCAAAAAGATGGACTTTATAGGCATTAACTATTATGGCCAGGTTTGATTTTTTGACCCTGACAATGCATTCTGTACAATACCAGACATGTACTCACATGACGATTCTAACATGTATATCAGGAAGCGGTTTCGGGTGCTGGCCTGAAGCTGGTGGAAAATGATGAGTACAGTGAATCTGGACGTGGAGTATATCCTGATGGCTTATATCGCATGTTACTTCAGTTCCATGAAAGATACAAGCATCTAAATGTTCCCTTCATTATTGCTGAAAATGGAATTGCAGATGAGACTGATCTGATCCGCCGACCATATCTCTTGGAGCATTTACTTGCTGTTTATGCAGCTATGATTGAGGTTTTGACTCTGAAATTTTCAGTTTTCAACATTGAATTACTCTTTCATAAACACTAATTGCAGCTTATACCTTCTTGTAATTGTTCTACAGGGTGTGCCTGTGCTTGGTTACCTCTTCTGGACTATTTCTGATAACTGGGAGTGGGCTGATGGATATGGTCCCAAGTTTGGACTTGTTGCAGTTGACCGGGCAAATAATCTTGCACGGATTCCTCGCCCTTCTTACCATCTGTTTTCTAAAGTTTGTACTTGCTGTCTTCAATTGTTTCTCTATAATATTTGCTTTGTCAAATTTTGGGTGACATTTTTAATGGCCTCTTGATTGCAGGTTGTAAGTACCGGCAAAGTTACACGCGAAGATCGTGATAAAGCTTGGAATGAACTTCAAAAAGCTGCTAAAGAGAAGAAAACAAGACCATTTTATCGGGCTGTGGACAAAAATGGTTTAATGTTAGCAGGTAATAACTATATACTCTTTTACTTGAGAGTTCAGACAAAAATGTGTTTCTATTGATTTGTGGGGAGTAACTTAGTTATCCTCTATGCTTGATATGAGCATAAAGCTTTAAATATTGCTCTTACTGTCGATAGAATTAATGACATATTACTAGATAAACCAATAGTTACTACCTTTGACAGCAGTTGCATAATGAGCTTTGTTTTAGTCAAGACCGAACCAGTTATAAATAAAATGAATTATTAACTACACCAACCTTAATTATATAAGTTCCAGATAAGATTCACTACACCAACTCTGTTGCATAAAATTATGAAAACTGAACGTGCTTTGCTTTAGTAGCAAAATGGTAGTCCCTCGACCAAATTTGTCTTAGCGCAGGTTTGGCACCGTGTTACGAGCTCAGTGAACATGTTGTGCTGTGGATCAATTCTTGAACACATAATTCCCAAAGAATTGTGCGTCCAAACTGAATTTTCTGTTTAACAAACACCCACTTAGCCTCCAAAATTAGAATATTGCTCTAGCTTTTACAGAACTTACCAAACAAACTCAATTGGCAAATGTATGAACATGAATACTATATTTTTCTTAAGGTGGTTATATATATGGATAAATGTATGACAAATCTCCTGGCTTGTGGTGACAGGTGGACTTGATGAACCCATACAGCGACCTTATATAGAAAGAGATTGGCGGTTTGGTCATTATGAGATGGATGGCCTCCAGGATTACTTAAGCCAATTCTCAAGATTCATTATTCAACGATTCTCCCTAAAAAGGAAAAAGAAATCTCAAAAGGAGCAATTAGTTCTGCACCCTCTTTGAACTTAGCCATTGATAACTTATCAAATCTCATCGATCCTGTTACTACTCAAAGTAATGTGTATACATGCTTCAAAGTGCGCAGCCAAATGACTCAGCGTTCTAGTATATACTACCCTCACAAGAGAACGATCAACTCGATGGAATTTTACATATGGATCCTCAGCAACGGATTTAGGTGCAGTCCGCTGCAGAGATCCATTTTGGAGAATTTTTTGCTTATTGAAAATGGAAGAGAATTGCATTCGGGACTGCATTATATATCAAGGTTGTATAGTTTGTCTTCCAGCTTTGCTGCATTGTTCACTGCATTGTTCAGATATATTATATTGTATAATGCAGACGAGTCACAGTAATTTTCAAGATGCTTTTAGTTCTCTATTGATCTGCTATGTTTGCATGCATGCCTGTATTAATAATTTACTAAAAGGATTGATTACTTGTTTTCAAGGTGTATAGTTTATCTGTTCCAATTGACAGCAATTACTTATATTAAAAATGTAACTGAATTAAAATAGATTTTCCAATAAGTCCGAATTGAAGATGGAAAGCTATTACTTCATTTAAAAATAAACTTCCTTTGAACAGAGAAATGCTTGAACAAACAAATAAACTCATTATCATTTTACATTAAATAGTTATACAAATTTTTATGTTACCTAGTAATGTAGTATTTCTTTTCTTATTGGTGTTAGTGTATTATAATTTCTACACATTACCCAATTCCAATACTGACCTCCCAATCGAAAATGTTGTCCTTTATGGATGAATTCAGTAAGAAACAAAAGTGAATAATTCAAAAGAGGTACAAGTGGATTTTAATTTGTAATAAATATAGATAAGGGACTACCATAACCCCAATGAGTGATAAAGAAAAGTGACATGCACCGTGCTAATGCATTACGAAATTTGTTTTTTCTGACATTCAAAATTGCTTCTGCTTTTATTCAACATCTTCAAAAAAACAATTTATAAACAACCATAAACATACACCCCTAAATGATTTCATTGCCTAAATTAACTCTGTGTGTGTGTGTATATATATATTTTCAGGCAGGGAATCCAGAAACTGATGATTACTATGATTATAAAGGCATTCTAGAATATGCATGGAGTCGTGCAGTAATATCAGACCAACAATATGACAAAGCAAAACAAGTTTGTGATTTTAAACAATTTCAATGGTCTAATGAGTGCAATCAGGCCATGAACCAACTCTTCCATGATTATTCAGAAATTGACATATTCAACATTTATGCCCCTGCATGTCGTTTAAATAGTACCTCCACCGAAACGAAAGATGGCCCTGAATCACTTACAAAGGTAATATATAATTAATGTTACAATCTATAGATTCTAAATGATAGAGCTGTGCTAATTTCGACAGACAACAAACTAACAAGGTGTTGTAACTCTTTGACCATCATTTGAACACAATTAATCACAATTTTGAATGTTGTTAATTTCAATACTCAGACGTAAATTTGAACGTAAATTGTGGTTAATGGATATCATGTAGTACTATATTTAAACACCTGAAAATCGTGCAAATTGTGGTTATTAATGGATATCATGTACATCTTAATACAATTTAGATGGTTAATAGATACTATGTAAATTTCAAAATTTGAAAAATCGTGGTCAATGATGTTTAAAATACATGGTTAATTAAGTTTAGCTGAACATGATTAATAATGAGTTGCCACAACTTGTTATATTCATTAACATTTCTTTGAAGCTGTCAAAAAAGAAAAAGAAAAAACTATTCTTTGAAGGTAAGTAGTCACATATAATTTGTCACATATAATTTGAGCTGTATTAACCATCGAAATTATTATCAAAATTTGATGTCAAGCTTGTGTCTGAAAAGGTCATTTATGAAATTATATATGTCAACTAACTCGCTAAGTGGTTTAAGTTTAGGGGAAATTTAGTTCTTGCAGAAGAAAAATGGTTATAGAATGAAGAGGATGAGAACTTTTGGGGGCTATATGCAGAAGAATTTTTCAACAGGGTAGATGTTCAGTTATCTTTTCATGCAAACAATAAAAGAGGAAACAGTAACATAGAATGGAAGGGTTGCAAGTAAGCACTTCAATTTGATGGATCCCTTAATTGATCATTTTATCCTATAGAATATTGAATATTAATTTCCAAGAATGCCTATTTTTTTTTTTATGTTATTTAGTCTAAATAGATGATATGATGTTTTTCTTTTTAATTTTGCATTTGTTTACTAGGGGCCTCTTTTTATTATTAGAACCTAGCCTCCAATTCGATCGGAACGGCCCTGTTTAAATGAATGTCATTATATAAAAATAAAATAAAATTGATTGTCGTTTGGTGTTTTCAAGTTAAGATTAATTATTTATTTTAACTGTATCCTCAATATAGTATTGCGTACATTACTTTTAATTCATTATACTACGAAATTTGTGACAAATGATAATGATTAACGACACTCCTAGAGTTAACAAGGATAATTTTGTAAACTTGGTAAAAAAGAGGATAATTTTGTAAAACTTTACACTCATTCATTTATTTATTAAATTATTTTTAGTAAGTGCAGACAAACATAAACGACGGTAATTTAGAAACTAATGAAGCACATTCTTTTTGTTTTTTTTTTTTTGAAAGAAGCGCATTATATTTTTTTAGTAATGATAATAATTCATCTACTAAAATGTAAAAACCCTCTTTCGTACAAAAAAATGTAAAAAAATTGATATACATCGTCAATTATCAGGGTCAGTTCAACAATTTATAATAGTAAGTAGGACTTAAATCAAATTTTAATATCTTCAGCATTTTTTTTAATATATGTGACATTTTTGCGTGGTCCGTTTATTTATAAAATCTAATAAAAAATTATTTTTTAATTATTGACGGACCTAAAACTAAGACTTTAGTAGTTTTACCATTGAACGGCCTTTTTAATAATATAAATAAACATTTTTTACAATGCAAACTTATTATAATTGCCATGTCATTAAAAGTCGATCATAATTAATGACTTTTTTTAAAAAAAAAATCATAATATGATTTCTAATGAAAACATCTACATGTGTACAACAAATATAAACTAAAAAAAGATCAAGCACTATATAGCCACCAGACAAATATTGTGCAAATTAGAGAAGTGTTACTATCGGTCTATTATTATAACTTCAAATTTATGTGAGTGTCATCATTATATGGATCCCAATTATGGACCCCATATGTATTTTTTAAACAAAGTGCAAATGCCATATAGGACTTTAGGGTTACATGCTTTTTATAATTTAATAATAATAATAATAATAATAATAAATATTTTACGCGTGTATACCTGTTAAGTATCGGCCATGTGTCCATGACAGATTTTTTTCCACGGATACACTTTTTTTTGTCTTCCTAGTCGTCCTAGTTTATTTTACTTAAGATTATGTGCCGGAAAGTTTATTAGAACCAAAACTATAACATATGCTCCAATATTGATAGTCAAGGAAGGCGAGACGTACGACTTACCATGCAAGCTATTTTGTATATTTGAGAGCTGAGATAAAGACAATGTTATATTTGAGTTTGACATGGATACTTTCAGATCAAGTATTCTTTATAGTTTGGTTTCATTATTCAGGATTGTACTTTCTCTTTATCTTACTGTCCAAACTTCATGATTGAATTATGGATTATGTCACTTTGATCCCTGAATGTATAACGACTAGTCACAATATTTTCTCAATGTATCAAAATTTTAAAATAGTCTCTGATTGTGCACTTCATTAGTCAAAGTAGTTGCTGATGTTAAAATGTTTAATTAATGTTGTTGTATTAGTCCTTTCAACATACTTACTTATTGTCGTATCAGTCCTTATAAGTACTTACTTATTGTCATTTCAGTTTCTATATGAAAAGAGTTATTGTGAGCATTGAAATATTATTTTAGCGTCAGAGACTATTTTGACTAACAAAGTGCATAATCAGTAAGGGTGTTCAAAAACCGCAAACCGAACTAATCCAAACCGAAACCGCAAAAAACCGCGTTTGGTTCGGATGTATTCAGAACGCTTTCTTACTCAACCACATGGTTTGGTTCAGTTTGCGGTTTTTGTTTTATCAACCGAACCAAACCAAACCGCAACATACGAAAAACATTAATTAAACATATGTCACCTAGACCAATATTCATTTATAAACTGATCTTAAAAATCAAAATGACATACCTTGGAATCGAACTTGCAACCCATGGAAAGGGATGGTAAAAGACTAAACACCAAGCCGAAGCAACATATCTGGTTTGAGAGAAAGTCTTACATAGATACAAACACAAATAAAATTATTTGGACACACACACACCAATGAAGAAAATTAAATGATAAATAAATTAGTCATATCATTCAACATCATTAAACCAATTTATCTTTAAAAAAAATAAACATTTGTGTGAGTGTGCCCAAACTTTTTGCATTTAGGATTGTCCCTAAGGAAGACTTTCTCCTGTTTTGATACGAATGTGTATAACACCCAGATTGAAAATTGATAAATTATTCGTGTTTAAGGGTCTCCAAATTCCTATTTACACCAATTTTTAAGATTAGAATATAGTTTGCAAAATATTTAAGACGACCCGAATATGAGACAAAAAATATTCTAGTTTAAGTTTTAACATCAAAGCAATTCTGAAGTTTTAGGAATCTGAATGTTAATCTCAAGAAATGTTAACTCATGTCTTAAGGACGCATGTTAATTTTTTAGAAGTTTGAAAGTTGCTTTTATATCTATTTTAGGTTCTTTAACATGTATTCTTAGAACACAAGTTAACATGACTCTAATTTTAATCCCATCAACTTTGGGGATAAATTAGTATTTTTTTTTCTTCAAAAGCTGGTTTAATATTTATTTTTGTCTCAATTGAAGTGTATTATTGTATTAATTATAATTTTAACTTTTTTATATTATGATCTCAACTTATTAACATTAAAATTTAAAACATATTTTTATTACCTTAATTTAAAAACGGACTTGCTTTGACAAAGAAGTGGGAATTGGATCCCCTCCTCCGGTTTACCCACTGCCCGTGCTTGAACAAACAAACAAACTCATTTTTGCATCTCAAATAATTTCACAAACTTTTATGTCACCTTGTTATTTGTTCCTTTTCTTATTGGTTAGTGTATTTTTTTTTAACGGTTTCTTATTGGTTAGTGTTTTCTAATGGGAAATTCTTGTTTACCCATCAATAAAAGGTGGGTAATACTACCCATGTTGAGTTGGCCCAATCAAAATTATGTATTTATATAACATTAAAAATAATATAAAACAAACAAATAACTTTGATTGGTGCCAACTCAGCATGGGTTGTGTTACCCACCTTTTATTGATGGGTACCCAAGTTGTCACCTTTTCTAATTTCTACACATTACCCAACTCCAATAATGACCCCATGATAGAAAATTTTGTCTTTTTTGGATAATTCAGTAAGAAACAAACAAATGAATAATTCCAAAGAGGTACAAGTGGATTTTAATCTGTAAATCTTGATAAGAGATTACCTCAATCCAATGAGTGGCAGAAGGACTAATGACAGTCTTGTGATTAAGTAAATTGACATGCACAATGCTAGTGCATTGCACCATCAACATCAAGTGTAGTGGTCACTATTGTGGCCAAACTAGTTGTGTGGCCTAATGGGCTAAGGTTTTTGTGTGTTGATTGGGTAAGGCCCACTCCAACAAAGTGTTCATTGTCATATGTGAGCAACTTTGCCCACCCCATTCTCCGAATTATCCTAACGTGTAGCTTAGTGGTATGAGTTGAGATGTTGAAAGAATATTAAGACTAAAGAGCTTCTTTTTTCACCTCTAATTATTTACAAAATTGGTCCGTCTAAATTTGTCCATTCAGGCAGAGAAAAAAAACATTGTTTTTCTTTCGAATTTAACCATCTAGACGCGGAAAAAACATCCAAGTTGGTAAATCTAGAGGGGTTATTTTTGAGTAAACAACGAGGAGGTTAAAAGTAACTCTCTTAAGAAAAAGGTTAGGATTCAATCTCCACACCTAACAAATTTTCTTTCTATTAATAAAAAAAATGTTCCATAACATTTTATCTAAGCCATATTTATCTATAAAAAAACTTTATCTAAGCCATTAACATTTGTCTATAAAAAAACTTTATCTAAAAAAACTTTATCTAAGCCATTAACATTTGTCTATAAAAAAACTTTATCTAAGCCATATTTATAAAAAAAATTACATGAGTGTATTTTCAGACCAAAAAATAATCATGTTTTTGTCTAGAAATGTACACGCCCAAAGATCACAAAAAAATGTTTTTTTTTTTTAATCCTCACTTGTCATTTTCTGACATGACAATCCCAAGTGCTATCACCCACTCACTTACTAACACTATAAAAGAAGTCAATGGTTTTACATTGGTTTGGGTCAAATTAAAGAAACCAAATTTATTCAGTTTTAGCTAGAGAAATGAATGTTTTTCTGTTTGTAGTCCAGTTCCTATTCCTATGTTTCTTTCTTTTAACTACTACCACTTCATTGTTCATTAAAGCTTCTGAAATAAATGTTGAAAGTTATGAAAATGATAGAATAATTGACCTACCAGGACAACCTTCAAACCCATCAGTTTCACACTTTTCAGGTTACATCACTGTCAATGAAGATCATGGGAGGGCCCTTTTCTATTGGTTCTTTGAAGCTCAATCTGAACCCTCCAATAAACCTCTCCTTCTCTGGCTCAATGGAGGTCTTTCATCATTTCATTTTTGTAACTAATTAGTAGCATCTATTATTATTATTAGCAGCAGCAGCAGAAGCAGTAGTAAATGTTAGTGGTTAATTTGCTAGGGGGAGTATGAATTTGTTAGCAACATGGATAAAACCTTGTAACCTCTTTCATAATACTTTTTCAACTTCTCAATCTATGCCAATGAACTATACCTTCCGAGACTTGATACTTATTTTTATAACATATAGTTTTTTATGTATGGTTGTAGAGATCTAGCTCTAGTCATATTTATTTACTGATGCTACATTTCATTTTGTAATTTTGCTTTTGAATTAGGACCTGGATGCTCCTCAATTGGATATGGTGCTGTTGTTGAGATAGGACCTCTTTTAGTCAACAAAAATGGTGAAGGACTAAAATTTAACCCATACTCTTGGAATCAAGGTTTATATTTTCTTTTCATCTTTGGACAATAAAGTATATAATATATGTTTGTTTCATATATTTGACTATCTGAGTTTGTATACTATTATTGATGTGCCAATAAATGTTGCAAACATAACAAAAAGAAATAATCCTAATTTGCTTTATTGTAATTTTTTGAACCTGTGCAGAAGCAAATTTGTTATTTGTGGAGTCCCCTGTTGGAGTTGGTTTTTCTTACACAAACACTTCTTCTGATCTTACCATTTTAGAGGATCATTTTGTGGGTGAGTTTCCTTTTCAGAAGATAAGATCATCTAATCTAATTGTGTTGATTTTGTTAAAGTCACCGTAATATTTAATTACAAACTACTTGAATCAGCTGAGGATGCCTACAATTTCTTGGTGAATTGGCTACAAAGATTTCCACAGTTTAAATCCAGGGACTTTTTCATAGCAGGAGAAAGCTATGCTGGTTAGTATTTTAATTATAAGTATGATCTCTTTCTGTCGTAAACTTAGCACCGATACTTAAGATTGAAGGCGTGTCCTGTATGTGCAATGTGTATCTATCTCTATTTTCTCAAATTATTAGATGTCAGTGTTGTGTCTGTGTATGTCTTAGTGCTTCATAGTTCGTTACTAGCATATACTACTGTATAATAACCACATTTTTATTGCAACTATTTTTCAGGCCACTATATCCCTCAGCTTGCAGAGTTAGTCTTTGACAGAAACAAAGATAGAAACAAATACACCTTTATTAATCTTAAAGGTTTTATTGTAAGTAAATCATCCTTAACCAAAAAGAATGGAAAATTAAGGAGATTACGGACATTTTGTTAGAACTTTTTTTCAAATAAATAATTTTAAGTTCTCATTTATTTGTTACAATTTTTTTGAAATAAATCTGAAAATTATTTCGAAAAGCTATTTTGAATATCTTCTCTTGAAAATTACATTTGATAGATGAAAAATTCCATTTGTCTATTATCATGACAAACAAACACAAAATAGCTTCCTGGTTCTTTTGAAAATATCTCTAAAAAATAATCTTTAAGTTTTTGAATACCAAAATCACTTTTTTATAACACAACAAACAGCCCTAAATATGCACCCCTAAATGATTTTATTTCCTAAGTGAACTATGTATGTATATCTATTTTTTCAGGTAGGGAATCCAGAAACTGAAGATTACTATGACAACAAAGGCCTTCTAGAATATGCATGGAGTCATGCAGTTATATCAGATCAGCAATATGACAAAGCAAAACAAGTTTGTGATTTTAAACAATCTCAATGGTCTAATGAGTGCAATCAGGTCATGAGTGAAGTTTTCCATGATTACTCAGAAATTGATATATACAACATTTATGCACCAGCATGTCGTTCAAATAGTACATCCTCAGTGACAAATAATGTACCTGAATCATTTTCCAAGGTAGATAACTAATGTCGCAAATCTATAGATTCTAAATGATAGCACTATGTTATTAATTTTGACACGCAAAATTGACAACAAAATTTCGACAATAATTTAGATGGTTAACACAGTTTAAAAACATGATTAACCGTGTTCAATGATTGGTTAATGGATTGAACAAGGACGATTGGTTAATGGATTGAACAAGGTGTCGCAGTTCATTAACCATCAATGGAACATAATTAACCACGATTTTGATTGTTATTAACTACAATTTTTAGATGTAAATTTGAACATAATTTTGATGGTTAACAGCTGTAATGTTTATTTGGATATCTTAAAATTGTTGTTAATGACTTTCAAAGCCCGTGGTTAATTATGATTGATTAATGGTTGATGAGTTGTGTGTACTGCTTGTTATATTCATTAATCATTCATTTAACATAATTAACTAGTATTTGAATTGCATTAACTATTGAAGTTGTTAAATTTGCGTGTCAAAATATCATTTATGAAACAATATATATGTTTAAGTTGAGGGAAAATTTGGTTATTGCAGGTGAAAAATGATTATAGAATGAAGAGGATGAGAATATTTGGGGGCTATGATCCTTGTTATTCCACATATGCAGAAGAATTTTTCAACAGGGTAGATGTTCAATCATCTTTTCATGCAAATACTATAAGAGAAAACAATAACATAGCATGGAAGGTTTGCAAGTAAGCACTACAATTTGATAGATCCCTTAATTGATATTTTTATTTTATAGAATATTGAATACTAATTTCCATCTATGTCCCATTTGTCAGTGACTCTATATTGAGGACTTACAACTTCTCTGTTTTTTCTGTCCTGCCCATCTACACCAAACTCATCAAGGGTGGCCTTAAGATATGGATTTACAGGTATCTCTTACTTATACTCTAAATTAATGTCGTTAGGATAGCCTTAAAACTGAATAGATATATATTGTGAGTGTAAAATTTCTTCCACCATTTATCAATTAATTAATAATAAATTGTCACGTCATTAGAAATGTTTGACTATTATGCTAACCATATAGATTGTGTATTTTCACTATCTCAACTAGTGATTAAAATTTATGTGAGTCACATCATTATAGATGAGGATCCATTTATTGACCAAGTGTCTTTATTATTATTTTTTTTACAGAATGCATAGTGAAAAATGCCATTTATGACTTTATGGTCACATGCTTTTAAATTGAATAGAGATAGTTGCATAGAATTGTTATAGCAGCTTTCGGTGAAAGGGTTACGTACTCATGTGATTCAATTTTTGATTGATGAATGAAGCATTGGTGTTGAATTGAATTCATTAATGAGTATGTTTGTACCTTGTGGAATTAATAGTGGAGATGCAGATGGCAGACTACCTGTGATAGGGACACGATATTGTGTTGAAGCTTTAGGACTATCTCTAAAGTCTACTTGGAGATCTTGGTACCATAATAATCAGGTCCTCTATTTATCTTTTTTTCCATTGTATAGCTTCAACTATTTCTTATTTTATTAGTGTAAATTATTTAATTAAAATGAAATCGTAGTATTTTTAATCATTAGAATAAAGAACAAAAATATATCTTGTATGTATTATTGAGCATTTTAATGAGAGGATGAGGAAAATGATTAGGCTATGCTGCATAAAAAATACTAGTTGACAGCTAAATATTTTAAGTTATAGTGGATAACTGATAAATTACTTGATTGAGTTTGTAGTGTTCGATAAAATTAATTGTTGAACTAGCAAATAAATATGAATTAATTTTTTTCAACTAAGATAACAAAGGTAAAATTAAGGAAAAAATAAGTATACTATGAGATGTTTAAAGTAGCTTGTCAAAAAACACTACAGTTTTTTTAAATGCAAACGCCATAAGCATAAGCTAGTAAAAAGAAAAAATATAAATGCATTAGAAAAAGTTGTTATACCAAATAAATCTATGTTGATCATATAAGCTGTAAATTATCTGCTATAAACTCAAAATTTGTCTTGTGAAAGCCTTAATGGATATGATATGAATGCAATGCAGGTTGGAGGAAGGATAGTGGAGTATGAAGGATTGACATATGTGACAGTGAGAGGAGCTGGTCACTTAGTGCCTCTCAACAAACCAACTGAGGCTCTCTCTCTTATTCATTCTTTCTTGACTGGAGATCATCTCCCTACTACACGTCCATGATCATATCATACATTCTGCATTTTCAAACTCCATCACTTACCAATTTATTAAATTAAGTCACATGAATATATGATATAATGTAACCCTGATTTGCTGGTGCATCAATATTATTCAATAAATGAAAAAGGAATGTCAAAATTAGCTGATGTATCGTGTATGTATGTATTTATCCATGAAATACATACATACATACATACATACATACATGAATATTATTCGAGTTGATAGGTTTAATGTCTAAAGTCTTAGTTTGTATGGAAAAAAAAACGTGTGATAATAAGAAGCTACTGAAGATGGAAGGAAGAAACAAACATGTAAAGATAAAAATGGCATAAACCCCAAACACTTTGGTTTCCCTACATATTAATATGTTGTAAAAAAATGATGATATTATTATTACTAAGAGCGAGTTACATATTTCGTTCAATTAAAAGTCATTTAGATGTTTATTCTATGTGAGCAGATGTGTTATCTATTAGACAAATTTATATAACATAAATGAGCTAATTTACATAAAGTATATTTCATTTATTTATAGAAAATGAACAAAACTAACTCCAATGATGCACGAACGACCTGTGTCTTCTAGATAACTTAGAATTATTATTATTATTATTATTATTATTATTATTATTATTATTATTATTATTATTATTATTATTATTTTGCAAGTTTCTTCTAGTTTTTTATTTTTGAATTTGATGATTCCTCAAGTATAAATTCCCTTGTGAAACTTCCTTTGCACGCTCTTAATTTGATGAGGTAATTGCTTGAAAATTGAATAAATTGGATCTTCGAATGCTACCAAGTTCATTTTCTGATTTTCTCGATTAATGTTTTGATGTCTTCGAAGATATCCTTGGAACGCTTAGCCTCTATTAGTGTCGATAACAAATTAGTGGAAAAAAGTGTCATGTGTGCGTCCTATGTTTCAAAAACCGTGACACGTGTAATGATTCTGAAGTTTTAATTTTTATTGTTTTTTTACGAAAATATTGTGACACTGTTTGCTACTTTCAAAGACCAAAGTGGTTGTTTATCCTTATTATACTCTTTGTAAGTTATAATAATGGATAAATAATTATTTTAGTCCTTAAATAGGTGTGACACTAACACGCATCAAAATTACAAAGACATCATAAATAACATTAGTCATTTTCATCCTAAAAAATGTCATTACATGGTTGTCCTTGAGGTTTTTAGTGTTTGGTGCAAAGTGCAAACTAAGATAATGATGTTAGCTCCACTAATCATTTGAATTTTATCGTTCTAGCATTTTTCACTACTAAATCATTAATAATTCGTTTATAACCAAGATTCTTAAAAATGCTATTGAAATCAAAGCAATCCTATTTGAAACCAAAATTTATATTTCTAACTATTTAAAACAACAAAAATATAGATATATTGCTAGGTTTTGTTCAGTAATATATCTAACAGAGAAAAACAAATTAAAACATTTTTCATGTTTTTTCTTAAATCTGATATGTAAACTAATCTTTACTCATTAAAGTCATGTGTGCATCACATGATTAATGTTCTTGAAGCTTTATAGAAAAGATAATTCCCGTCGTTAAAATCTGCATTTGAACACAAGAACTAATTACAATAAAAACAAAAAACTATCCAATCATTTTGAATACACAAGCCAACTTCTGCATATCCTTGTGATCATTCATAATTGATATATATGTCCTTTTTGGTATGCTTATTTAGTAATTCGTCTTGCAAGTCACATATAACATTATTTCATGCATGTTATTGGACCATGAATATCTAATGGAATAGACCAAAATAGGTTGTTCGTGAGCAAAAATAATGATGTGTTAATTTTCATTGTGACCTACATTATGAAAATATTCAGTTTGATCATGGTGATCACCTTCATTTTCATTGTTTTCATCATGATGAGAATATAGTGTATTAAGTATTAGACCCAGGATTATAAAAAAAGGTTGCACACAATTCTTTTTACTTTTTATATTCAAACTTTAAGAGCTCGACAATTTGTGAACCTAGAATATTGGCCAAGTAAAACACTTTTGACATGTAAATTTTTTAACTATATAACTTTTGTAATTATAAAATAAAAATAAAAATGAGCCTTCTAGAATATATGAGGTCATGTGCGTTCATACACCTTAAAATTAATTTAGTTCTCAAATGTGTTTTATGTTGATCAATTTAGTTTATAAAATCATTAATAAATTTGACACTCAAGAATGTGTTTATAATTTTGATACATTCATTAACTATAATATACTATTTCACACGTTTAAAAATTAAAATGACTTTTTATCCTATAGGCCACACCAAACCCTTTCTAGATCAACAGGCCGGCGCCAAACCCTCTCCATTTAAACAAGCCAACTTTAGTTTTTAAAGACAACTTATACGAACATACCAATAAACGTGTAAATTAATCAAACTTTCCCATGACTTTTTGTTTAGGTGAAAACTTTCCTTATGACTTGGTTACCTTCTTAAGTCACGTTGCATTGCATTGTGTAACTGCATGAACTAATATTATCAAATGAGTCTGAAATGTGAAATATGTTGGGTAGAAGAGTAACAAAATAATACTATCCTAATAATAAATATAAGTAAAAAAAATCAAATAAAATATATGTATCTAATTAAAATTTTGAATGAGACACATCTACTTTGTTTAACTTTTTTTTGTTTATATTAGATATCAAAGGGAGTATCACGCAACTAAATTAAGAAATGAAAAAAGAGAAATTAGACACAAGATTATATGTGGAAACTTCTCAACAAATAAAGGAAAAATCCACATGACAAGAGTAAAAATTTTTTCTCTGAATTACAAGACCTCTCTCTAAATATACAAGAAGAGAATAATTAACTCTCTTGAAAGTAGAAAAATACTAGCACTAAAAGAACTTAATGAAGAAACTATTTCCACTGTATTTTTTCTCTCACTCTCAACAAGGGATGCAGAAAATGGAAGTCGCAAATTTTCTCACTATATTTTATGTATATTTTTTTCTTTATATTTCCTCTCTATATTTGTTGTGTTACTTTGATTCTGGGATATGCCATGCCGGGTTGAGATCCTCTCTATTTATAAAAATAAATGGAGATTGCAATTATGAAAGAGATAAACACAAAAAATAGGTGGTGGGTCCTATCATTAAATGGGTCCCACTATCATTAATTATTTTTAAGATTTATTGTGTCTTTATATTTTCAAATGGAAGAAATGAAAAAGAGTTTAAATGGAGAGGATCTTAACTCATGCCAAAAATGGTATAAGGAAAATGGCTATTTAAGAGAGTGAAATTCCTACTATTGGCGTGCTTGTACCTTTGGCAGGCAAGGTCTTTAAATGCAACCCATGCATTTTGTCAAAAAATTTTGCTGCCAAACCTAGAAAATCAACAAAAATTGTTTTCCCCTAAAAAAGACAACAAAAAACAAAAATTGTTTTATTATTTACCATGCACTCACAATATGTGTAAAGAGTAATGTCTAGTTGGCACCCTATCCATCCATTCTACACATCAAGTCTACATTTCCACCCTCTCAATATTTTGTTTTTTGGGGGGTGTGAATGTAGAATTGGCGGAAGCCGTATTAATATTATGTGTGTGTATATATGACTAGAAACTCAAGTTTACTATTTTGTACTAACAGTAACTAAATGTTAATTTGTTAGAATACACTATCTAGTTTTTATGAAGTATTTTAACGGAATGCACCTTTGGATGTACTCCCTCCATTTTTTATTTTTTGATGTTTTAGATTTTGACACAAGTCTTAATGAGTAATTAAAGCATAGAAATATTTGTATGTTTTGGACTAAAATGTCCTTATTTATAATTAATTCACATGTGATAAGACAAATGTCACAACTCCTTTAATAGTTTTATGGTGAGTTTTCCAACAAGAGTACATTTGGGAAAAAAAATATTAAATATACTAAAACATCAAAAGAAAAAAAAATGGAGGGAGTATTTAACATGCTTTTGGTTATCAATTGCTAACACACTCCTAAAAATTGAATAGGTGTATTCTAACAAATATGAAATATATATTGGAACCACTAACTCACACCTACTTATTTTTTTAGCAACAAGTATCATTGTATCTTAATGTGCATTTAACCACTTTTTAGTTGTAACTTGCTAAAGTACTTATTCGTTTAAAAAATAAATAGATTTTTTTTAGGTAAAAAATAAATGGATGTACGTTTACCAAATTCCATATATATATGCATCATCAGGCACAAATGAAATCTATCCAAAAACATGTTAATTCACATTTCCTCCATTGCTTTTTTGCTGACTTCCCTCCTCATCCCAATATCATACTCTTCTAGCATCAATATAACTGATGTTGATCTTTTGGAGTTCCCTCTAAATTTAGAATATTTAGAGGCAGAGTTCTTCTTGTTTGGTGCTATGGGTCATGGATTGGATGTTGTTGCACCAGAATTAGCCCAAGGAGGACCACCTCCCATAGGAGCCAAAATGGCCCTTTTGGACACCTTCACTAGAGATGTTATCTTCCAATTTGCTTTGCAGGAAGTTGGGCATATAAGGTTACACTAGAAAAGTTTAAATTGGTTAGGGAATTCTAGAAAGAAAAAAAAAACAGAGAATTTCGTCTCTAATTTCATCACTAAGTTAATTAACTGGAAAATTGGAGTTTTTTTTTTTTTCCGTTGCTAATTTTGATTATTAATTCTGTTTTGTTTTAAATGCACTTATGAACTCCTATTTTAACTGAAAAAAATTTTTAGTTCCTCCATTTTTATAAAGTCCCCAAATTTCAAAATTTAGAAGATTTTATTTTCAAAAATTAGTTTGAGACATATTTTTTTATCACATGTTATTTTTATTAATGATGTAGAATTATATGTAATGGTGCGACATTGTTAACGCTTTTTTATATAGGAATGTGACATTGTTAATTTGGACTATAAAATCTTTTACAACTTTATATTTTGATTTGTAAAGTAGAGTTTTATTAATAATATTCCTGATTTTGCATGCAGGGCCATAAAGAGTATAGTAAAAGGCTTTCCTAGGCCATTGTTAAATATAAGCAAGGAATCATTTGCACAAGTGATGAACAATGTCTTTGAGAAACCTTTGCACCCACCTTTCGACCCTTATGCCAATTCCATCAATTATTTGCTTGCGTCCTACATCATTCCTTATGTTGGCCTCACCGGATATGTTGGAGCTATTCCTGAATTGCAAGAATCTACGTCCAAGAAGGTATATTAGCCTAACTTATATAACTTTATCAAATCCTTTATAATCTTGAAGGAGTTTTTGTTTAATATATACCACAAAAGTGACAATGTAAAATTATATTTAGAAATACATGCAGTTTGATGCCATACATTTGTGTTTAGTTTGATGGTGCCCAAGTGAGATAAATTTTGCATGATACATAAGTTAGTTTCCATCATTGCATTAATGATTTCATCATTGGATCAAATGCGATATGATAAAACTTATTGATCTAACGAAGAAAAACACACATGTACATGTTTTAAGAGTATTTTACTTGTGAATATTAGACAAATCTTACATTTGTATGTAAAAAAAGTACGTGGCATATAGCTAGCAATTCAAGGTAAAAAATTATATATAATGCAAAAAAAAAAAAAAAATTACATATCTGAACTACTCTGTTATGTGAAATTATTATGTTATTCTTAAAAAGTATCACTATTAAAAAAATATATAGTTTATAATTTTCAAATTTTAAAATCTCTATCATTTGAGATAAAGTTAGAGATGAATTTCACAAATTTTGTGAACTTAAATTTGCCAAATTCTTATCATATGCAGCTTGTTGCAAGCCTTTTGGGAGTAGAGTCAGGGCAAGATGCAGTTATTCGAACATTGCTATATGAACGTCGAAAGTTAAAGGTGTTACCATACACAATAACTGTTGAAGAGTTTACAAATCGCATATCAATGCTTAGAAATAAGTTAGGAAACAAAGGCGTAAAAGATGAGGGTCTAGAGGTCCCTACATTACAAGGTGCTGAAGGTAAAGTTTCAGGAAATGTACTTGCTGGTGACAAAAATTCACTTTCATATTCAAGGACTCCAGAGGAAATACTGAGGATAGTGTATGGTCGATATGAAAATGTTCCTGGTGGTTTCTTTCCTAAGGGAGCAGATGGTCGTATAGCTAAGTGTCTAGCTCTTCCTATAGGTTAAGACTATAACTATGTTGAGTAATAATGAATACAATAACCAATGTCCTAGAGGTGACTATAAACTATGTGTCGGAATAAAGGAGTTTAAATCTCATATGAGACTGTTATAATAACAATAATATTCTAAGTTGAGTTATAATAATTTACTTTTTCTTTTGACAAAAGTTATAATAATCTACATGTTAAACTGAATTGTTTTGACAGTTACTTAGTACTTACCCTGTTTTACATTTTATATATGCGCGCATATAGATTAGGAAGGAAAAAAAAAAGACAAAATACAAACTGATATATAATATTTTACCAAGAAAATAATGTGTAATACACCTTTTCAAAAACTAATCAGTTTCAGAAAAAATAATAATAATAATCATTTACCACCACCGTCCACCGCACCATAAATTGCGTATCCTATTCAAATGTTTTTGCTGTTTCTCACCGACATTAAAATAGGCTTAAAATCCTCGGTATAAAATAATGATGCCATTCTAACAAAGAATAAGAAGGAGAATAAACCTTCCTAAAAAAAAAGGAGAATAAACCATATTTAAAAAAAAAAAAAAGAATAAACCAGTCCAAAAAAAAAACCCGAATAATACGAGTACAAAAAAGAAGAATGGTGTCAAAATGACCCATAAACCCTTTTGTTTTCTTGCATATCTTATCTCTTTCATTTGATTTTATTAATGGAATAATCAAACTCTCGAATGTTTAAGAGTGATTTTATATGTAATTCGAATGTTAGGTTTTCTTTTTGGTTTCGATCTTTTGATGTTGTTTATATAATTGATAACTTTGTAATTCTTTAATCTTAATACGCCTTATGTTAGATTGTTAGTTTTAATGGATTGAGATTCTCCGTCATTTTATATTTTCTCTCATGTCTTTTCTCTCCAAATTTTTCACAGTCACACTCCTTCTTATGTCTAAAGTTACTCAAAGTTAGAGAATCCATTTTCAGTTTTAGTAGGATATATTTTTGGTCTTTTATTTAAAAAAAAATATCTCGTATCTTTATTTTTCTTACCGGAAATGTTTTATTTGAGATATTATCAAATTTTAATGCGCACATTTTATTAGGTTAACATGATATTGATTTGATTTTTCACTATTGTTTATTTGAGTCTAACTTCAGTCGGGATTTCCCGCGAGAGATAAAAGATGAATTCTCTTCTTTTAAATGAATTTTTTTTCTATACAAGAGTTGGAGATTGAATCGATGACCACTTGATTATGGAGTCCAGGTCACTTTCAACTATAAATTCATCCTTAAGAAAACCTTTCATAATTATATATATTCTAATTTCCCAAGCTTCACGATACATAATAAAATAGATGGCATCAAAATGATCTTTTATAAAACATTTCCCACATACAGAGGCTTGATAAAAGTTAAAATCCATCCACCTCTTAAGCTTATCTCTAGACCGTTTGGTAAGAAAAGAAGAACCTAGGTTGAACTGTTAGTGTTAGGTCCCAACATAAAATTTAGTGACACAATAATTGGTCGGTCCCATATATGTATTTTCAGGTGTTATAAAAGCTCAATTTGGCCAAAGTGCCTAAAACTTCAAAATTTATTCATTGCTTTGATGTCCTAGCTCCCCCAATAAACACCACCAACACCAACACCTTTATTTGAATACACAAAGCACAAGCAATGCCTTTGTTAACCGAAGAATTGAAGTCCAAAGCAGAGGTGTATTATGGTGACAAAGTTTGCAGGGAGAAGTTCTCTCTTTTGCTGGCAGAAAAAGGTCTACCAGATGGATTGTTAACCATACAGGACATTGAAGAATGTGGGCACGTGAAGGAAATAGGTTTTGTTTGGCTCAAGCTTAGGAAGAAGATGGAGAGCAGGTTTGATAACATACTTGTTTGCTATGATTCAGTGGTCACTGCTTATGTGGAGCCAAACAAGATCAAGAATCTTACTGGCGTTAAGGCTAGAGATTTCTTGGTTTGGTTCACGTTGCAGGAGATTTACGTCAAGCCAGTTAAGAAGGGTGGATCCTTCATCACCTTCAAGTCTTTGGTTGGTTTGTCCATGTCATTTCCAGTGTCATTGTTCCAAGCTGGGAAACTTGAAGACAAGGAAAATCAAATTGTAATTAATTAGTGCAAAAACTGGTTATGATAATTATTAACATCATATTATGCTTGATGTGATGCACTTGTATATATTTTTTTTATGATTTGTTGCTTGTAGTTTATTGAAAATTGGGAACCTCTGTAAAATAAGAGGGTACCAGAAAAAGAATATGCTAAGCAATATTGTTCCATAAAGAATATGCTTAATAAACTGCTCATTGTCCTCTTTCCAAATTGTTCACGTAATCTTCTTAGAATGGGTGTGTGTGTCTTTCTTATGCATGGCATCATTCATCAAGTATGACGACAAGGGTCACCCTCAAGAGCCGTAATTCTGTTTGAAAGGAGCATTTGCGATGGAGACGCTAAGTAAGTTTTGGATCGTAATAACTCTTGGATCGTAAATTTTGTGTTAGTATAATGTTGATAAATACAACTAATTAAAAGTTTAAGTTGTATTAAAGTAAAAGAAGATTTAAACAAACTCTTACCAAATTATTTTAGATAAATACTAACATGATAATTTAGACAAATACTAACATGTCTCTTTTAATACGATTCAAACTCGTTAATTGATTGATTCTAGATACTGTGGGGTAAGAATTCATGTGGTTCAGTCGATTAAATCCAAGGCTATGGAGGGGAACGAAAATACATCTTGCCTTTTCATGTATATTTTATTTTTTATTCTTATTAAAATGAAAAAATTAGAAACAAAAAATGATTCTTACTAGTAGGGGCATTTAAATTTCTCTCCAAAAACAGTAGGAGCATTTAAATTGTTGGAACTAATATTTGGAGAAAACAAACATGTGTTAAGTAAAACTTCACATCACAGAACTATCTCATAAGTATAATAAACAATTAAATTATCTATCATATAGTTTTTTTTTACGATAAAAATTATCATGTAGTTATGCTCAAGAAAAATAAGTTCATGAATAACATACACTATAATTTCTCTAAAAAGACATTTTCTATTCCACTTAATTTTGGTACATTGTGATAAATATATGATTTACATGTTGAGTGTATTTTAATATAAACAAAAATATGTGAGGTGATAATGATATCTAAATCTAAATCATAAACATTAGATCATAATAACCACAAAATATTTACTTAATTCACTATGACTTTATTTGGGCGTTTAGAGAAAAAGAGAGGGAAGGAAGGGTGAGTAGTCTTCCACCTGGTATGGGATTTTATTTTTCTTCATTGGACTAAAATCCTCCAACATGGGAAAACTAAAAACATGCATTGCAGGAGGGTTTTGGATGATATTGAATCAATTTTCAAATTAATTAATTCTCTTTATTATAATCTCAACAAAAAAAAATACTCATAAGTATTCTCATCTAATCCCATGCAATAACACTCCCAAAAAAAAGTGAGGGATTCTCTTATCTTTCCCTTCCTCCCCTTTCCTCCAACTCTTACCCTCCTAACTGACATAATGGCAAATGGTATTACAGACATTATTATTTTACAACACTAACAAAAAGAATGAGGTTGCATAACTAATAAAAGACATGCCATCCACTCTGCCCTCTTCTCACCTATATTCTATACAACTTCCAACTTTCTAAAATTGCAGCAACTAGCCTATTAGAAAGGGTTCCTTCTTCCTTTAGTAGATTTTTTGTGGGTGGTGGTCATGGAGGAGTGTGAAGACTTGCATCTTTCTTTAAATTACTTGACTTGACAAACCAATTGTATCAGTTGCACAGCTTTTCAGTGTACATTGGAAACTGGCACAAGCTTGCAATATATAATGTACATGTTTACAGACTCAAACCTGCACATTTATGAGTATTCAGATAGATGCATAATGCAACAACATGCAAATATAAAATTCAAATTATTGTACATAACTGGACTGCATTTCATTTACTGTATGTTGCAACTTATTTATAGGGCATGCATGCATACAGTTTTCTTATTGGTAAATGGTAACCCTCTTAGTTAGTTGGCTAGCAGAGGATTGGGCTATGCTGTATAAATAAATAAATAAGAGGAAGGGATTAGAGGGAATGTCCCATGTCATGGATAAATATCATCAGTGCTCCAGTCACAGGGCTGTAGGTAGTGCACATGAATGGATTCAGGGGTTGTCAAGTTCAGCAAAAATACATAACAAGATCATGACATTCTTGGAGAGTTAAGGAAAGAGGTCGCAAGTTTTTAGAAGATTACTCGAGGATGCTTATCTTTGGATTCAATAAAGGATACAAAAACCACCGGGTCGAGAAGATAGAAGGAGATCAAGAACCAGAACTACAGTGAGAGAGGAGGAAAAAGAACATGGTATCACAATCACAAGCAAGGCGAGAAACCAACTTTGAGGAAACAGAAATAGTAAAAGACAAAAATGTTTCCAGGGGTATGGTAGAACTGTGGAAGGACTTGGTTAATAGAAGAAAAGGAACACATGGAAAAAAGGTAGACTTGATTCTCTATCCAAAAACCGGGCTCCGAAAGAAGGTCATTCAGTCAGACCTTCACCAACATCAGACCCTCCAGGTGCATTTTGGGTCAATTGAAACTAAATTATTAAGTGTTATGTAATGGCACATCGGCACCCCAGACTCTCCAGGTATGGTTTATTTAGCCCATTCAATTTAAGTTCAAACTACAGTTGTAAAATAAACCGAAGTACAAACTACAAAACAAATGTTTGGGGGTGGGAAGTATTGGTATGTAATCCCTGTTGGCAGGTCAGACAGCTAGTAGAAGATTAGGCAGTGATATAAATAAATAAGAGGGAAGGAATCTATCTTGGTATTTGAGACTATTGGGGCCTTTAGACATGAGGAGCAATCTTCTATCTTTATAATTAGGGTTGTCCCTATTTTTCTGTAATTAAAATACCAGTTCCTGTCACTTTCTTGCCAGCCTTATTATCAAGTTACCCCCATATTGTGTTATTTTAAATCTATGAAAACCATATGCCAATGTCTTGTGTGATTCCCACACATGTATTAGTTTTTTTTTTTTAAGGGAAGCATTTGTTTATTCTTCTGTGTACGTTAGCAAAACATATAATAAACTTAACATAGTAAACAGAAAATGACTTGGATGCAAGGATAATCAACTGACTAAGATCATATCCATTCAGTGTAATAACACTTACCAAGACTTGGGGTATCGTAAGGAAGAGAAAGGACAACGAATATAAAACAACTGAGATTGTTGTCCCAGTAATTAGGTTGTGTATCAGGCGCTTGTCATCTTTGCTAGGCACAAATGCGTTTTTCAGTGTATTGGTCAGCTGAAAGAGCCGATAGGAAATCTGTAGGCAAGTAGAATGTTAAATCCAGAATAAACCAATATAAAGAATTTAAATCAAACAGCGGCGTTTACTTACTGCAACATATATGGAAGTAGTAAGCAGGAAGTTCAACATTGGGTAGTCTGGGATCAGGGAAAGCAACAGTTTGGGTTGACCATCTGGAATGCCTGACCTGAAATCAACCGATGACGGGAAAAAAATTCATTAGGATGAACAACGAAAAAGTTACACACACAAGTTGCATCAGGAATGCATACATAAATCCTTTTGTGCATGTAACTATGCACCCATCTTTGTCAAGGATTTTCCCCATTTGACATGAAAAAGATAACGTAAAAGTTGAGAGTCTTGATCAATAACTCCTAATTCATCCCATGTGTACAACAAAGGATAATTTTATTGTTATGATAATAGAATATTTAGTAATTTTATGATATGGTATAACTGAAATTATTTATACATACATACAAATTAGGAAATAGTGCTTCTAGAAATTCAAAATTAAATGTCAAAAAAGAAACGAAGAATTCAAAAGAACATGGCATTGAAAGGCATAACTAAAAAAGCACATCAATGAATTCATTGATCTATGTGATGTCATGCCAAACATGTGAATTCTATGTGCACTAACATCCTGGTATCTCATGCCTAGGAATCTAATATCATTAGGCCTCTAAGTGGGCACCAAACACCCCCTCAACTCTATCAAAATATAAATGAATTATATCTAGTAAAGCACCAGTAAAAGCTAAAAGCAAGAAATCAACTTTTGAATACCTTAACCAGATATGAATCTGGGATATGTAAGTCTCCAGTGTAACCTTCCCGAGCCATCTAGGAGCAAAGAATCATTAGGAAGTTATTTCACAAATTAAAAACCTTAAACAAAATAAAGTTACCACAATGCAATACATAAATACTTGACAACATGTAGTACAAATTATCTCATTGAGTATATGAATACATGTCTGCGCATTTTGGGCAAAGGAAAGGAGCATATTCTATCTATCTCTATAATAGATATATATATATATATATATAGATATATATATATATATATATGTATAGAGAGAGAGAGAGAGAGAGTAATAAAAGTTGTGGTCTACAAAGACAACTTACGCAAAAAGGGTCAGTGAATAGCTACGGAAACTTTGAGTAATATTGCGCAAGCATATGTAAACCCTGTTAAATAAATAAATGGCACATTAATCACTAGAAAGGTCTTGAATAGCTCAAGGCCCAAAAATAATACATGAGGAAAAATGGGCATACGTTATTGGAATCCACGAGGTATAAGGATGGTATTTGTTGTATGTGACCTTGTCCAGCTTGTATATATACTCAAACCATAAATAACCCATCTGGAAGAAAAAAAAAATCAAACAGTCAGGGCCGCAAAAATTATACAAATCGAAGGTGTACTGGTAGTATAATAACAATACCACTTAAAATAGTATACCACTGAAGATATTAGCACAACAGAAGCTTTGATTGATATTCTGCGTTTGATTTCTGCTTCCTCCAATTTCTCCATCCATCGTTCAACCTATAGTATCATGTGATAGTTACTAACATGCTGAACTCAAAGGAAAAGAGACAGAAATATAATATAGAGACTGTTTGGATAAGATTATCAAGAAACACTTCAGGGAAAAATATATTGAGAATCATGCAAAAACTATGAATTTTTTAAACGGCTCCTCATAATCTTATTAAATTGAGAAACTCCTATAAGCTAGAAGATCATCCCAACCAGGCCATAATCTGCCACTTCAAAATCATCACTCAATAACAGAGAGGATGGAGGTGAATGTTAGATTTGTCTTGGCTTGTTCAAATATATAAAATGAGAAACTCACAGTTGGATGATAATAAGCATATATCATTCCAATTATCCATATGTATCGATCAAGCCCTGAGCGAAAATGCCATTCATGCAAGCGGGTAAAATGTGATTTAGATGGATCAGGATCAGTATAACCTGCAAGTTCAAAGAAATATTCCTGTCAGCATGATCTGCTGTGCTTTCATGTGTGCACCCAAACATAAAAGATGTTACTAACCGAGCATGAAAGTGAATGGACTCCAAACCCATTCAAATACTCCAGGTATCTCCCATACTAAGATAACAACCAAGAAGCAAGCAACAATTTTTGCAGCAATGACCGACCCAATCTCATTGTATTTGTTGAGAATACCGAGTGCTCCATAAACCATAAGAGTGAAAAGAGTGTGCATGGGGCAGATGTAGTATAACATGTAACTGTTGTTAAGTACAACACAACAGAACAATACCAAGAAATTAAGCCTCCACATCATCTGTTCAACCAGAAAAAGACGGAACATGTTACAGTCAGTACAGACCAAATGTGAATAGCAATGCTATAGTTCTAGGAATTGGTATACCTGAGCAAATCTCGCCATGCTAAAATCTTTACGTATATAATAATATGAGAAGTTTCCAAATCCAGTCATCCAAACATATGCAGCAATGAACAAACGGATAGCATTGTAGATTTCAGATGCAGCAAAGTAATGGTACATCAAGAACAATACCTGTGTTTGTTAAAAAAAAAAAAAACAATACATGTGTCAATTTTCAAATGGTAGAAATGTGGAATGTTAGTCACATAGAGTTGAATAATCGGGATATATGATGAAAAAAAAATCTAGAATTCTAGGCCAAAACTGAATGGTGCTTCTTTTATAGTAAACGTGGATCTGAAAGTATCTCCATCATAAATGATAACAAAGAGACTACCTATGAAATATGAAATGAAAAAAGGGACCAACCTGCATCCAGCCTTTCCATTCTTCAGTCTGATGCCTATTTAAGTAAAGTATGGATTTCCCAGAAAATGGTGACTTGTCATGATGTATTGTAAATGAAGTTATTGCTGAAACTATGATGAGGAGAAAATAGAGGAAGATGAATAGATCCCTATTGTAACTCTGCAAAAACAGATGACTGTCAGCAAAAACGTCATATCAGTAATTCATGAAAGGCACATGAAAAACATGTTTTTCAAATATATGCTAATGCTTTTATGGATAAGGCACGAAATGTGAGCATTACACCGAGTTGGATTGAGATATAATATATCATAGAACATTATGGCGTGGTTTGATCCATATAGTCGACCCCATTAGTGGGATAAGATTAGGTTATTGTTGTTGATGAGCAATTGAGCATTACAATGCATTGGGTAATGATCCCCGGGCTCCCCTCATGACCCAACGGGTAATTGCTTCTAAGGTGGTAAACTGTGCAAGTATTAATGCAACAAGTAATTCACACCTTTTTCTTTTCTCTTTTTATGCCCCTTAACGACTGAGTTCAATCTTTTGGCAGTTAACTCTTCCAGAACAATGGTCCGAGTCCGACCTGCTTGGATATTTTTCCTAATTTCGAATGGCCACCCAATTATTCCAAACCACAAAAATTCAGGGGAGATCAATGTAGATTTTCAAAATAGGGGGAGATTGTGAAAAATCAGGGAAATACAGTAAGACTGGAATGTTTCTTTCTAATGCCTAAACTGCCTTCAGTTTTTTATCTAATTAGGTTTTATTAAAGACTGGAATGTTTCTTTCTAATACCTATACTGCCTTCAGCTTTTTATCTAATTGTGTTCTATTTTTATAATAACGCAACCAATTCTTATTAACTTCACTCTGCTATCCGATTTGCCATAAAAATTAAGCAAAATTTATATCCAATATTTGGTGGTATTATGATAGAAGTTCAATAAGTACTAAAGGTGGGTGACTATCCATGATTACCCAAATATAAACTGCTACAGTACAAAACATGCAAGTATGTTGAAACATTACGAAGATAACAGTTGGGAGGGATTGAGCTAAAATGTCATGCTTCAATATTTGCTTACACAACTGACTATTCAATCACATGATATCCAGGCATCGAGAAAAAGACAAAAAGGAAGTAACATGGTGAAATTATTAACCTTTTTTGATGAGCCAAAGAAATCTGTGCGATCACACAAATAGTAGTAAGCCAAAAGAAGACCGAATTCAGACCTATAACAAAGAATGAGTGAAGGAAATAGAAGTTGGTAGTTTGATCTACACATTTAAATATCTTGTCATATAAATAAAATGGTTCACTTACATGGCTCTAAGTGTCAAACGGTTTTCAATAAGGAAATGTTCGTCCAAAAAGAAGAACCTGAAGAAATAATAAATGGCCAAGTACATACATGAGTTTTCATTTAAGCAGAGACAGAAATATAGAACCACAATTTGTGCAAGCAAAAAGAAGAGCTACATGAATGAATACCGAATAATCGATGTTGAAGCAGTGAAGCTTCGAGCTTTTGGAGTTGGGGATGTTGGCTGCAGAGCTCCTCCCTCCAATAAAACCGTTGTCTCTTCATCTTTAACAACATCAGTGCGCACTTCAACTAAACCGATGTCCGAGTGCCTACTAGAATATAAACAACTTCCATAAGAAATACTAGCAACAAGTTCTTAATCCCTTCCCTTCTTTACACATTGGATAAAACATAGACCATCCAACAAGATTTCTCTCTCCTAAAACACTTCACCACTTAATTGGCTCATAATCATATTCAATTTCAACCGCTGCAGAGACCTCTAAAAACATTCATTATATTGCGGCCCCAATTGTGGTTGCATACATTTTAGCACCGACACTTCTAATGGAAGGCGTGTATGGTGTCCAATACCAACACATGTGATTACATTGAATTAACTAATATTTTTTTTCAAATTTTTACCGGTGTCGACGTGTTAGTGTCACAGTGTCAATGCTTCATTGGTTGCATATCTCAATTTAGAAGTATGATCAGATTATCAAATTTTCAATTGTGAAATATGTAGTTTAAAAAAGCAACTAGAAATTCAAAATTGCATAACGGTAGCCACAATATATCATAGCAATCAAAAGAGCCAGATATAGTAAAAATACACACAATGTTGATAATTCCATAATCTCAAACAACTTAAATGTTCAAACGGATGATACAGCACAAAAAAAATCAGTAATAACCGATGGATGAAACTTACGCTTTGGACGTTAAAGAATTTTTGCGATACTCCAAAATCTCGGAATATATCCATGCTATAATTACCGGAAAGAGCCCGAGCAAGAACGAAACCTGAAAGCATCAAAATCCAAAAATCAGTAATTCACATCGCACGAAATCAGAACAAACACGTTGAATTCGATGTTACGATATGCAGAACAAAGTAATTAGTGGTTAATTAAAACGAAACAGTGCAAGATCTGAGAGAAGAAATCGAAAACGAACCTGACCGGGAGTAACAGGACTGAGAATATGCATTTCGTGAATATCACGGAGGAGTTCCGATGCGGTTGAATTCACCGGAAGTGAAGCGGCATTCGACGATGATGGCGATTCGACGGTGATCTACGGCTAGATCTAGGGAAGAAGAAATGTGAATGAAGAGAATCTTGTGTAAGCAAAATGCTTACTGTAATGGAAGTAGAACTTACTCACTCACTTGAATAAAAAATGTGAAGAGGATTTTGACTTGTGTTGTTTATGGAAGTGCGTTGCAACCGACAAGTTGCATTGATTTCTGTAATTTGAATTCAGGTTTATTACTTAATAATCTGATTAATGCTGGGAGATCGAGTTCCATTAATCTATCATTATCACCGACACATATGTTTACAGTTCATTCCCCGCGTGGACCATACCCAACTACCCCATTACATTATTTACACGAGGGTTAATCCATGTAATATGAGTGAATTTATGTTTTAGCTCTATAAAAAAAAAAAATTAATTTTGTTTCTATCATTTTAGATTCTTCTATTTTTGGTCCATCATTTAAACTTGTCAGCATAATCTGCTGACGTGTCCTGTCATTTTAGATTCTTCTACTTTTGGTCCATCACTTAAACTTCTATAAACCATTTATTTTAAAGAGTAAATCAGAAAATAACACAAAAAATAAATGAAAACAAAAATAGAATTACAAAACCCTAGTTTCATCTTTAGTTCCTTCAAATTTTATCTTCTTCTTCTTCTTCCCATTTGTTGATGCATTCTTTGATCAAGTCATTGTTGACAATGCTGATCAACTTGATGTTGTTGTTAAGAATGTTGTGTCTCAGTCAAATTATGTGTCTCAACCAAAGCCAAAGCCAAAGAAGCAAAAGCCAAAGCCAAATCCAAAGCCAAAGCCTGCTACCAAAGTTAAGGCTCATCCCTTAAAGAAAAGATGCAGTGAGAGATTGAAGACAGTGAAGAGGCTTAAGAATATTAAGGATCCTGGATGTTCTGCTGATCAACCTTTAACTATTGAAGCTAAGGATGAAGATGGTGTTGTGGCTCAAGAGGATGCTGCAAATGTTCCTGCAACTGCAACTACACCTTCACCTACACCTGATGTCAAACTTGGTTTATGTCTTAAGGCAATGATGTCTTGGGAGGATATATCTACAAGGTCTACACGGTAGTTGTATTGACTGTGTTGTGGTTATTTTGTTATGTTTTTTGGTCTGTTATGTGCACTTGATGTGCTTTATTTTGGAACTATAAGCTTGTTATTTTCATTTCTGCTTTTTGGTCTATTAAGTGCACTTGACGTGCTTTATTTTGTAATGATACATATGCACTTTATGTGCTTTATTTTGTAATGATACATGTTGAAGTATGACTAAAAATTGATTTTTTTTTTAGAATGTTAAGAATCGTGGCACGATTTTGGAGGCAGAAAGTGAGAGTGTCCCTGGAAGGCAAATCGTGACACGATTTGGAAAATTGTGACACAATTTTGTGGATAAGGTTTGTACCTTGGTTCGTACGTTACGATCGTGACACGATTTGTGATAATCGTGACACGATTTTGACAGTTACAGGGCACTATTTAAGGGTTTTAGTTCATTTTTGGGTAGAGCTTCAAGAGAGAGAAACTTGAAAAATCAAAGGTGACAACTTTAGGGTTTAGGGTCTTTGATTAGAGTTATCTTGAGAGGTTATCTTGGGTTGGGCAACATTGGTAACACCTTGGGTGAGTTAAAATCATTGAGTGTCTTGTTCATTTGTGAGATTGGGAAAAGGGTAGAAATTAGGGATTGTTATTTGTGAGCTTCTCAAAGCTAATTTCTTGTAATCCTTTTGTATCTCTTTGTAAGAACTCATTGATAGTGGATTTGAGAGATCAATCTCTCCCCCATAGTAGGTCAAGTTGGACCGAACTGGGTAAACATTTCTTGGTGTGTTTGTTTTTATTCTCTCTTTATCTTTTGCTTGTGGTTTTGTGCTTTACACTTGATTTCTAGATTAAATCTAGGTTTGTTATTGTTGGTGTTGCTTATGTTTACTTTGATATTGGTTACTACTTTCCTTTGCTCCACACATCATAGTTTCATTGGTGTGAGTTTTGAGTCTGAATTCACAACAATTGGCGCCCACCGTGGGGCAACAAAGTGAATTGGTTAAGTGAGTACCATGGGTTCAAAGTGGGATATTGAGAAGTTCACCGGAAGTAACAATTTTGGGTTATGGAAGGTGAAGATGCAAGCGGTGTTGATACAACAAAAGTGTGAGAAAGTGTTGAAGGGTGAAGATGCGTTACCGGTTGTTAGTAGAACAAAAGTAAGTATTTTTTTATATCGTCTCCACAGGGACTAGTGCGCTATCTCAAGCCGTTCAACAATCGTTATCATTTTGAGTTTGGGTTTATAAGTTTGTTTGCATATAAACTAGTGGAATGTAAAAGCGGAAATAAAGACGACAAGTAATAGGACGTAAAAGCGTTGGGATTAGAGTTCGTCAATCTAGCCTCGAATAAATTCTAATGATCATGCATATGAATTCTAGCTTTTTAGCGAAATTATCACGTATCACTCGACAACATCATTCGTGTCCAAATGACGTCGTTAGATCGATCGTATCGTTTAATCGACGATCAATCTATTAAAGATCCGAAAGCATTACGTTCCGACATTTTATGCGATTATCAAAACCCAATTCCATGTCTAGAATTTCTTATTTTGATAGAAGATTATTCTAAACCTAGATTCAAAAGTATTTGTCAATAACAATTAAATCAAGCATAAGAATGAAAAGCAAGAATAACTTCAATTATCACATAAGTTACTAGAATCATATATTTTGCAAAATCAAAGATTACATCTAAGTTATATTGAGTACCTCCAATCCCAACAAGGGAATGTTAGTTGGTCACTATCATGACAACCATACAAAAGTGGAAAGAAAGATGAAGATCCAAAGCTAAGTCTTGATTTCCCAAAGTCTTAGTTAATCCCCACTTCAATCACTCTTGCTCCATGAAGATCACCTCTTTTAATCCTATTTGCTGTCTAAAACTATAACCTAAAATATTACTAAACTGTAATAATAATATCTCTAATAATCATCTGCTGAAAATGAGCTGAAAGGCTATAAATATAAACTGGTTTTTCCTTGCTCGTTGTAGCGACGGGTCTGGTCGCTGTAGCGATAGAAGCTTTCTTGCCCATTGGCTTTGCTCCACGTCAGCCAAACGGGGTTCAAACCGCCTTTGGTCGCTATAGCGACCAGTTCCATCGCTGCAGCGATGGAAACTTGATTTCTCCCTGCCTAGGCGCGCTGTAGCGAGCCAGCCTTTACATTTCTTCATGTTTCTTTGCTCAAATCATGTCATGGCTTGCATTTTCCTGCACAAATGGATGGGGTAAGAAGTAAAAGCATAATTTGGCATTTGATCAGTGATTCTGAGCTTTTCCTATGATAACTTGCGAAACAAGTAACATAAAGTGCTTAAATTAAATATGCATTTTAACTAATTTCTGGCACTTATCACCGGTCACCAAGTCACAAGCGGAGAAGACCGAGATGGTGGACAAGGCTAGAAGTGCCATTGTCTTGTACCTCGGGGACAAAGTTTTGAGGGATGTCGCGAAGGAACCAACCGCGACATCGATGTGGTCAAAGTTGGAGTCTTTGTATATGACAAGTCTTTGGCTCATATGCAATTCCTAAAACAACGACTCTATTCATTTAAGACAGTGGAGTCAAAGACCGCAATGGAGCAACTAACGGAGTTCAACAAATTCCTTGATGATTTAGAGAACATTGAGGTGCATCTTGAGGATGAAGACAAAGCTATACTCTTGTTGTGTGCTCTACCGAGATCATTTGAATCCTTCAAGGATACAATGCTCTATGGCAAAGAAGGCACCGTCACCTTGGAAGAAGTCTAAGCGACTTTAAGAACCAAGGAGTTGACCAAGTCCAAGGACTTGAGAGCGGATGAAAACAGTGAAGGCCTAAGTGTTTCAAGAGGGAATGGTGGAGGTAGAGGTAGCCGAGGAAGCTCAAAGAGCGGTAACAAGTCAAAGTATAAGTGTTTTAAGTGTCACAAGATGAGTCACTTCAAGAGGGATTGTTCGGAGGACAATGTTGACTTTGCGCAAGTTGTCTCCGAGGATTATGAGGATGAGGATGCAGGTGCTTTGGTAGTGATGCCTTGTAGAGTGGCGATCGTCTGGAGGGATGTTAAACACTCAACATCAGCCTAGAGAGGCGGTGGGAAGAATACTCAAGGTCAGCCTGGAGAGGCAATGTGAAGAATACTCGTGATCAACCTTTGAGGTGGAGTTGCAAGGTTAAAGGCATATTGGAAGTACGCATTTGGAAGTTGAGGTAGAGAAAGCTCAACTTGAGGTGGAGTTGATAACACCAGAAATGGTACAACTATGGAGACCTTGGGTGTTATGCTCTAGTTGTGAGCAAGGGAATTCTTCATGAGGACAGAAGGCATTCTGGGGTTTGAAGAATGTATGGTGTGGCTTGTGTGATTACCTAAAAGACCAAGGGTGATTGGATGCAAGGAGTTTTTTCAAGGAAGCGGGAGACGTTCCGTGGTTGAAAAGAGTTTGGTGTATGCTTGTGGAGCAACTTGGCGTAGTTGGATGCAAGAGAAAAGAAAAGGAGAATGGTGGTAGATGGTTAAATTGGTATCACCATCAATTTAGATTTAAGGTGGAGAATGTTGAAGTATGACTAAAAATTAATTTTTTTTTAGAATGTTAAGAATCGTGACACGATTTGGCAATCGTGGCACGATTTTGGAGGCAGAAACTGAGAGTGTCCCTGGAAGGCAAATCGTGACACGATTTTGTGGATAAGGTTCGTACCTTGGTTCATACGTTATGATCGTGACACAATTTGTGATAATCGTGACACGATTTTGACAGTTACAGGGCACTATTTAAGGGTTTTAGTTCATTTTTTGGTAGAGCTTCAAGAGAGAGAAACTTGGGAAATCAAAGGTGACAACTTTATGGTTTAGGGTCTTTGATTAAAGTTATCTTGAGAGGTTCTCTTGGGTTGGGCAACATTGGTAACACCTTGGGTGAGTTAAAATCATTGAGTGTCTTGTTCATTTGTGAGATTGGGAAAAGGGTTGAAATTAGGAATTGTTCTTTGTGAGCTTTTCATAGCTAATTTCTTGTAACCCTTTTGTATCTCTTTGTAAGAACTCATTGATAGTGGATTGGAGAGACCAATCTCTCCCCCAGAGTAGGTCAAGTTGGATCGAACTGGGTAAACATTTTTTGGTGTGTTTGTTTCTCTTCTTTCTTTATCTTTTGCTTGTGGTTTTGTGTTTTACACTTGATTCCTATATTAAATCTAGGTTTGTTATTGTTGTTGTTGCTTGTGTTTACTTTGATATTGGTTACTACTTTCCTTTGCTCCACACATCATAGTTTCATTGGTGTGAGTTTGAGTCCGAATTCACAACAATACATATGCACTTTATGTGCTTTATTATGCTATAAGTATGTTTGTTCAAGTACAAATGCTATAATCAATCCAATATTCAGAACAAGTTGAATTGAGAGAAGTTTTCTCCATTTCATATATTACTAACAAACATGAACATTACATTAGACAAAATTTTAACTTGATATTACAAAGTTAAAGCATTACATAACACTAAAAATTGCTATTTCCCAAGAATTAAGTGCACTTCTTAAGTCACTTTGTTCAACAATTGAACCAAGTTGACGTTAAGCTAATTTGAATGCAATTGCAAAAAACATCCAAGAAAGTAGCAATGCCATGTACAACCAATTGATCTTCTTCTTCTCAGCCTCAAATTTCTTCTTCATTTTTAGTACCTTCTTCGACTCAAGCTCCTTGTCTATTTCTTGTCCACATTCTTTCCCAAAAATTTTCAGAAATTTTGTAGTCATCTCACACTGATTGCAGCCAATATCAAATTTAACATTATCAGTCTTTGGGGGAAATCCATTTCTCGCAAAGAACATCTCCAATTCGTCATCCTATATGAAAAGTTCACAACTTTCCGCATCATTCATGTTCCAATTTCTACATTTCCAGAATCTTCTCTTAGGGTTTTCAACAGTATTTGATACCCACATCTTCATAACTGCATTACACCCACAAACTGGAAGTGGAATGTTTCCTCCATTTGAGTTGCCAACACTCGAGTTCTTACTCCCACCCATTTGAAACTGCAGCTAACCCTAACACAAAAATAAACAGTAACGAGATTGTTAGGAACAAACATAAACAAGATGGTATGAATGAAACTAAATCAATGGAAACGAATTCGATTCAAATCGCGTTTGGGTTTAAATGTAAGAAGAGGAACCTGGAGGAGTATGAAGAAGAAGAAGAAGAAGAACGATGGGAATAAGAAGATGGAAAACCTTGAATCTGATTTTAATTGGATTATTTAATTTTAAAGATTTTATTTTTTATTTAATTTTTAATTCAAAATTCAATTTAATCCAGGTGGCATCTGATTCCAATTAAAAAAATGAAAAAAAATAAAATAATTACACAGTCAGCTGGACACGTCAGCAGATTCTGCTGACAAGTTTAAGTGAGGGACCAAACGTGGACGATTCTGATATGATAGGGACAAAATCTATTTTTTTTACAGGGACTAAAATCAGAATTTGTTCATATCACAGGGACCAAAAACGGTATTAACCCTTTACATTATTACCAGTGTTAATAATCTTCTCATTAAACTCTCCAAATTTCTCATTTATCTTCTGCCATTTTTTAAGGGCTATTCTGCCTTTTTTTCAATTTTACATATATCAAAATAAAATGGGGTTTGATTAAGAAAATAGAAGGGGTGTTTGTATCTCTTACGCCTATATTCAGTGTTCGATTTCTGATTTATATGTATAAAAAATTCAGTTGAAAAAGGTAACCCTTTGCATGTCACATGGATTTTCTGACGAAGATTAGCATAAACAGAAGTGAGAATTTCGTACCAATATAATGATAACCCAAAAAGAGTCTCATGACATTCGATCACATCTTGTGTTGAAACTTTTATTTTGAATGAAACAAATTTGTATGTGTCAAAAAAAGGAAAGAGATGGACTCAACAATATTTATCTTTTTGATTGATAAATAAGAATACAATATATGGATTCGAAAAAATGTTTTTAATGTCTTTGTAAGAGAGTCATTTTAACTTGTGTCTTAAGATATAAATTAAGAAGTTAAAAATGAATTAAGAATAAACTTTTGTCTTGAAAAGATAAATTTTAAATTTTTAAGATATCGAATACACAACTTCTATAAAAAAATACTTCTATTCATAGTTTTATATCTTGTGTTATTAGGACAGTTAACACTTCTCATGTGGTGAAAGCCTACTAAAAAAATATAAAACTATTTATTATATTTTTACAATAGTCGTACTTAGACTCCCTAAAAAAATAGTCATCCATAGACCAAATTAGAGATTGAGTAATATTTTAAAGAACAAATTAAAAATTCAGGTTTTCTATCATGTACAAATTTACACATATTAAGAAGTTTAAATTATTGCTAAAAAAAAGAAGTTTAAATTAATGACTTTGACTTGAAACTTGTGCATTTTATATTAAATAGGTAACCTTTTACTAACTCCGTTCCTTTTTAATTGTCACTTTTTGACATTTTAAACAAACCAAGACAATCAATCAATGTTACTACGTTTGATACAATAAGTTATACTTTTACTATAATGACCTTATTCATTTAATATCTCATTTCATATATTTCTCTCTCCGTAATAAATAACTAAGGGTAATATTGGTAAAACAACATTTAATGTTGCATTGAACTTTGAAATTGACAGTTAAATAGAAACAAAAAATTTCTTCAAAAGAGACACTTAAAAAGGAACAGATGGAGTAATAAATAATTGTTGTTTTTCAATAAAAAAATTATCACTTTTAATTGCTTTAGCATGTACAATATTGCACATGTTAGACAAACCCTTAAAAATTTACTATGATTTATGACGACTAACTATCCCATTTTGATTTAGATATCACATTTTAAAATACTGTAAACTTCATACGGTTCAAAATATATCGTTCAAAATTAAACTTACATACGCATGTTAAATTCTTTTAGTTGGGAAAGGTTTCTAATTTTGGGAGCAACTTTTTCACCTCAAATTTTTTAGAAAATCATACATGGTTTGGAAATGTATTCTCTCGGCTGATAGAAAGATCGTGTACTTGTACTTGCTCGAAAGCACACATCCAAGACCATTTGCAATGGGGTAGTTGAATGAGTATTTCAACATGTGGTGCCTTTCCAATGGGGAAATGAGTGGTGTTGAGAGATGAGTTGGAGGAGAGAGATGTTGAATGCATTCAACACAACAAAGTCTGTACCAAACCAACACGTGGCGAGGCGTGATTGAACAAAACGGGCACGTGTGGCACACGCGTCGACAGGCGAGAGTGGAGTCTGCAGGATTTAGAGAGAGAAATGATTTTTGGATTATGTGGTGACACGTGTTGCGTGCTGATTGACTGGCTGAATTTTTATTATCTTAATAATATGAACTCAATTATTTCATTGCAAATTAATTTTTTAAATTTTTTTTTACAAAAATTTATGATTTTTTTTTGCCCTATAAATAGAGACTTGGTTCATTTGATTTGGACACAAAAAAAAAACCAAATTTTTCACTATCTTAATCTTATTATTATCCTTCCATTAGTTTTCCTTTTGAAGTTTTAAACTTCTTTTTAGTGAAATGGATCCGAATAATAATAATTTCAACACCCAGAATTCTTCTAATTACCCATTTAGCTACCAAAATCCCAACAATTATCAACATCCAATACTTGTGTGTTGTGTGCTTAGTTTGTTGTATTGCATTTTAAGTTATTTGTGTGCCGCATGTTTAGTTTATTGTATTGCATTTGAAGTTAAGAAAATAAAAATAAATTATTTAAATAAATTTTGTTTTTACAAAACATTAAAAAATAAATTGTTAAGTGTTTATTATTTTAATTTAATTATAATTGATAATTGTAATTTTATGTAATTATAAAAATAAAAATATAAAATTAAATAAGAATATGAAATAAAAAGTGGTGGGGTAAAGTGTTGAATGAAAAACCATTGGAGAAGGTATTTATTGAATGAGTGTTAAATTATTATGTGGAAGAGAGAGAAAATGATGTGGAGTGTTGAAATTGAAAAAATGGATGTTAAATGAGTGTTTAATTGTTTTACCATTGTAAATGGTCTAAACGGAAAAACACTTTATTTACTCTATATGTACATTACCTTGATATCTAAGTGAGTTGAAAGGTGGGAAAAGCTACTTCCTAATTTATAAATTATCGAATTCACTTTTGATTTGTTGTTGGTCAGTGGTGCTTTCCTCCTAAATTCCTACCATAAGTTTGACTTGGGTCTTTAGTCCACTTAAGAGGGGTAAGGCGATTAGCTCATCAACTTATTTGATGTTAGTCATCATCAGCTCTCCTGATATATGATACAACAAATTCTTCACATGAATACTGTCGATCAACAACTTTTTTTTTCATCTGGTAAAAAAAACACTTTTCTTCTTCTTCTTCCAAAAACACTTATTTTTAATACTTTCAAAACAACGTATCTTATAATCTCTTTACAAGACCTACACGATTTAGAAGTAGATTTCACAAAATAGATAATAGGACACATTGATTTAGTAAGACCCATACAAATTTTATTCAACCGTGAAGAGAAAATTGGATGAGGAGCGTTAAAGAATCTGTCGTCAGACCTTTCATTTTCTGTATTTACGTATATGAAGGACATTATGATTCGTTCTGTCCTTCAGCTTGTTATATAGAAGTCAAACAAATTATTCATTGTAGAACAAATAAGTCATGGAATGGGGAATTCACATTTTGAGCAGAGAATCCGACATTCACAAGTTCAGTAGACCTGATGCCCCCAATCAATATGTAGTTGCAAAAAATGAGTGCAATAAGATTGTAATGAAAGAAAAAAAAAATGTAAAACCAGAAGAAATCTACCAACAATTTCAGGGTGTCAGAAATATTATGCATGAGTTCAACTGACCTACAAATTACTAAGATAAAATTTGAGTCTGTAAAAGTTGTCCTAGCAGAAGTTTCAACCAACAATCGACTATGCACCAACCAGACAGAAACTAGAAATCCTAACAATGTTGCATGATAATAATACAAGAGAGAACGAAACAATTCCATGGACCTACTCATCTTATCTCTGAAAAGTTTTCAAAGAAATGATATTGATCTAATTGACCTATGGTTGACTTGTTAAGTCCTCAAACATATAATAGACCCAAGTCTATTTTTTAGAGGGTCTCTCATCATCTTCTCCTCCATCATCATCATCATCTGAATCATCATCTTTATCTGACCTCTTCCTTTTTGGTGGAGCCTCAGCAGCCTTCTCATCATCATCATCTTCATCAGCACCTTCATCTTCCTCACCATTTTCTTCCGGTTCAAAATCACTAGATGCTTCCTCCTCTTCAGCGTTGCCTAAAGGGCGCACAAGGTAGTCTGTTCCCAAATCCTCCTACAACATTTTATCCTCATAAGTGAAATTGAATTATACAGGTAGCAGAGATTGGCAAGTGGAAACACAACAGTTGTGTGAAAAATAGATGTGAGTAATTCAAATACAAAAAAGACTTGCAGCAGATTCCAAACAAGACAATTGAGTAACATAATAGATGCAATTTATGTCACATGTTATTGAGTTCATAGAGGAATAAGCAAGCAAATCAAAATATAAATGAAGGATAATTATTCAAAAAAAAAATCAAACACTGAAGAATTGAACAATTCATGATGATATTATACACTAAGTATGGCGCAATTAGTAGTTAAAAAGATTCAGATGAACTTCAGATCTAGTGTCCTCTGTCATTTTTTATCAGTTCTACCAAACATACAGCATAATTCTAAATCAGAAATTCTACTAAAGACTGAGAAAATTGCAAGCTCTCACGTCTTAACAAATATTCATGAACAGAGTAAATAAAAAAAAACTACTGTAACTAAGAATGCTAGACTCAAAATTGAAAAATAAAAACGAAATCTAAAAAAACACATAGAAAGTTGCAAGCTCTTAACATACGAGAAAAATAGATCAAATAGATCGCAAAGAGAAAAAATCAACAGAGAAAATTGCAAGATCTTAACAATTATCATGAACAGAGTAAATGAAAAAGCTGAAACAAAACCCTCACCCTAACTCAGAATAAACTCAAAATTGAAAAATTAAAACGAATTTAAAGGAAAGTTAAACCTATGAATGAAATTAACGAACAATCTAGAATTCAGCTTAACAATTTCAACAAATTAGGGTTTTCATAAAACAAATATACATATAAGTCGGTTACCTCTTCATCGTTCTCATCATCATCATCGTTCTCATCATCGTCGTCGTCGTCGTCAGGGTCACCACCACGCTCACCGGCACCTGCTTTTTCGTCGTCATCGTCCTCATCCTCATCATCGTCGTCGCCGCCAGGAGCATCGTCGTCGTCGTCTTCTTCATCCTCGTCCTCATCACCGTCGTCGTCGCCGTCATCGTCCTCATCTCCGTCGTCATCGCCGTCGTCTACTTCCTCCTCGGAATCATCTCCTTCGTCATCTTCATCACTCAAAACGATAACCTCTTTCTCCTCAATTTTATCCTTCGAATCTTCCGTAACCTTCATCTTGAAATTCAGAAATAATTAAAATTCTATGTTCGAGAAAAATCGATCGAAAATCGAGCACTGGGAGAATACAGAAGAACACACTCTTCTTTCCTTCGTTTCTACAGTTACTCTCAAACAATGATCTCAGCCGTTGAAACACGAATTCACTCGGATCGATGACGTGGCGTTTAATCGGACACAGTGAAGATAGTGTGATTACGCACTGCGGCGCCCGCGACTTTTGTTTTAACTGTCCCTCGAGTTAGGGTTTTTTTCTGGGCTTTGTTCATTTATATCCGGCCCACGTCTTCTGTCAACAAAATTCACAATTATTCTCATTTTACCTTTATTTATTTAAAAAAAATGGCTATTACTTTTCTCATCTTGTTTCCCACGCGCCTTATTTTTTTCCTGCTAAATTGTTCTTTTGGTTCTTTAATTATTTTTTTGGTATCACTTTGGTCCCATAAGTAATAAAAAGTCTGTTTTGGTCATTTAAGTTCATCTTCGTTACTCATTTTGGTCTTTTTTGTTAAAGAACCACAAATGTCTTATGTGAACTAACATTATATGTGGTCTACCATAAACCTCATTAGTTTTTTAATCTTAACCATTTGATATATTTGTCAACATACAAACCATTGGATTTTGAAGGTCTATTGTAAGTAATAGTACATTATCACCACCTCATATTTTTTTCTCTTTTTTCATCTTCTTCTCTCCTCGCCTTCATCATCTTCATCAAAGTTTATCAAAAATACCCAAAAAAACATAACCCTAAAAAATTCATAAACCTTCTACTTCTTTTTTCTTCTTCTCACCTTCTCTCCCACTCTCGTCTCCTCACTTTCTTCTTTTTCTTTTCTTCTTCTCTCTCTCTGAAATCTCTCATCTTCTTATCTTTTTTCATCCATTTTTCTTATTTAATTAACCCAGATTTTTTTTTGTAATAACATTCATCAAACCATCACCATCATCTTCCAAAATCATCATATTCAACCCAGAAAATTAAAAAACTTTCATCCAAAAAAAAAATAACACAAATCAAAGATTTTTAATCAAACCAAATACTTGATACCAAAATCAGATCCGAAAAGATTCATTATACAAAAAGTCAACATTCATTCATATCATCATCTTCTTTAAAAAAACCCAGAAAATCATCATACAAAAACCCTGAAATTGTTAATTTCGTTTGTTGGTTTTGTGTTACAGAAGATTAATTCGCCTGAGATTTTTACACAAAATGATGATGGTGATTTGGGTCGTGATTTTGAGTTGTGATTTTTGGGTAATTGGTTGGATGGGAAGATGATAGAGATGAAGATGATAGTAGGATGAAACTCAAATCATATTTACCCTCTCTTCCCTCAACGATTCAGATTCCTCTATCTCCCCTCTCTGTATTTGTTTTAGGTTTGTAAGATTCATATCCCCTATCTACACTAGGATTCGAGTGTAAAATTTTTATCTTTGTTTCTTAGTTCCTAGATAGTTTTTTTTGTAATATCCCGCTTAGACGTAACTTTTACCGGTGTCAGATAAGTTTCTAAATGTGAGGGCATAAACGTAAATTTGCGCATAAGGGCTTTAAATAAGAAACCAAGGCAAAATTCATTTCATTTTCTCACTTCCCCTCTCTCTCTACAAAGCTGAAAACTTCCCCTCCCTCTCTCTAAGCTCACGCCCCATCCTTTTCTTGGCACCATCCATCAATTTTCTTTCCAAAACTCTTGGATCACAAGCAAGCTAGCTTTGAGAGACTTAGAGCAAGAGGAAGTTAAGGAAGAATCAAGGAAGGAGGAAAAACCAAGCTAGGGTTTTGGTAGTAGAAAGCTTGGCAAGGATCACAACAATTACTAGGTGAGTTCCCAGGGTTTTAGAACACACCATGAGTGAGTTTGGGTGTGAATTTTACCTTGAGCTAAGTTTGATAATTGTGTGCCCTAATTCCTTTTGCTTGTCAATTCCTTGTTCATTCATGTTTTAAACTGTTAATTTGCAATAGAAAATCATCCCTAACATTGTTGGGAGGCTTGGGTAAGTTGGAATCGGACAAAATGGTGAAAAATACGTTTTTGAACAATTTCTGAACTGTCAAGCTCGCTACAGCGCGCTGGAGCTCGCTGCAGCGAGCAGACCATTTCTGGTTCTGGAACAGCTCGCTATAGCGCAGGATTTCTCGCTACAGCGCGCTCGTCAGAAACAGCTTGGCTTGCTGAGCTGTTTCGGGTGATTTGACGCGTTTATGCGAGGCGTTTCACCACCGTTTTCTCCAAAACCTTAAAGAATCAAGGAACACCATTTTAACTCATCCATAAGGCTCCTAACGGGTGTAACCATAAAGGAACAAGGAATAGGCAATAAATTGGAAGTACGAGGGAAAAGTTTTGATGGGTATGGGTATATATATGTAAATTTATGAGCGAAGGGAATGATTCCAACAACCGAGTAGTGGCTTATGAGAACGATAAGCCTATGACCTTATGATTATATGATTAGTAACGGATGACTATACCCTTGATGAATGCATTAGATATGCATACGAATAAAATAATGAAACAGATATACATATGAGTATTTAAGGCAAGAATCAAACTTTGAAGTTAAACATGTCCAGCAGGCTCCGGATTATGCCGGATGGGACTCCTCCGAAAGGGTTGTCCACACATATGTTAAAGATTAAACATGTCCAGCAGGCTCCGGATTGTGCCGGATGGGACTTCTCCGAGAGGGTTGTCCACATGTGAGTTTAAGTTGTGTCCAGCAGGCTCCGGATTATGCTGGATGAGACTTCTTCGAGAGGGTTGTCCACACAACGATAAGAGGAGTCCGGTGTTAGCCTCAGATAGGAATTTCACCGGTAAGATGGGAGATGTATTCCGGGGTTACTCCACTCGGATGCACTCCGTAAAATGAACCAAAATAATGATTTTTTGTTACACGATAACTCTCTAACTTAATGATATCATAATAATGTTTATAATACGATAAGAATATGATAAGTCAGGTATCAATTATCAGCTAGTGACCCTAGTTTTCCCCTCGGTCACTAAGCTAACAGATGGTAGTCTAGGCTCACGACTACACAGTATAGCAGGCAAACAGGAATAAACCCCTTGTGGGTTGAGTTTAGTGCATGGCGATCCTAGGTTTCCATGGGTTGCTAACAGTAGGCTGGGCTGGAGCTCACTGAGACGTTATGTCTCATCCCATTCCTTCTGATGCAGGTTCGCAGGTAGCACGCAACAAAGGTAAGGAGAAGACCATGGACTGATCGTGCTGGTTTTAAGTTTGATTCTAGATGTTATGTACACAGATATTGTATTATGTTGTATCGCATCAGAGATGTTTTGTATTAGGATGCAAATGTATTGATACTCTATGTTTATGTATCTTTATCAGTCAAACTTCTGTATTGTAAATTAATGTATCCAGTACAAAATTTTAACACTTGTATGAGATCCTAGGCAATCTTTATATGGGTGTTACATTTTTCTATTTTCTTTTCGTCTATATCATTTTAATTCATGGACAGTGACTTGAGATAACAAGTTCGTGTAAGTAAAATTATTATGTTATAAGCATCCTTCTGTGAGAAAAAAGATGGAACATATCTACCATAGGCTACACTAGGATTTTTTTTACTAGTTTTTCTGGGTTTATTTGATGAAGATGAAGGTTTTGATCAAGAAGATGAATAAGAGTTTTCAACAAATGCTAAAATGACATGTATACATGAATTAACGTTTTTTTATTAAAACTAACGGAAGAGACCATTTTGTTTAACGGAGGCGAACTTAAGGGACCCAGACAAACTTTTTATACTTATGGGACCAAACCGATACCACAAAAATAGTTAAGGGACCAAAATAGCAATTTAGCTTTTTTTTTCCAAAAATATCATTTGTCCTGATTATAAAATCCGAACCAGATTGTTAGGGTATTTCGGGTTTTATATTTCGAAATAAGCTTTTCCCAGAATTTTAAAGATTGCGTTTATATTATTTCAATGACATAAGTATAAAATAAATGCAAATACAGACAATTAAAAAGACAAAATGATACAAATAAAATCTTATTTTATTAATATATCAATACTTTTACAATAAAATAAAGCTTAAGCTTAAAGCGGGGGAGGAGAAAGAGATGGTGTATGTGTGTGTGTGGGGGGGGGAGGTGGCTGGGGTAAAGTGTGTTTCCTCTCTAGGGCGAAAGAGACCTTGATGGTCAACCTTGCACCCAGATAGACCAACCTGACACCTAGACAAATTGTGCTTCTTTGTAGCGCGTCACCATCCCCATTGATAGATAGATAGATTCTAAAGATCTTCATCATGCTGTCAAACATAGATAGATAAATAGATAAATAGATAGATTCTGAAGATCTTCATCATGTTGTCAAATATTTCTCCGTTGAACTTTACGCTAAAGATATATATATATATATATATATATATATATATATATATATATATATATATATATATATATATATATATATATATAAATGTAGCTCCTCGTCATATGTTGTCAAACATACCAAGATAGATATGATGTAAGTCAAGTTCAAATTATATAATCCGAACTAGTTCAACACAGGTTTTTTATGTGGTTCACATTGCACCAACAGTTTCTATGGTCTATGACGCACATAAACTTCTATAAATAAGTGTGCTTGGTTCATTTGTGGTAAAACACAACAAAAAACTTGGAAAAATCTTCCGAAAGATATGAACACCAAGAGGTTCTTATGAACTTGATCCAGTTGATCCTGTCGATTGAAATATGTCAGTTGGCAGGCCAGCTGGATCAAGTTCATAAGAACCTCTTGGTGTTCATATCATTCGGAAGATAAACACATGAAAACCTATAAAAAATGAAACTTAAACACATTCTGGCGATGTTCAGATTATAAAATACAAAACTATTTATACAAGTTTTAATTGTATAATCCGAACCCCCTCATACTAGTTAGACGATGGTGTTTCACCAAAGGTTTGGACGGTTTGTGGTGTGTTTAATGCATTTTTGGTCGGTTGGACCATGGGAAACGTTTCCTTTGACTGTAATTACGGTCTAGGACTGGTTTAAGGCTATAAATAGGCTTGCATCTTCAACAAATTCTTTCATTCTTCACTTCCCATCCTTTCTTACTTTTTCTTAAACATTTTTCAGTTTTTTAGGAGTGTTTATGGTGTCATGGACATTGTTGACCGTTCATAGAATCCCTGCAATTGCTTTGCAGTTTATGTGGGGATTCTACGACGGTCAGCAGAGACCTTTGACATCAAATACAACACAAAAAATGTAGTTCGTTATTTCTCGAATTTTATAACCCGAAATACCCTAACAATCTAGTTCGGATTTTAAAATCCGGACAAGGGGTAATTTTGGAAATTTTATAGGGCATGTGAGAAGTAGATAGGGTGGGAAAAGTAAAAGCCAAAAAAATTGAAGTTAATTCATTCTTTATTATACAATATCGTACTAGAGTCCGTAAGGCTCGAGTCAATTGGCTATAGCGATATTGTTAAATAAAATATCTTCATTTGGATTTGAATTTGAGACATTTAAATTGAGTGTGTGAGTTTTATGTCGTGTTTATCACTTTATCTACATATTGAAAAAATATGATTTCGTATTAGGGTTTCAAGAGAGCAAGAATTTAAAACCTTTAAATTTTGAGGCAAGTTTGTTATATTGATTGGCAATCTGTAAGTAAATTAATGTCTAAGTCAATTTAATTTAATTTAGTTTACAGAGGAAAAAAATAGGATGATTATTTGAATGCTTCAAATTCTACTTGAGCATCCAAATCTGGATCAATACTGGCAAAAACATTTCAAAAATTTCACCCAATTGAACACGTCGAGCATTTTTTTTTAAAAAGTTAAATTAGTCTACTTAAATTGACACCGCAAAGAATCGAACACCTGAGATTTTTAGGAAGAGCACACTCTCGAGTCTCAAACCAATACAACCAGGCAAACCCAAGTGGGTTTTTAATGAAGTATAAAAGGATGGGGTTTGAATTATACAGTAACATTTAAGAGATGATACGCTAATTATGTAAAAGAACTGGAGGGACTAAAACGGTATACAATCCAAGTTACATATATTACAATTATATTTTAGTCAAAAAAATTAAAATTATAGTTAAGCCCAAAATTATATTTTGTCAAAAAAATATTAAAATTATAGTTAAGCCCAAAATTATATTATTATTTTTCTTTTCAAATTTTTATTTCAGCTAAATTCAAATAATCTTCTTCCAGAAGGAATTTCGAACCTTTAATAATTTCGAGCGACCATAAAAAAATGTTGGTCCTCTAAAACCTCTCCCCATGGGCTTCCCCTATCTAAAGAAGTCGGTAGATGGTACTCCTTCCGTCTCAAAATAATAATCGTTTAAGGTTTGTGCACAATTTTTAAGAAAATGATTAATTGTGTTGATTTCAATGGTAAAAGTAATATCATTTACTAAAATACCCTTATTAATTGTAGTTAGTGGAGTAGTTAAGTTGGATGAAATTCAATAAATAAGGGTATAGTAATGGAAAAAAAATAATAAATGTTGCATTGGTATTCTAAAGTGACAATTATTTTGAGAGAGAGAAAAAAATGCTAAAGAGACAATTATTTTGAGACGGTGGGAGTATCATGGAGGAGGTTAATCGGGTTGGGAAGTAGGTTTCTCATGTGTCCCATGCTTATTCAGTCTTTATTATACATTGGGCTGATTGGACTGGTGATTTAATGGCTTGTGTTGATACACATGGAATTCGAATTGGGAAAACAATTAAAAAGATTTATGAGTTCTCGAAGGTAAAAGCGTGGTTTAAAACAAAAATCAGTTATGAGAAAGTTTTGCTACGATCTATAGAGTTATAGCTTTATATGGCTTTCTCGACAACCTGGTGGCCTTTGGGGTCTTTCGGCTCAATCATCATGTTAAGCATGTGAAGACGTCCTATTGGTATTGGGATACAATCACAATGCGTAACATGCAACGTTGCTAGGTTAGGTCATCAACCTGCTCCACGATAGTAGTAGATATTGAGCCCTTTGCCTATGACAAGAGTCCTAGTTAGATCTTAGCGCTTCCAGACTATTCCAAGATCTAGTTTTTGTTCAAAATAGTCTCTCTTGTTCCCATCACCTTTCGATACTTAGAGACGTAACTCATATCAAACAAACATTTTCCATTTCCATACCCTCTCGGTTTTGGGAACTATAGCATCAAAAGTAAAAGAGATCAAATTTTACTTTCAAAGATTTTGAGTTTACATAGTTTGTTTGAAAGAAGCTCGAAGTTATAGCTTTATAAATCTTAAACAAAAAATATCACAACCTCATCATGTCTAAACCACAAGAAGGGGTTTAGCTCATGATGATATTTACCACGAAGATGAAATGAAACATAAATGAAAAATGAAAAGCAAAATTGATAGTTAAAACAAAGTTAATGGTAGATTACAATCCAAGAAGGCAAGATGTGAGCTTGAAGCATCACCAAAATAATCCTAACTTTAAATCACTAAGAACTAGCACTCATGCTCATCTATGGAGAAGATGAGATGGAGTGAGAACTCTAGTGCTGCTAACCCTAGTTGGAACTTGGCCGCTGAATTCACAACGTAAAATTCTGCACCCCTTGTCCTTTTATAGTACAAGGCTAACTACTACAAGTTGTACCTTAAGGTCATTTTTCCTATGAGTTGTCATTGTCTTATCCCATCAACGTCAAACATATTCTTTTATTCCTTGTTCTAGTCAATCGTTGGTGCCAGCCAATAGAACTTACTCGTTAATACTCTTTTATAAAAAGAGTAGTAAGCTTGTTCTCTATTAAATTCTATTTATTTTAGTCCCTATAAAATAAAAAATTTAGGTGAATATTTAGTAGGGACTAAAAAAAAGATTAACCTTTATTCAAAATTGAATTCAAACCCTAATATAGAATGAAAAAAATATTTTAGGAGACAAAATTTCATGAAAGATCAGAGAGAATCACAAGTCTCATAAAAAAATTTAAAATATAATTTTACATATTCCCTGCCAATTATAGAATTCCGAATTTAAATTATCTAATAGTACATTGTTCAACAACTTCCTAAAAAACTGACAGCGTATTTTATTTTTTACTAAATAACTAGCGTGTTCCGGTTTTATTTTGTTAGAGACTAAAAGTTGTGTTTTTTTTCAAAGGGACTAAACTATATTCTACTTTTGTGAGGACTTGAATGGGTTTGGACAATTTAAAAGGTTCACCACTCGATCATGGTAAGCCAACAACGAACCACAAAGATTTTTCTCAAGGGTCTTAATGTTGATATATTATCCTAATTGGACTCAAACTCAAACCTCATCTAAAACAAGAAGAGACATCAATTGTTTCATCAAAGAGATCGTTGATGAATGCATTGTGGACCGTAGATCTCACCATCTAGGACTTGAGATCCTAAAGACAAGGGTGTGAACCCTTGGAATAAGGCTGGACGCCCTCCAGGAGGGCGCAGGGCCCACTTTACAGTCATAAACAACCCTAGGTGACCTTCCTAAAGGGCACCCTCCGGGGGTGCCCTCAGCAGCTTAAGAGGGCGCCCAAGTCGTGGTTTTGACCCTTTACGAGTTGGGCCCAAAACCATGACCGGGTAGGCCCAAGAGAGGCTACAAATAGTAACCTTGGGATCATTCCCAAGGCATGACCTAAACAGAACTCAGAAACCCTAGTTTCCATACATTGTACTCACAGCAAGTACAGTTGGCGCCCACCGTGGGGCTACGGTAAAACTAACCTAGCCACCGTCTCCGAAAGAAAGGTAGTTGATCCACGGCCCCTGAAAATCATCAGGACGCCGTGAATCCACCGTATTTCTCAGGAGCAACCCTGAAACTTCCGAATCTGCCACGATTCAGCCCTAACCCTAATCAAACGTTCAACCTAACCTGTTCGTTGTTCAGAAGCTAATCCTCTCTCTGACACTTTCGATCCTAACCGTTAATCTTCAACCGTCAGGCCAAATCTTCGTAACCGACCCAAACCACCATCATCGTCGCCGTCGATGGCGGACCCAGCAGCTTTAGAAGCCCTACAACAACAAATCCAGCAGCTTCGCGACCACAACGAAGCTCTGCAAGCGACAATGGAGACAATCCAGCAACAACAACACGCTGAGGGGAACGGATCCCAGCAGGACGAGTCGGTAGATCCGGATCCACAACCACTTTCCGCCGAAGTCTGGAACGCGTCGGTCCCAGAAAACTTCAAGCCACCCTCTCTTTCACCTTTCGATGGAAAGAGCGACCCGGTGGAGCATGTGACAGCTTTCAACACTCAGATGGCCATCATCGGCGCCGCTGACTCGCTCAAGTGCAAGCTGCTGGCAGGAACACTCAAAGACGCCGCCCTCAGATGGTATATGAACCTACCCCGTTTTTCCATCATCAGTTACCCAGACATGACACGTAAATTGACGCACCAGTTTTCAGCAAGTCGCCACCGCAAAGTATCATCCACCAGCCTCATCAACGTCCGTCAAGGATCGAATGAGTAACAATGCCAAAACCGTCAGAGTTAAATATTTAGTGGTCAGCTCGCTTTGTTCTTACAACATCATAATAGGCCGCCCAGCTTTCAACCTAAACAATAGCGGAAGACAGATACGCTCAACATCAACCCCGCCGAAGTGTGTCATCGCCTAGCTGTAGATCCAAGATTCAAGCCGGCCAACACGCCAACCTAGCGTCATGGTAGTTTCACAAAGAAAGCTAGTGAGACATGCCCACCGCATGGAGCGAACTCAGTTCAAGAACTACACAAACTCGCCCACGTCCCAGACTTTGCGGCCAACAGAGAGACACTCACCATGACAATCCGAAGGGCGATCTCAGAAGCTCGTGAAGCCGTCACACCGGTTATCTTGTTTTAGTTTCATGTACCTTTTGTTTAACGTAAAAAGCAGGGAGCACTCTTTTCCCCGCTGTAGCGAAGGTTTTCAATGAGGCACCCCGCTTTCTTATTAAATTATATCTATATCATCTATTTCGTATTGCAGACACCGCCCGCAACAGATCAACAACGCCAAGAAAAAGAGATCGCCAAACCCCAGCGAGGGTTGCACACCTAATTCCTTAACCCTAAAAAAGGGCTCTAAGACGTCGTGTGCTAAAAAGAGATCGTCAAACCCCAGCGAGGGTTGCACACCTAATTCCTTAACCCTAAAAAAGGGCTCTAAGACGTCGTGTGCTAAAAAGAGACCGCCAAACCCCAGCGAGGGTTGCACACCTAATTCCTTAACCCTAAAAAAGGGCTCTAAGACGTCGTGTGCTAAAAAGAGATCGTCAAACCCCAGCGAGGGTTGCACACCTAATTCCTTAACCCTAAAAAAGGGCTCTAAGACGTCGTGTGCTAAAAAGAGACCGCCAAACCCCAGCGAGGGTTGCCACCTAATTCCTTAACCCTAAAAAAGGGCTCTAAGACGTCGTGTGCTAAAAAGAGATCGCCAAACCCCAGCGAGGGTTGCCACCTAATTCCTTAACCCTAAAAAGGGGCTCTAAGACGTCGTGTGCTAAAAAGAGATCGCCAAACCCCAGCGAGGGTTGCCACCTAATTCCTTAACCCTAAAAAGGGCTCTAAGACGTCGTGTGATAAAATGAGATCGCCGCCTAATTCCTTAACCCCAAAGAGGGCTCTAAGACGTCGCGAGCCGAAAATGAGACCGCCACCTAACTCCTTACCCCCAAAAGGGGAACTATAAGACGTTGCGAAAATAGAAGGGTTCATGTAAAAGGATGCCCCAACAAAACAATAACGCTGAGAATAAAACGGTTTGACAATTTTTAGCAAGTCAAATAATAGTTACCACCCAGGACAACTTGTCTACCCCCTTATTACCATAAAAACTAAAGAAGCAACCAGCAGAGGGTTCAAAGCCTAAACCCTCGCACGCGATCTCAAAGGCCCGGATGAACGCCCAACTGTTGGGCTGAAGCTGCGAGGGCGCCACGTTCAACCACTTCAGAACACTTACTTCGAAGGGCGTGAAGGGATACTTCACGCCCAAGTCTTCAAAGACGGTCGTGTACATATAGAAGAACTCATGAGCTATGCCCCTTGGCATCCGTAAATAAACTTTCTCACCAGGGCGACAAGGCTCAAGAATCACGTCTTTTTCGAATCCTGTCGAGGAAACACTAAGTTTGCTTCGGAACAACGCCACTCGCTGAGGATCCATATACATGGACTCCGAGCGCATCACTTCGCTAGCATAATCCCCTTGTCCCGAACTACTAGCAGACGCCATACAGCGAGTTTCTCTCATGTGGGAGGGACCTGGACGAACAGAAAGAATAATGCAATCAGATGAATTCCCACTATCATCTTTCCCCTCACTATCGCTCGAATCGCTTGAAAATTCTCCTAAAACAGAGTGGTCATAATAGGCGTTTTCAAAAGCAACCCAATCGGTGGTCCCATCCGATCGTTTCGCAAGTCTAACCGCCTCTCTCAATAACATATCCCTCTCCTCCGAATTGGCCGGAGATATTACGTTGCCCTCCCTGTCGCACTCTCTGATAACTACCATATCCTAACCCGAAATACAAAAACGAAAATCTAACGTACAGAGGACTAATTCGAGAAAAGGATTACCTGTTTTGTATGAAAGAAAGCGGCAAGGAGAATATGAATAATCTGGTTTTGGAGAGCGCGATGATTCTCGAAACTATTTACGGTTCGTGAAGGATATACGCTTTAGAGTGAGAAAAGAGGAGAAAGTGAAAAGGCAAACACGTCAGCGAGAGCGAACGGTCGCCTCACATCAGCCGTCGGATCCCACTAAGGCGCCCTCAACCTGAAGATTCAAAGGAACCACACCCACATTGGGCCAGTCCCGGCGCCGTTTACACACACTGTTTAATCACTTCGCCTTGTACCTATACTCGTGCTTGTTGGGCTAATATGGATACTCTCGTTGGGATAGCGCCCATTAAGGCACTCAAAATAGAAACATGGAGCTAGTACCCACGTTGGGCTAGTTCCCGTATTGGGCTAGTACCCACGCAGGGTTAAATACCCATGTTGGGCTAGCACTCATCGTGGGCGAGCACCCATGATTGGGCAAGCACCCATGTTGGGCTAGTATTCGTAAATTTTTTCCATATAACTTCGTGACTAATAAGCCCCACTTGCTGGGCAAAAGGTCATAGGCAAATCCCCCCGTAAACAGTTTAATCACTTCACCTTGTACCAAGACTCGTGCTTGTTGGGCTGTGGACCGTAGATCTCACCATCTAGGACTTGAGATCCTAAAGACAAGGGTGTGAACCCTTGGAATAAGGCTGGACGCCCTCCAGGAGGGCGCAGGGCCCACTTTACAATCATAAACAACCCTAGGTGACCTTCCTAAAGGGCACCCTCCGGGGGCGCCCTCAGCAGCTTAAGAGGGCGCCCAAGTCGTGGTGACCCTTTACGAGTTGAGCCCAAAACCATGACCGGGTAGGCCCAAGAGAGGCTATAAATAGTAACCTTGGGATCATTCCCAAGGCATGACCTAAACAGAACTCAGAAACCCTAGTTTCCATACATTATACTCACAACAAGTACACATTGATATCCAGTAGTATTACATACTCTCTCCAAAATAAAATATTTGCAAAAAAATTTTGAAAATTCAAATAAATTTTATGCCAATATTTCAACCAAATTTTTTGACTTATTTATATTTTTATTTTGGAGAAGTATATAATTAAATAATCAATTCACATATTTTAGAGGTTGACACGGGTGAAGCCCGCGACCTCTTGTCGGCGTTGAAGTCGGTGACAAAGCTACGTCTGCTTACTTCCATAAAATAATGAAATAAATAATCAAGTCAAAAGATACATTGAATTCAACATTTCTTTCAACAAAAAAAATTATAAAATTTAATGCTGAAGAAAAATTTGACAACTTTTTTTTTTTAAAGGGTTGACTACTAATTTATCCGTGATTAATTAATAGGGAAAAAAAAGAAGATTATAGAGACACACTACATGGAGAAATACGTAGTTAGTCACAATGTCAAAAAAAAGACTATTTGAATACATACACATAAAATTTTATATCATTTAATTATTTTAAAAAAATATATTATTTAACTTTTTTTTTTCTACCTTTTTCTCTTTTACATGTGTGTCTAAATGTTGTGCCTAAACCTTGTGATCACGCAAGACCTTCTCAACTCCATGAAATGTTATAGGGACTAAAACATTATGAACCCTCAAACTAATAACCTTATATAAAGTAAAGAAGTAGTAGATTTTTTTTAAGTAGTAGACTTTTCTTTATTAAATTCTTTATATTTTAGTCCTTTAAATAAAAATTTTTAGATAAATGTTTAGTAAGAACTAAAACAAGAATTAACCTTTATTAAAAATCGCCATCCAAAAAAAATTAAAAATTTGATTCAAACCCAAATTATAGAAGGAAAAAAAAAAAATTTAGGAGACACGATTCCATAAAAGATTAGAGAGAATCACAAGCCGAATTTACATATTCCCTACCACTAATATAATTCGAAATTTAAGTTATCTAATAATACTAACATTGTTCAACAACGTCCCAAAAAGACCGCCTGTGTAATTTTTTTACTAAAAAACTAATGAGTTATAGATTTATTATTATGAGATCAAGAACAAGATAGAAAAGAGAGAAAACTGTAACAATGGAATGAATTGAATTAACCACCAAACAGTTACAAATGATTCATAAGCATCAATCTCTGATGAGAAAGATGTCCTAACCTATAATGCCAAATGGCTGATTTAGGAATAGAAACAGTGCTATCAGTGTAGACACTATGAACTTGAGTATGTTTGGCATCCACTAGTAACTTGTATAAGCCATGTCGTTGCTCAGCCAAACCAATCATCTTCTTGGACTTTGAATCCTGAATGAGACATTGAGAAGCAGAAAAAGAAAGTATGCAATTAGAATGCTGACACAATTTGAAAACGGATATAAGGTTCAAAGAAAAATTGGGTAAAAACAAAACATTGATAAGAGTAATATGTGGAGTCAAATTGATAGTACCAGCAATATTGGCATAGACACAAGAACCATTTGGTAATTGAACATTAACAGGTGTAATATAATGAAAAGTACTGAAAAAGGTAAGAGAGGAACAAACGTGGTCATTAGCACCAGAATCTAATAACCAAGGAGTGAAACTATCAGAAACTGGACTAGAAATATGATGATTAACATAACAACTAGAAACAGTTGTGAATGGATAGGAAGAAACAACACCTGAGCCAGAAGCTACATTTGATGAAGGACCAAATGCTGCTTGAGAATTGATCTGATTAGCCTGATGCTGTGCTTCCAGATCTGAATTTGATGGAATCAAAGCTAGTAGTCTGTTAAACTGCTCTTGAGTAAACATTGGACCTGAAGTTGCCTGAACAGGAGAGGGCTTTTCAACATTAGCAGCCACACTAGTACCAGCAGGTGAAGTTTCAGCATTATTGACAGAAGAATTCTTGCCAAAATTGGGGGGAAAACCATGTTTCTTGTAACATGTATCCACTGTGTGACCTTGACGGCCGCAAAAAGTGCATAACCTGCTCTTATAACCAGAAGAGTAAGATTTTCCTTTACCAGGAATCTTCTTAGAATCAACAGAATTCAGGAGAGTCTTAGATTCATCAACAACAGGAATATCCATCACGATCTTACTCTCTTCTTGCAAAACCAGAGAATAAACACGATTCAAGCAAGGTAAAGGTTCCATGAGGAGGACTTGAGTTTGAACTATAGAAAATTGATCATTAAGACCAGTCAAGAACTGAATTACTTGGTCCTCTAACCGAAATTCTTTGGCATTACGCATAGCTAAACATTGGCACTGATAGTGGCAAGTACATGAAGGAAGAGGACGATAACTCTCCAATTCATCCCAAAGAATTTTCAATTCAGTAAAATAGTCAGAGACAGAAAGTGAACCTTGCTTCAAACCATTAATGGTGGAACGAAGTTTTGCAACACGAATGCGATCAGATTTTGAAAAACACTCTTTTAATTCCCTCCAAACATCAAGAACGTTCTCAATAAAAACAATAGATTGCGCAATTTGAGAATTCACCGAATTTGTAATCCAGGTATGGATAAGATTGTTGCACCGTTCCCAGGCATGGCGGTTAGGATCAGTCAATGCAGGAACAGGGATGGTTCCATCAAGAAACTGAAACTTGTTCTTCGCACCCAAAGCTCTTCGCATAGCACGAGTCCAAGCCAAGTAATTGGAACCATCAAGCTTCGGAGAAACTACAACCGAATTAGGACCGTCACTGGGATGCACATAGTATTCAGATGCTTGATTCAACGCAGGATCAGTGACTGCGTTATTCGGCACAGTGCTTGTAGGAGCATTCGTGGTTCGCGCCATGGAAGCAAGAAAAATCAAGAACGAAGAAACAGAGTAGATGTAATGGAAAAGCAAAATTGAAGATCAAACACCGAAATTAACGAGAATTCGATGAAGAAATTCAGAATTTCAACCAGAATCTAGAAGAAAAATAAGGAAAATCAAGGAGAAAACGAATGCGGAAGCATGAGCTCGAAAGGCTCATGATACCATATTATGAGATCAAGAACAAGATAGAAAAGAGAGAAAACTGTAACAATGGAATGAATTGAATTAACCACCAAACAGTTACAAATGATTACTTATAGAAGAAGCTAACTACATGGTTAACTTGACAACCAAGTAACCGGTTATAACTAACTATAACAAACTTATTTCTAGTGTAAAAGTGACTTATGATGGTGATGAGCTGGCAGTGACACTTGGTATAGCCGGTTGTGCTTTGTGTGAGCTTGTATCATCCATTATTGAGCTTGTATCCTCTATTATTTATTTTGTCAGTGACTAAAAGTTGCATTTTTTTTTCAAAGGGGCCAAACTATATTCCACTTTTTGTGAGCAATGGTTGTGCACAATATCACTCGATCATGGTAAGCCAACAATGACCGACTATGGTATTTCTTAAGAGTTTTATTGTTGATATATTTTTTTTAATTGGACTCGAACTAAAACCTCGGTTTAAGTTCGAAGAGACGATAATTGTTTCATCAAAACTATCGTTGATGAATGCACTGATATTTAGTAGTATTAAATATTCTCTCCAAAATGAAATATATGTACAAAAAAAATCAAATATATTTTATGCCAATATTTGGACCATTTTTTTTTTATTTTTAATTTTTTTATTTTGGTGAAGTATATAATTAATGGGAAATGTTAACAATTGTCTCCGGGACACTCTTTAAGACCTTTAAATTATAACTTTTTTATGAAAATATGTTATCAATTGTCTACTACTATCATAAAAAAAACTGATTACTACCAGTCTTCTGTAATTGCCCTTCATAATACTCACTAAATCCTTGATTTTATGGGTTAAACCGTCATTTTGTTCCACTAATATGTTTTTTCATCTCCTAGGTCTACCTGATTAATATCCACTCAGAACCTTTTGTTTCCCAATGCACATTACTTCGGCCAATGAACCATTGACTTCCAAATGCATGATACCTTTTCTCTTCCCCTTTCATTTGATATCCTCACACAAATCATAAAAGTCCATTTCATAATTATCAGAAAGTCCATTTATCTTCCATGTTCATTCGATTTTGCACATTCTTAATTTCCTCTTTAATGTTTTTAATTGTAACATATTATTAATACAACTTGATTAATAATTACTAACATATAAAAATATTAAACTAAATATTTGTAAATTGGAAAAGCTTAAGACTAAATTATTAACATACAATTTTAGATTATTGCGGGCTTCATGATCAATTTATTATTAAATAATATGAAAAATAATGTATAATAACATAAATATGAGGAAAAAGTTTATTCGACTCTTTTATCCCATAAGTAACTGAAAATAGTATATTCTTATATTTTTTAATCTCTTAATCTCATTAATTTACATATAAAAATATTAATAAAAACACTATATTAATGTTGATATTTTTTCTTTCAAAAAAATTAATGTTGATATTTTTAAAATAATCATTAGTTTTCAAAATCTAAAAAAAAACTTTCTTATATCGGATACTTAAAAAAACTTTATCATATCAATATGCATAAAATTTGATTTTTGAGGTATGAGAAAATAAAATCTGCAACGAGTTGCAAATAGTTAACGATTTTCGTATATAAAATAAAAAATATTTAATAAAAACGCTACATTAATGTGAATTTTTTGAAAATAGTCATGAGTTTCCAAAATTTTATCCTATCGACTATCACAAATCGATATATAAAAATTTTCTTCTGTATATACATATAAAATCTTCAACGAGTGTGGTGCAAATATTTAATGATGTTTTAAATATAAAATAAAAAGTTATTTAATACGCCTAAAAAAGTTATTTAATAGAAACACTACATTAATGTTGATATTTTGAAAATAGTCATGAGATTCCAAAATTTTATCATATCGACTTTCTAATATCTACTAACAATATATAAAAATCGAAGTCTAGCAAAATTTCATAATCGTCCTTATTAAAACCGACGATCTCTTTAATTTTATGTGCATAATAGTTATTTTTCAAAATTTAATTTATTTGTTTTTTAAAAAATTAATTACAGATAATGGTCATCATATGTGTAACCAATTTCTACGGATAACTATGAAACTAATTAATTAATTAATTTTTTTAAATTGATTACGGATAATGGTCAAGTGTAACCAATTTCAACGGATAACTATGAAACTAATTTATTTGTTTTTTAAAAAATTAATTACGGATAATGGTTATCACAAGTGTAACAAGTTTTTTTGTAAAAAATAATTTGCAAAATTTCATAATCGTCCTTAATTATATAATCGTCCAACAAACATTGAATGATGTTTTGCATATAACAAAAATAATAGAAACACTACATTGATGTTTATATATTGAAAATTATGACGAGTTTCCAATATATTATTATATCGACTTTCTCATATATGTATATAAAATTTGTTTCTGCAGATATAAACATTTAAAATCTGCAACGGGAATGGTGCAAAAATTGAACGGTGTTTTGCATATAATTTTTTTTTTCATTTAATTAATATAAACACTTCATTAATGTTGATATTTTGAAAATAATCACAAGTTTTCAAAATTTATCATATCGACTATCACATATCGGTACATAAAAAATTTCTTCTGCATATATAAGCATATAAATCCTCAACGAGTGCGGTTTAAATATTGAACAGTTTTTTAAATATAAAATAAAAATTTATTTAATAGACACACTACATTAATGTTGATATTTTAAAAATAGTCATGAGTTTCTAAAATTTTATCATATTGTCTTTCTCATATATGTATATAAAATTTGTTTATGCAGATATAAACATTTAAAATCTGCAGCGGCAGTGGTGCAAACACACTACATTAATGTTGATATTTTGAAAATAGTCATGAGTTTCTAAAATTTTATCATATTGATTTTCTCATATATATATATATATATAATTTGTTTCTGTAGATATAAACATTTAAAATCTGCAACGGCAGCGGTGCAAACATTGAACGATGTTTTGCATATAAAATAAAAATTTAATTAATAGAAACACTGCATTAATGTTGATATTTTGAAAATAGTCATGAGATTTCAAAATTTTATCATATCGACTATCACACATCAGTACATAAAATTTTTCTTCTGCATATATAAGCATATAAAATCCACAATAAGTGTGGTTTAAATATTTACCGGTGTTTTAAATATAAAATAAAAATTTATTTTATGGACACACCGCATTAATGTTAATATTTGGAAAATAGTACCGAGTTTCCAAAATTTCATCATATCGACTTTCTCATATATGTATATAAAAATTTGTTTATGCTGATATAAGTACATAAAATCCGCAACGGGTGCGGTGCAAACATTGAACGGTCTTTTGCATATAAAATAAAAAGTTATTTAATAGAAATAATACATTAATTTTGATTTTGAAAATAGTCACGAGTTTTCAAAATTTTATCATATCGACTTTCTCATATATGTATATAAAAATTTGTTTATGCAGATATAAGTACATAAAATTTGCAACGGGTGCAGTGCAAACATTGAACAGTCTTTTGCATATAAAATAAAAATTTATTTAATAGAAACACTAAATTAATTTTGATTTTGAAAATAGTCATGAATTTTCAAAATTATATCATATCAACTTTCTCATATATCTACATAAAAATTTGTTAACGCATATATAAGCAAATAAAATTCATAACTGGTGTGACTCAACTATTTAACAAATTTTTGTATATATAAGAGAAAAATATTTAATAGAAACATTACATTAAATCCCCGTGAGCTTAGCTCAGTTGGTAGGGATATTGCATGTTATATGCAGGGGCCGGGGTTTGAACCCCGGACACCCCACTTCTCCACATTTAAAATGTGTGAGCTCTAGCCACTAGGCTACTTGACCAAAGAAAAAAGAAACATTACATTAATACTCATAATTTTCATTTAATATTTATAAACATTCTAGAATATTAAAAATCTAATTATTGTTTATATAATTATCACAATATTACAGTGACTCGTGCGAAAGCACGGGTCTTTGACTAGTTAATAATCAAGTCAAAAAGATATATTGAATTCAACATTTCTTTAAAAAGTAAAATATAAGTTTAATGCTAAAAGAGAATTTGAAACGCCTTCATATATGAGATAAATTGATAGGAAAAAAGAAGATTATAGGACACACACACTCACTCCATGAAATGTTACAGGGGCTAAAACATAATTAACCCTTAAATTAATCATGTTCAAAATTAATAATTGTTATAGGAAATTTGATAATTTAAAAATAGAATACCAAAATCCAAAAATTGTTAAAACAAGGATCAAAGCCAAGCTTTCATTTTTAGTAAGAAATTTATTGATGATATTAACATTAAAAGCAAGATCCCTACTGTTCGGTGATCAAAACTCAATGTGTTGACTGATTTTTGTTATTATTTTCTTGACTATTTTTTTTTAAAGCAAAATGGATTTTTGTTGACTGATTTTTTTACTAATGTCCTCTAATCAAAACTCAATGTGTATTTCCCCTAAATAAAACTCAATGTGTATTTACTATTTATTATTCAATAATTTAAATAACCTGTTAAATTAAAATTTGATTTCTAAAAAAAAAATCGATTGAAAACAAAATCCTTATTTTTTAAGGACAATTTAATATTTCTGTCAAAAAGAAGGACAAATTAATTTTATCAATTAATGGTTATAAATATCACCGATCGAGAAGAATTGACTAAAATGAAAGCATACTTTCAGGCCTATTTTACGAAGCAATAAAGAAGAAGACAACTATATGTCATAAAATCTAAGCAGAATCCTAGTATAAAAGGTCACACCATCCTCCTCTTTGATCTTGCAAACTTTTCTTGTCCTCTATCTTCCTTTCCCATTCTAAAAAACATGACAATGTTTAAGCCATTAGCATTATTCTTTCTCATCTTGTGCACCACTCTTGTTGTAACTCAGTCCAGAACTATCCAACCAAACGATGCCAATCTAATTCAACAAACTTGCAAGAACACTCCAAATTATGCACTTTGCATACAGTACCTAAATTCTGACCCTAAAGCACCTAGTGCAGATGTCAGGGGTTTAGCACTAATCATGGTTAACGTAATGAATACCAAAGCAACCGCTACCTTAAACAAAATCCGTCAACTTATTGGAACGAGTCCTCCTGGTCAAAAGGATCCACTTAAATCATGTGAGAGTAAATACAATACAATTATTGTTGCTGATGTTGCTCAAGCCACTGAAGCTTTGCAAAAAGGAAACCCAAAATTTGCAGAGGATGGTGCAAATGATGCTGATGTTGAGCAAAAAGCCTGTGAGGGTGGATTTTCTGGAAATTCACCACTCACTGCTGACAATAACGTCATGCATAATGTCGCAAGGATAGCAGCAGCTATTATTAGAAATTTGCTATAGCCACTTTACTCAAAATGTTTCATTATGCAATTTACATTTAATAAATTAATAAAATGATATTATATCATAGTACTCAGTAACCCTAATTTTATCACTTGTTTCTTGTTATCAACATTTTCTTGCCTTATTTTGAAACAATCTTGCCGTTCGATACTTCAAACAAATTGTGCTTCACAAAAATATGAACAGAAATAATTAATGCATTAGGAAAGAAAATGAACAATTAGATAATATTTTTTTGCAAGAAGACTCCAAATTTTGCACTTTACATTCAATACATGAATGCTGACCTTAAAGCCCCTACTGCAGATGTCAATGGTTCAGCACTAATCATGGTTAATGTAATGAAGACCAAAGCAAACACTGCCTTAAACAAAATCCATAAACTTATTAGGAGTTCTCCTGGTCAAAAGGTTGCACTTAATTCACGTGCTGATAAATACAATGCAATTGTCAATTGTGGTAGCTGATGCTCCGCAAGCCATTTAGGCTTTGCAAAAAGGAGACCGCAAATTTGCAGAAGAAGGTGCAATATTAAAGTTGTGATAATTTTTTCACACCGTGAATATTTGTTTTATTCATTGAATAAAGTGTTAAGAGTTTAAGTTATAATTGTAACACTATTTAGGATCATGAGGTAATGTAATTGATGTTTCTACTGATCTAAAGTCTGATAAATTCATTTGTAGCTCATTAATTTAAAATTAGTTTTTGTACCTGGTTTGAAACAGAGAAAAGTTAGTAGAGTCCACTGGAGTTAAAGAACAAAACCTTCTTTTTCCTTCAACATGCATAAACTCATCAGATCAATTTACCATATAAAACAATTTCAAGCAATGACAACAACATACATTTAGAACTCAATCCAGTTATACATGCATAAATAACAACAGTGAATCCCACAAAGCTGTCAATATTTTCGATAAACATATTTGCTCACTATCACCAAAGAGTGAAAGCAGAGACTCTGTATACATGACCACTTCGGATCCATGTGGATCGTTACAGTAAGAGCGATACTTGTAAAATTCCATTTTAAAATATTATATTTTTGCATTATAGCATCAATTAGTATTAGCTTGAGAAAATATATTGCATGTAGTATATTTAGCAACTCAAAATATGAGGTTTCATTAGTCATACAATATATATATATATATATATATATATATATATATATATATATATATATATATATATATATATGGAACATTTAGTAACTAAAACTTATTAATTAATTTAGAAATAATATGACGTAAGGTACCATGCAACTAAAACAAGCAAATACACTTACTAAAGACTAGACATCTCTTACAAATGAACTAATAGTAGTAACTACATACATTCATGGACTAATAATATAGTAACTAGATGCATGGAATTAGAATAAAAAAATGTAGTAATTAAGCACATGTGCATTGAATCTATCCAATGATAAATTTGATCTTATCTTAGTAATTACATGACTAGCTTAATTGAATGACACTTTGCATTAATTTTAACCATGAGATGAACTTTTTACTCTTCCACTTTCACTATAAATACCTACACCCTTGGCTTAAGTCACTCACACAACAAACCAACAATATTCCACTATACAAGCTAACAACCAAATATGAATTAGTCACCTTCTTTAGTCTTCAAGCTTTCATCTCATCACTTTAAAGTAAAAACATTAAAGTTGGAGTTGTGCATCTCACTAGTAGATCCTAAAGATGAAATTATCTCATATTCATTGCCACTACACATTTTGTTTATGATTTTCTTTTCTTTAGGTAAAAACTCATTTTGATGAAATTTTGTTTTTGTTTAGATTCGAGAAGATTCTAATAATTTTCAACAAGAAGAGAAACTATCAAGGTAGGGGGGGTGAGAAATCTCAACAATGATAGTAGGGTAGAATCAATTGAGTCAAGAGTGGCCCTAACTCTTTTTAGTTTTTAAATGGCTTTTACAATCTGCACTAATCATGAATTTATTTTACCCATGATATTTATAGATGTGTTTTGCTATGTATGTGTGTGTATAGTATCTACTGCAAAAAATTATATATTCTAACCAGGTTAATAAAAATGTGTGTAGTTAAGGTTAAATTTCTTGTAATTGTAGTATAGGCATAATGGCATAATATTTTCTGGAAATGTGCAACAATAACTAGTATATGGTATTGCGAATAAGTTTTGTACGATTTTGCTCTTTTCAATTTAATAACAACATGATATAATAACTCTTTAGAATGAAAACTAAAAACAGTAGTAATAATGATTAATAATAATAATTATAATAATAAATGGGGTGATATGATTGATTAGCTTAAGAATCAGCATCCAGAAACTTAACAAAAATAAAATAGATTAGTCTACAAGTAAACAAGTACTTCAGACTCTGAACTTCAGACTCTGATCTTCAGACTCTGATCTTTAGGCTCTGATCTTCAGACACCGTTCTTCAGACGCTGTTCTTCAGACTCTGATCTTCAGACTCTGATCTTCAGACACTGTTCTTCAGACGTTGTTCTTCAGAGTCCGAAGATACTAATAATAAATAGAATTTATATATTTGGATTAGGTTGAAGGTACTAATTACTTATTAATGTATTTTAAAGTGTCATGGAAGATATTTTATTTACTCTTATTATGAAGGTGAAACATTTTCTTTAAAAATGATCATTCTTAGTTATAAGAAATAAATCAAAGAAGTAGAATAAATTTACATCCTGAACCAAGAAATAATGAAGAGATTTTTAAAATAAATTCACATGAGTCCAAGAGTGAGCCACACTTTGGTACAAGCGAGAGTGCGTAAGTGAAGGTTTCAAAGACCTTGAGGGCGTCACGGTGCGAAACCCCACAAGTGACCAGGTGATAGCTCCCCTGTGTCGTGGTATTCGATGCCTCACAGTGACGAACTTGATGTGACACTGCAAGAACTCATGATCGGTGGAGAGTGTTATGGTAAAAATGTATAAAAAGAGAAGTGAAATGTACCAGTGAGAATTGAGACGGAACATGTCCTCCCGATTGCTCCTCTCATATAAAATCTCCATGAAGTAGGAAAGAGTCACATACATGATGAATATAATGCATTTGCATTTCATTGCATAATCGCACTGTGAATATTGTTACTTTTCTAATAATAATAATAATAATTGTTGAAGATTCTACTACTTGTAAAATTTGTTGATGTGAACTCACCCTTTGTTTGTTGTTTTGGTTTTATATTTTAATCACTTAAAGATGGAGAACCACGATCCCCGCCCTGCAGTTCGTATGGAGTTTGTCGACGGAACATGGATCACTGACTATCCTAATTTTACTGTGACTTATGACGGTGTAATTGCTATTAATATCACTACCGGCGAATACCCCAACTTTATTACTAGAACTCGTCACCGTACTGTGACTTTGTCTTTTTACTTACCTCTTGCTGAAATGTGGACCGCTTCAGTGTATGCTTCTACCGAGCCATATCCAGAGATTATCCGTACCTCTAACCCCTAGAGGGTCTAGTTAGATAAATGGATCAATAATGTAATATATTATGAACCAGCCTAAAGGAGACCCGAAAAGATCTATTTACTCTTTCTAGGAGTCATTTTGAAAAGAAAAAAAAATATGTACATGTATTAGATGCATATAGTATGGTTGGTAGTAGTAAAGTTTGGAGGTAGAACTTATGTTGACTAGAGTATCTTAACTGTAATGAAAAATATGTGCTAGTATCAAATAGTGCAGCTTCTGTCTAAAGTTTATGTATTAAAGTGATAATACATATAACTTAACTTTTATGTACATTAGTTACTCTTTTTTATTTTATTTTATTTTTTTAAAAAAAGAACTATTAGTAACATTTTTGAGTTATCGATAACTGAGATTTCTTGAGGTGTCTCATTACTATAACTGAGATTTCTTGAGGTGTCACAATACTCCAAGAGTTGTTCTTTATGGTTATACTTCACCAATCCAGCCCCACCATCTGTTCCAATAATATCACCATTTTTTGTAGAGTATATAGGGGAAAAGTAAGGAATGACACCAATAGGAAGAACAATAGTCTTAGTCCAAGACGAATGCACTTTGTATTCTTTCATCACCCATAATTCAACTGTACCATTATCAAACTCCCATAGACCGAGAAATTCTCCAAATACCCACAAACGACAATTTGTAGTTATGCTACCGATTTGTAGTTATGCTACCAAAATCAACCCTTAAGTCACGACGAAAAGCAAACCAATGAATAGCCCCATTAAAGAGTGGCTCTACTTTGGGTTTCAGATTATCATAGGCACTCATATAAGGGAAGTGACTACCCTTAATTTCTTTCCATGTATTATCTTTCAATGAGAAAAACTCCAAATGTGATGTATTACTATTAACTAAGGGTATATCATAGGACATAGAAACCACTAAGTAATCATCTCTTGATGGGCCATACCCAAAACCAAATAGATAACTGAAATAATCAAAAGGAGACAAAGGTATTTGTAAAATCCAGTGGATGGGTTCCATAGGTAGATGTTTGAAGAATTGCACATAAATACAAACCCTCTACATGAACATTTAATTTGAAGAGGAAAAAGAGATGGGAAATCGAAAAATTAAGTTTAAGTTAAAATAGGACAAAAACATGAAAAAAACTAATTTGGATATTGTTCTGGACCGAGCAAACTCAGTAGGCCCATTTGCTAAGGCCCAATACAAAAAAGACTCAGACCCGACATATGATGAATTACTCGCAACACACCTCCTCCCCGCGTGGGGGGTGCTCGGAGCAAACAAAGACTAATTCAAACAATCAGTAACGTCTCTTTCCAGATTCTCGCGAATCTCTCCTCGGCGATTACGATTCTTACGAATTTGTAACCGCTGAGCCACACGTGTGCCATACAACGGCACCTGCAACACCCACCTCTATATAAATAGGACTCTCAGCAGTCCCCAAGGTTATAATCTCTTCACTCTCTAAACCCCTATTCTGATCTCATACTGACTTGAGCATCAGAGTGTCTGCATGTACACACCCCCACCGTTCCAGTTGTTAGCATTCAACCACCATCCTAAAACTGCATCGGTAGTCACCTTTTGATCAGGTACGATCAGATATGCAAATGGAAAAATAGGACAAAAAACTTGAAAAAAATATAAGGAATCAAATCGTAACATGGAATTAAATTAAGAATCGTAATTCCTTTGGCTTTTTGAAAAACAAATATCCAAAAAATAGCTCATTTGGTAGAGAGGTTGCAATATGCATGACGTTGAAGTTCAAACCCCGCATTCCCTATTTATTCAACTTAAAAAAAAACTTTATTTCAATTTGTTCCACTAGATTTTATTATATTCTACTCCTCTCAAAATATTCAAACAAAGTTTAAGTCTCAAAACGTACACAGTGGTCTTTATCCCTTCTTCGTCGTTTTTTCCTCACAAAACACATAAATCCCCAAATTAAATGTTTTAAGACTAGGGATGACAAAATGGGTTGGGCCCGTCGGGTTGGTCCATTTAACCCGTCATTTTTAGCGGGGTGGTTTGAGATTTTGAACATGCCACAAGTAGGGTGCTCGCTCCGCCTAACCCGCTAAAAAGCAGGGCGGTGACGGGGCGGACGGTTTGGCCTGTTGAGTTGATATGTTAAAAAGAAACTCTCTTTTTCACTTCTTTTTATTTACAAGTCACAATCAATTTTTCAATTTTCACCTCCATATATTGGAGGAAAAAATTCAATTAATTTTATCACTTTTGTTATGATTTTTAGCCTTATACTATATCAACATGAACCCATCATCGTCAGTTCATGCATCAATCAAATTGCACCATGATATTACTTTACTAGTTAGTTCAAAATATTTCAAAACAATATGAAAAAGATTTTACACAACAAAAGAACTTTTGTCTACCAACAATTTCAGAATACCAGAAATAATAATGAACAACATCTACTCACATAAGAAGTGGGTGGAAGATAAAAACCTGAACTGTAAACCTAATAAAATACTTCACCATAACAATACAATATAGCAACAAACACTTCCATGAACTACTACAGTATCACTTCTCTAGAATGTTTTTAAAAGACAAATGGTGTTATGTTGACCTATAGTTGATAGCTGACCAGTTCTTCAGCAAAGAATGGACCAACTCTATCGTTTAGAGGATCTTACATCTTCTCCTCCATCATCGTCATCTGAATCATGTTTGTCTGACCTCTTTCTTTTTGGTGGAACCTCGCTGTCATCATCATTGTCGCCTTCATTTTCCTCACACTCATCTTCCTCCTAAAAACAATTTGTGAAAGAAAGAGTGACTCATATGCAAATAGTCATACAGAAAAATTCAATTACATATTACAAATTTATAATAGATTGATAATATAAGTTAAGCAGCAAAATTGATGCATAAAACTAAAATTTGTGTTATGCAAGTCTTGTTTTGGAGTTTTGGTAGCAAAACTTTAACTTTCAAAATATAAGTAATCCAAACTAAGCCAATAAAGGAATGAGTCCACTATATTATACAATGTACATTCCATGTGAGAAGGTTTAATTTTTCTCTCCAAGTTGAATAATTGTGTGTGTGTTTAGATTGTCAGTGAGTTTGACATAATCAGGGTACAACTGTGATTTCTCTAATCTCACCGCCAATCCAAACATGCACTGTTAGCATCAATGAGACAATAAGAACCAATCAGTAAGTAGATCAAACTGTAAATGAAAGAGTTATAAAATATCGAACAAATAATGTGTACTATATAATTAAACAATTCATCATATATGAGAAAAAGAACCAATCAAACAAGTAAATTAAAGTGTAAATGAAGGAATTACAGAAGATCAAATAAAAAGGGTTTACTGTATATATTTAATAGTACATCGTTCATCATATTAAACATACAATGAATCGTCAGTGTTATCAATGGCGGATGGCAAAAAATCTGCCACATAAAGCTGCCATATTCATCCCTCACAAATTGCCCATGGTGGTTGTTGAAAAAATCAGCCACTGCATCCGCCATGGCAGATATTTGACACAACTGTCAATAGTTCGATAAAAATTACAGCGAATAGAGTTTATTTTGTAAAATTGATTCAAGTTAAAAGTGATTTAGACATAAAAATATACATATGGTTGATTACAAAATAGTCAAAAGTGAGTTGACACTAATTATTTTCTCTTCGTGGAAATGGAAACATCAAATCCTAACATGAGTTGAAATCTCTAGAGCACCAAATGTATTATCAAAATCAACTTTATATTTTTATAAACTCGCTTTTTCCTCTCACAAAATTCAATAATGCAAACATAGTTCCCAAATAAAACATATGAACTAAACTCCAAACTCTCCTTAGTATGTTTGGTACAATCAAGACTGAATTGAATATAAAAAGAGAAAAGACATCTCAAGCAAGTAGAGTAAGCACAAGTCCTTCGCATCACAATAGAAGGAGTGTTTCTTCAAAAATCTGTCATCAAACTATTGTTTTGCCTTGTTTTCACTGTGCAAATCACAGTTTCTATAAAAACATGTATGCAAAGCTATCATATAAGTTTTTATTCTAGCTTTAAAAGAAGAGTTGGGAGTATAGTGATACCAGATGTGTTACATTTTTAACAAAAAGCATCTATCTTATTTTTGTTAGCTTTATCCATTGAATGAAGTGTAGAGACTTTAAGTTGTGTTAAATTTAAACATGCACATGTGTTAAATTTAGTCTTGCACATCAGTTCTTAGGTAGACACTAACATAACACCTCATATTTAGACAAATCCAATTAAAACCATATCATTAAAATTAAATAAAAATAAAAAGAAACAAATTGTTTCATTCTTATTCCCATCATTCTTTTCCTAGCATGAAAGAGTCCTTCATCCATGCAGGAGGATTCCTATTTCTGCCCTGCTCATGAGTCAACTCCTACCTCTGTAGAGTCTAACACACTACTATCTCAAACCTTATCAGAATGTAAATAAACGAAACTGATCAATTAACCGTGGTGTGCGGAAATTGTTAGTGTTCTAGTGTAAGTTGTAAGAAGGTAATAGATGAGTTTAAATGTGTAGTGGTTGAACAAAGGTGGGTGCACACAACGCATGTAAGATGAGTAGTGGATCACTCACACAATCATCAGCATATCAATCAAAGAAAGTGACAAAAGAAAAGGATGTAATTGTAACAAGTTATGAATAAAGGGGTGAAAAAAATAAAAATGATAGCTGCCAAATTAACCCAAACATAGATTCACGGATCACTCACTGTTTCCTCTAAGTTAAATTTTATTTAAATATTATAAAAGTATTTCTTCCTATACACGCAATTACAGAATTTTATAAGAATAATACCTCTAGTAGCATTTCTTACTGATATGAAACTTTGCAAACTTAAGTAGAGAAAAGGACATCAGGACATGTTGATATGTTACACTGGATTGTTACGTTGCTCTTCTAATACCATGTTAGAATTCTGTAACTTGCTCATCATTCTGTTTTGAATCTTTACTGAATTGTTCTATTATGATTCTGGTGTAATCATTACAATAGTGATGAATCTATGTATATAGACAGGTTGTGATCAGGGGCAGAGCCAGGATTTAAAACCGGGGGCAAATGCACTACATATTAAAAAAAAAACTACATCCAGAGTTATAAAAACAATTATTCAATGAAATTTAAAGAAAGTAAAATATTGCACATAGAATTTCCAATTAAAAAATAGTGCGCATAAATATAAATATATTAATGCAAAAAGAAAAATCATGTACAAAAAAATTGGGAGAAGAGGCACAGGCAAGGCTTCGGTTACGATTGGGAAATTGGGAGAAGAGAGAAAAACTAGGTATATTACTAGTAGGAAAAAAAAATTGAAAAACGTGGGGGGGTACCACGACCTCCCTTGGCCCCTGTGGTACCTCCGCCACTGGTTGTGTTATTGTTCTAACAGGTTGCTAAGCCAAAGCTGACTGACATGTGTCAGTTAGTTTGTTACGGTAGTTATAACTGTCTAACAGTTGGTTAAAAGACTTTGGTAAGGTGATGGAAGGTCTATAGCAAGCTCTCATGAGCTTGAGCGAGGATAGTTAGACTACTCCTTTAATATAAGTGGAGCATTATTTAGGATCATGGGGTGATTTAATTTTGATGTTTCTACTGATCTAAAGTCTTATAAATTCAAGCATTGCTCGTTAACTTGAAATTAGTTTTTTTTTTCTGGTTTGTAATAGAGTAATGACAAAGGCCACTGTTAATAGAGTCCACTAAAATTAGAGAACAAAACCTTCTTTTTCCTTCAACATGCATAAATTAACCAGATTAGTTTACCATATAAAACAATTTCAAGCAGTGACGACAACATACATTTAAACATTTCAAAACATATTGGATCAGCTTGTGTGGCATACTAGCTTATGTTACAAAAGCAGTTACAAGACATATTACCCTAAAATGCAGCCACCTAAGAGTTAAAAATCTAATATAATTATAAATAGGCTAAATTACACAATAGGTCCTTTAAGTTATTTAATTGTAACAAATTGGTCCTTTACGTTTCTTTCATACCACTAGGTCCTTTATGTAATAATTGTAACAAAATTGATCCTTTAGTTTTTTCCGTACCAATTAAGTCCTTTAGTTATTAACTGTAACAATTTGATGATTTTAGATCTTAAAAATGTCAGTTATTCGGGGCCTAAAAGTTAAAATTATATAAACTAAAGGACCTAAGCGTACAAAAAGACTTTAAAAACTAATTTGTTACAATTAAATAACTTAAAGGACGTAAGTGGTACGAAAAAAACTTAAAGGACCAATTTGTTACAATTAAATAACTTAAAGGACTTATAAATATAAATAAAATGGTGAAGGAGAATATTTCAAAACCTCGTTCTTCTTGTTTGTGTCATCTTCTTGAACTTGCTCATGGTCACCAGGGAGTGAAAGTAGAGACTCTGTATACATAGCCACTTTGGATCCAACTGAATTGTTATAGTAGGAGCGGTAGTCTAAGAGCTGTACTTTATTATTATTATATTTCACCAATCCAGCTGGACCACCATTTGTTCCAATAATGTCACCATTTTTTGTAGAGCATATAGGGGAAAAGTTAGGAATGACTTCATCAATCCGTAGAACAAGAGTCTTAGTCCAAGATGAATGCAACTTGGAATCTTTCATCACCCACATTTGAAATTTGTTACATCCCTTCAAAGTCCAAAGACTGAGGAATTCTCCAAATACCCATAAACCACAATATGAAGTTTGATGGATAAAATCATCCGGAAGAGGAGGCATGTCTAACAGTTTCCTTTCCATCAAATCAAAGGCAACAATGACAAACACCTTTAAATCATAACGAAAAGCCAACCAATGAATAACCTCATTAAAAAGAACACCTGTTTTGCGATGATCATTAGTGGAAATCATATAAGGGAAGTGAGTACCCTCCATCCCAATTTGTTTCCATGTATTTTCTCTCAATGAGAAAAACTCAAAATTTGGTGAAATATCATCCATGGTTGGATCATAGGACAATGAAATCACCAAGTAATCATCTCTTGACCGGTCATAACCAAAACCATATAGATGATCAAAATGATATTCCTTTAATTTGGTATCAAAAGGAGACAATGGTATTTGTTTATGAAATCCGGTGGATGGATTCCATATGCAGATGTTGGAATTACAATGCAAAAATATAAAGCCTCTACACGAACCTCTAATATCAGGAGGAAAATAAGACTGGGGAAGTGAAAAATTAAGGTTGAGTAAACCCCAATGATTGTTAAGCGATGATGATTCAAAATCTATAGATCGAAACTCAGGAGGTGAATGTGATGATATGGATAAAATTCTACGAGTGTGTGTTGAGGCAGTAAGTTCAAAATGAGAATTGGCAAAACTTGGGATCGGAGATGAGAGAAAACCAAGACTTACAAACGCACTTGAAACATATAAGAGATTTCACGGGCAACCTCACCAAAATTTGAATGATCAATTCGTGATGCAGATACGGTAGTGTCGTCTTCTCCTCTGTCTCCATCTTCGAGACAATGGCATATGGAAAAGGGGAGAATGGGAAATGGTCACACGGAGGGATTGAAAAGTTCTAGGTAGCTGCTTTTTTTTTTGACGGAAACAAGACTTCATTAAGCAATTAATAGAGGAGACTAAATAATTCATTAATATTTTTTGAGAGGGTTAATTAATTAGTTAATATAATATATCTATTTATTTAGACAATATAATATTACAAAGTTTCAACTATGACAAGTTGGGGTGGGAATATGCCATGTCTGACTTTTTAGAGTGGTCTTTCAAAAGTGAGATATAACAGTTAATGTGTTTAAAAATATACTTGGCAGAAGAAGCACCACCTTTAATTTATCTTCAGAGGGCAAAAGAGAATCTCATTAAAGTCACCACCTTTAATTTATCTTCAGAGGGCAAGGAAATCTCAAAGACACTCATAAGGAGCTAAGGATCAAAGTCACCACCTTTTATATTATACAAGTTCAATGATATAGTAATATATTTTTTTAGTGAAAATGATAACTTTTATATTTAACCAAGCGATATTTAACTAAATGTCATTAAATCTACATTTGTTCCATTAATTACTACCACGTAGTTAAAATATCCATTTATTTTACCTTACCCGTGTTTATCCGTTAAGCAAGCTGCGCCGTGCCTAGATTTTATCCTGGATAGCCGCAGATATTTTTTTTATTTTTTTTTGTCATCCGTACTTTTGAGGGTATGGTTAGGAATGCTTGAAAAATTAAAAAAATAATAAAAACAAAATTGCTCTAGATCAACACTGAATAACTTTTTTTTTTTGAGGAAAATCAAACTGAATAACGGACAAATACCAACAAGAAACTGAAATTTATCTTCTTCCTTTAAGCTTGCCAATTTCAACCAATCTAGAAATTAATCTTCTATATCAATTTAGTTACTAGTTAGTTAGTGTTTGATGTCTGCTTCCTGCAGAAGCACAATGTTGTGTAATAGTTAATTAGTGCCATTAAACATGAGGCGGAACAAATATGCAGTAGTGCATTGTTGGATTTTAATTGCTACAAACAAACACATTGAATGAAATATCTTATTCATTATGAGGAATCAAAGCACAAAATATTCATGTTGAAATGAAAAAATACAGAGTGATGAAGAATAAAGGAACTGTGCAATATAAATGAAACTTGCACTATCATAATATTACCTACTAAAAACGATGTAAAAAAAACTGTGCAAAAAATATGATGTTTTCGTCTCTTAAGTATGGATTGCCAGACAAATAGAGAGACTTTAATTGAGGGTTACAGAAACATCTATGCAAGAATTAGAATTTTCTACACTCTCTTTCCCAATTCTTGTGTATTCCATTTTGATCTCATTAAGTGAAGGACATTTTATAACTAATGCAAACAAGGATGATCCTGTGAGCATCCCACATTTATTGACATTTAAATTAGACACCAAACCACCCAGAAACAAAGACAACTTGACAACATGGTGATCATTCAGAAACTCGGCTTTTTGAAGATCCATATGTTGTATACATTGACACTTGGATAACAATTGAAAGAGTCCATAATAACTATAGCCAGTAGAGTTTTGGAGGACAAGCCTTCTCAAACGAAGACCACCCATTGCAATAGAGGAAAGCAACTCATCCGAGATAGGCAAAGACGACAAATCAAGACAAGTTAAGCCCTCCAAACTCACGAGCGAGTCAATAACGGATAGAGACTTCAAAGTTGATCTCTCACGGATAGAGACTTCAAAGTTGATCTCGTCAAGGCGTCCATTTGATCTCCATCTAACGGATAGAGACTTCAAAGTTGGTCTCTCACGGATGGCAGGAAGCAATGCCTTCCTGAGTTAAGAATGGGCATTTCAACATGATAACCTCTTCAAGAAACTCACAATTCTTACACAAGTGCAAAAGTGATGAGTCGTTTATATAGAAATGTCCAGAGAGATTAACCTTGTGGATTTTAGGAAGCGACATTGACATGGAATTTACCCCAACATTCATAATGTCAAAATCCCTACTAGAGAAAGAGCTACTGCTACTTAGGTCAAGTTGTTCAAGAAAAGGGAAACAATGAGAGATAAGAACCATATCGTTGTTACCGAGAGAATCAATGTTGGAACAAGTAAGTGAGGTCAATGTTGTAATCTTCTAGGAGAATGCTCGCAAAGCATTAAAGGGAATAGTGGGTTGGTTGGAGAGATCGAGTGATGTGAGTTTCAATGGAAAACGAGAGATTCAGCAGAGAAGCTTATAGATGTCAAAAAGTCAAAAAGCAGTAGCAGGAGAGGTCGAGGGAGGTGAGGTTGGGGAACCTGTGGAATAGACGATGGAGGAAAGGGTGTGTTTGATCACATATAGTGAGGGATAAACGGAGATGGTTGGTAATAGAGAGAAACTGTTTGGAGACAAGGGAGATAGACTTCAAGTGGCGATGATAATCGTCGTCATCGAGGAATTTGAAGACGCGTTCCCAACACTCATCAGGTAAATGGAAATTTGTTGAATCCATTGTTTTGATAGAAGAAGCCATATTTTCTGTGAAGGATTGAGAGAATTTGTTCTCTTTCTTTTCATACTGAGGAAGTCAGTGACGTTGAAGTTCCTTCAGGTGCCGCAAAGAGCGAGCTATTTGTGAATGTATTGTTTAGGGTTTCGGTTTTTCTTTTGCGGACTCAATTTGAGGGTTTAGGTTAGGGTTTTTTTTAAGAAGGGTTTAGGTTAGGTTTGGTTTATTGTGATGATGAAAATGGAATCAAAACCGTAACCCTTATTAACTTTTTGTAACTTTATCTCAGCCGTTCAAAACAATATTAACGGTCAAGATGTTTTTCTTATTTAACAACATTTTTAATTAATTAATTAATCATTTTGGAAAAATGATAAGCTCCCGTTCATATTAGGTTTTTACAAATCTAATTCATACTCTCACCGTCGCACCTCTTGTACTATAGCATTTGGTTTGTGGGTTGTTTGATTGATATTCTTTTATATCAATGATTTTATGAATTTTTTTTTCGCCTGAACTTTCCAAGCTAAAAATGTAGCAAATACATTCTAGTTTGTGGAGATATTAGATGTAATAGTTAGTTACAATAATTAGTTGTACTAGTTACCTTAGTTAGACTAGTTACTTGTTTATATTGATTATATAAACCTTACTTTATGTAATGTAATATTTACTTTATAATAAGACTTTAATTTTTATACACCGACAACAAAATAAAATTCCAAATGTATCCAATCCAATTACGCCCTAGATATTTGTCGAGATGTTTTAAGAGCTAACCTAGAGTGACAAAATGATTTGATTGAATGTAGGTGTGAAAAAGTTTTACATCGTCATAACATATAAATTAATCGCTTGTAATAATATTTAAACTAATATTTACTTTTTGTCAAGTAGTCTAATGACTAGAAATTCACTTTTTCAAGGTGAATAAGTGTGGTATACGAGATTCGAACTCTGACCTCTGCATATCCCTACCAACTGAGGGACAACTAATATTTACTTTCTATATAAGCCTTATTATTATTTTTTTGAAGAATAAGCCTTATTTTTTTGTTATTTCTATTCATAATTGTAATATTTACTTTGTTGAGTTTTCTTAACCGCCTTCCTTCCACTTAGCCTAATGTGTAATGTTACATATCAATTCATCTCTCTTGTGCTTATGCTGAAGAAATGAATTTGTAATTTTATTACCGATTGATTGAGCAATTTTACCTTGTTGACTTGTGTTTAGATTAACGATGGTTCTCTCGCGCCTTTCTTACATGCAAACGCAAATTTGTGATGGACTCTTGAGGGTTTGATTAGGTATGTTTGAAAGATTGGGTAAATAGACATTTTTGTTTTTGAATGTGTAACGAATAGTCAATAGTCCTTCAATGTATAAGATTTCCAAAACAATCTCTGATTGTGCAATATGTTAGTCAAAATAATCAATAATGTTAAAATGCTCTTTTAATATTGTCATATCAGTCCCTTAATATGCTTATTTACCGTTATATCAATCCCTATAAGAAAAGAGTTATTGTAAACGTTGAGTGATTATTTTAACATCAGAGACTATATGACTATTTTAGAATTTTCATATATTGATGACTATTGTGTCTACTCGTTACATATTTGGTAAAGGAAATGACTATTTTCCCTTCAAAGATTGAAAAGAAAAAAAAAACTAAATTGCTCTATAAATGATCAGCAACGAATAATTGTGACAAATACAAAAAAAAAACTGAAATTTGTCTTCTTCCTTTGAAATAGTTAGTGATTGATGTTGGAATATTTTATTATTTAATTATATTCCGGTATCATTATGTGGGCAAATATCGTAATAATAATTATATTAGCTATTTATCAATTTAGAGCTTTAATTGATTAGTGATCAATTTAAGTAATAAGGCTAATTAGATTTCTATTTAGATAATTAATTAATTAATTGATATGGACTCAATATGGGTGGATGTCCGGATGACCCATTAACGGAATAATGGGAAACCCTAATGGTCATCCAATATAAAAGAGGCTATGGTCCCCAATACACCGGCAAAACTCTCTCTTCTCCCCATCTGAAGAGAACTTGAGCCATAAAGGTACCGGTTGAGGAAGAACCAAATCAACCGCCGCTAACCCTATGTTGTGTGTTTCAGATCACCACTTCTTCTCTCCGTTTATTGTTGTTGAGAAGGCAGCCATCAAAGCTTCCAGGTATTCCTAATACCTAATGATTGATATCCTTGATAAATCAAACATGTCGAAAATCCAATCATATTCATGTTCAATATTTGCTTCCGCTATTCATAATTAAATTATATTGAACATGTGTTATGAAATCTGTTATTTGATTTAAGACCTAATTTTTCCAACAATTGATGTCTGTTTCCTGGAGAAGCACAATGTTGTGTAATAGTTAGCCATACGAGTTTCTGGTTGGACGGTTAGGGAATGCTCACCTTTGGGACTTGGGAGTGTTTTTCGCGGTTATTTTTTATTTCGGAACAAAAGGAAAATAAGGTGATTGGTATGGGGGGAGAGTAGGAGGTGGGTCTTTCTTTGGCGTAGACGTCGATATTTTTTAGGAGATGTTTTCTTTCTTGGAATCGGTGGGTTTGAGTGAGGAGGAGGATTCTTGGATTTGAAGTCCGGATAGCGAAGGTTTGTTCTCGGTGAAATCAACTTACAGTTTGCTTGCTCATGTGATTTTAAATGAGGTTAATTTAGAGTTGGATAAGGCCTCTGTGTTCCATAGTTTATGGAAAAGTTTGGCTCCAAATAAAAGTTTCAACTTTCTCTTGGAAACTTCTTCCTAACCTATCGCGTGTAAAGTGAATCTAGCTAAGCGAGGAGTTATTGAAGCGGGAGCATCACTTGATTGTGCTCTCTGTGTTTGGAAAGAGGAAACACCGTTGCATTTGTATTTGCATTGTTTTTCGAAAAAAGATTTGTGTTTGCATTGTGATTTTGCTTTGAAAGTGTGGTACAATGTTTTTCGTTGTCTTGGTTTATTTTTGGTGATTCCCCCGGATTTTTTTCCGCTCTTTTTGAATGTTTGAGTAGGGCTGCAAGGGGGGGTTGATTGCGCACAATGTTTTGGCTAATTTGGAAAGGAAAGGAATGACAAAATCTTTTTTAAATAGGATTGAAGTGGTGGATGAGATCAAAGTGTTGTCGTGGAGGTGGGGTTTGAGTAGAATGAGTATGCATCACTGTTTGTTTTACGAATGGTCTTGGGACCCTTGCAGTTGTATTGTATGGGGAGATAAGCTTCTGATCCTACTACAGGCCCATCAATACACTGGTTTTCGGCTATCTGCCACTGCTAGGTTCCCGTTTTGGTGACTGGTTTTGTTGTTTGCAGTGCAGGTTTTAGGTGTTTCGGTGGTGGAGTTTTCGAGTTCCTGTCTAGTATTTTCCTGTTGGCCTCAGAGAGCGTCCCCCTGAGCTGATTTCTTGTACTACTTTTCCTTTTTTACTGATTTTAGATTTCCTTCTCTTGGGATTGAGTTCATAGCTGTACAATTTTTTCTTTCTCTGTTCGATTGTTATATCATTTTAGTCTTATTTTGATATGCATTTGTGTTCGGAATAGATTGTTTGAATAAATTTTTGATTGGTCGCTCAAAAAAAGTTAGTGTTATTGAACATGAGGCTCAACAAATATGCAGCAGTGCATGCTTGATTTCAATTGCTACAACATAGAATGAACCTGAATAAAATATCTATTCATTACATGTAAGGATGAGGAATCAAGCACAAAATATATGTGTTCAAATGATAAAATACAATGATAAAGAATCAAAAAACCTCTGCAATATAAATCAAAGTTGCAGTATAATAATATTACCTACTAAAACTGATATAAAATAATGCTGCTTCTAAATCTAAGTTGAAAGAAAAAAAACAGAAAAAACTTCCAAATCTAGTTTTCAGTCATCCAAGTATGTTGGCGTAACTTCACTTGATAATGAATGAACAGTATCATAGCATGAATCCTGTGGTGAAAAAGCATGACTTGTGGATGGTATCGAAGCTAGAGGTAAACATTTACCTGCAGACAGGGTGAAAAGGAAAGACATTTAAAAGACAATCACTGCACAAAGGAGAAAACATTTTCTAATGAAACATCATTTGAACTATCATTGCAAACCCTTCTAAAATTCAAAACACTTGAATGATCATCATTTTGCATGGCCAGTAGAATTTTGAAAAAAGAATATGCTTTCTTATATATTTCATCAGTAACTTGATCAACAAAAGTATACGTCTCTTCGAAAATAGATGCTTGGATAGGACTTAAATGACTTTTAATTCAAAGAAATCAATGTTACGGAGAAATTCTTATATAGACACTAACAATAACGCCTCATCTTTAAGGCACACCTAATTAAAACCATATCATATATTAAAATTAAATTAAAATTAAAATCAGAAGAAACAAATTGCTTTTTTTATTTTCTGATAATTCTTATCTAGTAACAATACTTCATCCATGGAGGAAGATGCCTATTCTGCCCTGCTCAGGAGTCACAACTCCTACCTCTGCAGTGTCTAACACACTACTATCACGAACCTCATCAGAATTTAAATTAAACAGATCAGTTAATGGTGATAATAAATGATTTTGAATGTGTAGCGGTTGAACTAAGATGAGTGCACATGACAACACATGTAAGATGACTGAGTAGTTGATCACTAACATTCATCAGGGGGACAAAAGAAAAGGATGTTACAAGTAAGGAATTAATGGAATAATAATAAAGTGATGAAAAAATAAAAATGAAAGATGACAAATTAACCAAAACATAGATTCATGGGTCACTCACTGTTTCCTCTGGTATTTCTAACTTATATACGACTGCAAACTAATGTAGAGAAAAAGACATGTAGTTTGTTAAATTTTAACAAAAAAATTATCTTGTTAAAAGTTATGGCTTTCTTCACAGAATAAAGTGTCAACAACACTTTAAGCTGTGATAAATTTTTCCCACTGCGAATATTTGTTTTGTTCATTGAATAAAGTGTTAAGACTTTAAGTTATAATTGCAGCACTAGTTATGATCATGGGGTGATTGAGTTTTGATGTTTCTACTGATCTAAAGTCTTATAAATTCATGTGTAGCTCATTAGTTTGTAATTAATTTTTTTCCTGGTTTGAAACAGAGAGATGGCATGTACCAAAGCTAATACAGTGCAGTCCATTGAAATTGGTGAACAAATCCTTCTTTTTCCTTCAACATGCACAAACTCATCACATATTAATTTACCATATAAAAGTTTAAAACAATTTCAAACAATGACAACTGCATGCATTTAGAACTCAATACAGCTACACATGCATAAATAGCAATGAGTCACATAAACAAAGTTGCCAATATTTCCAATAAGCATATTACAAATAGTTAGCCAATAAACATATCATGACATATTGTTTCATACACTCTCCACACCCTTGGTCTATTAACTGTTTCATTAATAATTTCCCTATCAGTTAGCTTTATTTGTTGAATAAAGTGTTAAGTCTTTAAGTTGTCTCACAATGAATATTTTCTTTATTCGTTGAACAAAGGGTTGAGGTAAGTTATACTTGTAGCACTATTTCAGATCATGGGGTGATTTAATTTTGATGTTTCTTCTGATCTAGAATCCTATAAATTTGTGTGTAGCACATTAATTAATTTGTAATTAGTATATTTTTTGCCGGTTTCAAATAGAGAACAGACAAGGGTTAAGTTAATTAGAGAACAAAACGTTATTTCTCGTTCAACATGCATAAACTCATCAGGACCATAAAAAACAATTTCAAGCAATGACAACAACATACATTTTGAACTCAATCTCATTACACATGCATAAATAACAGTGAATGACACAAAATTGTCAATATTCCCAATAAGCATATTACAAAAGTTAACCAATAAATGTTTCATGACATAATGGATCAGCTTGTGCTGCATACTAGCATATGTTATAAATGCAGTCAAACACATATTATCCTACAAATGCAGCTGGTGCTGCATACTAGCATATAATTAAAAATATCAAGAAAATGGTGAAGGAGAATATTTCACAACCTGCATTCTTCTTGTTTATGTGATTTTCTTAAACATGCTCAACACCACCAGGAAGTGAAAGTAGAGACTCTGTATACATGACCACTTGGGATCCATCTGGATCGTCAGAATAAGAGCGATGATCTAACAACTGCCCTTTATAATTGTACTTCACCACATTACCTCCATTTGTTCCAATGATATCACCGTTTTTTGTAAAGTATATAGGGGAAAAGTAAGCGACATTATCAATGCGAATAACAAAAGTTTTAGTCCAAGACGAATCGACTTTGTATTCTTTCATCACCCATAATTCAATTGTATCATTCAAGTAATCAATAGCCGATAAACTAAGAAACTCTCCAAATACCCACAAATCACAATTTATAGGTTCATGGTCAAAATCACCATCTGGAAGAGGCATCTCTAAAAGTTTCCTTTCCATTAAATCAAAGGCAACAATAACATGCACCGATAAATCATCACGATAAGCCAACCAATGAATAGCCCCAGTAAAGAAAAGCCCTAGAATGCGATCACTCGAAGCATCCATATAAGGGAAGCAATCACCCTCAATTTGTTTCCATGTATTATCTCTTAATGAGAAAAACTCCAAATATGATGATGAATTATCCGATAAGGTGGAAATTAAAACCACCAAGTAATCATCTCTTGACTTGTCATACCCAAAACCGAATAGATAATATGCTTCTAAGTTGGAATGAATCGGAGACACAGGTATTTTCTTGTGAAATCTAGTTGATGGATTCCATAAGTAGTTTCTTAAGAAATCAAAGTGCAAAAACAAAAACCCTCGATACGAATCTTTAATTTGAAAAGGAAAATAAGATTGGGGAATTGAAAAATTAAGGTTAAGTGAAGCAGAATCGTGGTTTTCAAAATCTATAGATCGAAATTCAGGAGGTGAAACTGATATGCCCAAAATCTTAGGAGTGTTTGTGGCGGTAAGTTCAAAATGTGAATTTGCGAAGAAGTGGGAATCAGAGATAAGAGAAAACCAAGACTTACAGACACATTTGAAACGTATAAGATACTTCACCGGTAACTTCAGCAGGATTTGAATGATCAATTCGTGAGGCAGATACGATTGTGTCGTCCTCTTCGCCATGCGCCTCTACCACCTTCTTCACTCTGCTTCGAATAACCCTAATTTTACAAGGGAAGGAATCGAGTCTTCTACGTCCCCTTCTATTTATTTAAATTACAAAATCGATGCTTAGATAGAAGCCCAAAATATGCATAGAGGAAATATAGATTAAAATATTAATTAAATTAAATTAAATTAAATGAAAATTAATCTTAAGATAATAGATTAAAATATTAATTAAATTAAATTAAATGAAAATTAATCTTAAGATAGTACACCTAATAAATGTATTTTTTTAGATTCAATGAATAAATGATGTATTTGGTCTATAATATAGACCACATCCTTTAAAAAAAATATAGATCACATACATTATTTACTGAATTAATTTAAAATAGTGGTTTTTGTTTATAACCGTAACCAGAGGGTTTACTATCTTAAGTTAATTCAATTAATTTAAATATTAAAAACAATTAATTAAACATATGTGAGAGTGATGATACATTGACTTCGTAGTTCTAAGATGAGATAAGATCGTTGGTATGTGACTAATTACTCAAATAACTGATTTGTTGGACAAGAGGTAGTTCATCTGCTTGCATTAACCCAAAGTAGTTGAATTCATGTGTCGAAGTAGTTGATGTCAATGTTGCACAAGTCATGGTTTCGCATAATGTGTTGATTGTTGTTATGTGTTGCTTTTTTTTATTACCTTTTTTTTGTGGTGCAAGCCTTGTGTGATTACTTTATATAGTTATTGTAGTTATTGTTGATATGTTATTTTGTGTATTCAATATGCTACACTTTTTTTTGTCAAGTAGTCTAGTGAATAAGTAGTGTATCCGAGGTTCGAACCTCGACCTCTACATATATAATGCAATGTCTCTAGCAATAAGGTTAAGCTCATAGAGACTAATATGATACACTATTTACACAATTATTTATGTAGTTAGATGGCAAGATAATACTAATAATATTTATAATAAGTTAGTCAACATATTTCAACTACTATTCTAGTTTAAAATGTCAGCTATGTTCAATGTGACAAACTATTTAAGATTGTACTCGTTAGATTTGTTCAAATTATTCTAGAGTTGATATGTTTATTATGTGATATTTTGTATACTTTCCTCTATTGTCAATGTGGAAAAGCGGCGCGGGATGCGGGCGCGTATCGGGCGCTATTTCCGTGACGCGGACACTAATATTTTAATACTAAAATACTATAATGTTGAAAAAGAAATACTAAAAAAATTCATAATGTATTCATAATTTGAAATAAAACAAGTCTTAAACGAAACATAAGAACATACTTGCAAGAATTACTAATAAAATTCAAGGTAGCCAACACTTTAAGCCTATAAAGCTTAAAGTAACAAAAGTACTAAACATGAAATAAAAGTTCAATAATCATGAAAATCTTCATCATCACTTCCACCATCACTCATGTGCTCTTCCTCATCCTATTTCTCTTCAATATCTTCCTCTTCATCCTCTTTTTCTTCATTCCCCCAATCAAAATAAAAAAAAACAAAATAAAAAAAACAGAATTATAAAAAGAAACAGAATTAAAAAAACAAAATAAAAAAACAGAATTATATAAAAAGAAAACAGAATTAAAAACCCAAATAAAAAAACAGAATTATAAAAATAAAACAGAATTAAAAAACAAAATAAAAAAAACAGAATTAGAAAGTAGAATAAAAATAAAAAAAAACAGAATAGAATAAAAAATAAAGAGGAAAAAAATATAGAGTTGGAAAAAAAACAGAATAGAATAAAAAATGGAGAGGAAAAAATAGAAAGTTGAAACAAAAAAAAAAGAGATGAACAAAAAAATAGAATAAAAAATAAACAAAAAAACAGAGTGGAAAAAAAATAGAGAAGAAAACTAGAAAGTTGAAAAGAAAAAAAAAGGAGATGAACAAAAAAATAGAAGGGAATAAAAAAAAAAACAGAGAGGAAGGATTGAAACAGAGAGAAGGAAAGGAAATTACCTTTGAAGAAGAGATGAAGAGATGAAAGATTGGTTTGTTGTTTGTTGAACAGAGAGGGAAAACGGCGAAGAGAAGAGAAAAGATGAGATGAGACTCCACCTTCTGCGTGCGGCTGGCTGTGTGTGAGGGCTGTTTGCTGAATTTAGGGTTTCTAAAATGACAAAAATGACCCTCCAAAATATTTTTAAGTGAAGGGCAGTGACGTATTTCCCTTTTGACCCACCCCAACTTGGATTGCGCCCGCGCCAACCCAAAACCGGCCGCCCTGCGCCACCCAAAACGCGGCCGCCATTGCCGCGAACGCCAAACGCTCTGCCCTGGAGCGTCGCAACGCGGGCCGTTGATTTTGGCCGCTCCGCGCCGCGATAGCGCCGGTAGCGGCCGCTTTTAACAACAGAGATACTTTCAATTGTTTTTTTTAAGGAAGTTTTCAAATGTTTTAAAATTAACAATTTTTTCAATTTTTTCTATTATATTGCGCTTTTAATCACTTTTGGGATAGAAGGTGTTACACTAGTATGGTCAAAGATAGTTTGTAAGACTTGGAACTTGGTATTACCTTACCTAATGCTAACGGTTCAACCAATTGAGGTAACTTTTTATCTTAAAAAAACGATAAACCATATCAAAGTTAACACATCGGTAATTTTTTCCTTTAAAGAACCTAGTGAAAAAGGTCACAGAAATTAAGTACAAAACTTACGCCCCAATATCGAATATTATTACCGGTTTACAACCTTTTATCATCACACCTGTAGTGAGGAGATATTGTTATTGCTCTAGCTAGTTTACTCTGGATCCATTTGGTTCAATGGAAGGGAGATATTTTAATGGAGAGGGAGGGAAAATATTTTAATTAAATATGTGTTTGGTTCAAAAGATGGGAGCGGAGGGGAGGAGAGAAATTTTAATTAAAAATGTGTTTGATTCACAAGGGGATAAGAGGGATTTTAAAATTAATTTACAGTTTTATCTTTAAACTTAATTAAGTAGAAATAGGGTTGAAAAAGTAGTTTTTACATGTAACAAATAAGAGTGATAAATAACATAATAACAAAAGTTGTTACAACGATAATATGACGTAATAATAATAAAAATTGTTACAAGTATAATATTTAAGATTTTAAATTAATTTATATGATAATTTTGGCAATGCAATAAAATTTTAAAGAGATCATCTCCCTCCGAAAAACTCCGATTTCGGGGGAGCGAAAAGTGTGTTTTAAAAGGATTTTGCTCTCCCCTCTCCCCTCTCCTTCCCTTCTAAAAATTGAACCAAACAAGTCAAATTAAAAATATTTTCTCCTCTCCCCTCCCCTCCAAAACTCTCAAACCAGAAAGACCCTAAATGTATTCTTCTCCCTCCTTTTATAGTAAGAACATGTTTGGTTCAACTTTTGAAGGAGTAAAAATACATATATGTTGCTTAACTATGTCAATTTTTAAAATATTTTTAAAAATTATCTACATAATCAGGTGTCATTAAATGCATATATAAAAATAGTTATACACAAAATCAAAAACTTTGGTATAAAACAAAAGAGATTTACCAACAATTTCATAGTAGCAGAAATAGTAATGAACAACATCTACCATCCTAGGAAGTGGGTGAAAGATAAAAATAAGTCTGTCAAATTTGTCCTGCCACATGATTTAGTCAACTATTGACTATGCACTTACCTGATAAATATAGTAATAAGCCTAAAAATCCTGCACCATAACAAATACAATATATAGCAACAAACACTTCCATGAACTAATGTATCCCTTCTCTGAAATGAGTTGATAGTTGACTATCGTTTAGAGGGTCTTACATCATCCTCTCCTCCATCATCGTCATCGGAATCGTCTTTGTCTGACCTCTTTCTTTTTGGTGGAACCTCAACCTTCTCAACATCATCATCACTGCCACCTTCATCTTCCTCACCTTCGTCTTCCTCCACTTCATCTTCGTCCACACCATTTTCCACAGGTTCAAAATCACTAGATGCTTCCTCCTCCTCAGCAGCACCTAGAGGACGGACAAGGTACTCTGTTCCCAAATCCTCCTAAAAAAGCATGTGTAAGAAGGTGTACTCAAATGCAAAAAGACACAGAAAAATTGAAATATAATTTACAGTAACTTGATAATGTAATAGTTAAGCAACAAAATCGATTAAGATAACAAAAAATTTGTGTGACTGGCTACACAAAGATGGCCATTTATGTGTTGGAGATCTTATAGCATAACTAAACATCCAAAATCAAGTAATCCAAACTATCCCAATAAAGGAACGTGAAAAGGATTTAATTTTTCTCTCCAACATTAGTAACTGTTAGCATCATTGAGACAGTAAGAACCAATCAATGGGCAAATCAAAATTTAAAAGAAGGAATTATAAAAGTTCAAACAAACAGTGTGTACTTGATCAATAAAAATATTTCGGCAATTCATCGTATGATATAACTGATTTTGAAAGTAATTTGAGTTAAAAGTGGACTGATTGTAATAGGATTAAATTAAAATTACAAAATAGGTAAACGTGAATTGACACTAGAATAATTTTTCTTCATAGACATGGAAAAGTCAAATTCTAAATTTGAGTCAAAAGTAATTCTATTGCCAGAAATATCAAATAATAATCAAAATCAATCCATATTTCTAAACTCGTTTTAGCCTCTCACAAAAATTGAAATCTATATATTAGAGAAAATAAATAAATTGAAATCTATAAAGATAAACAAATTACAAAAATCAAACATGAAATTCCATAAACAAAAAATATATATGAACTGAATCTAGAACTCTCATATATCACAATTCACAAACAACTGGTCTGGATTGATGACAGATCCATAGGAAAAAAAAACCAATGAAAAATTCACATGTTTTGGCAATGATACCCTAACTTAAATCAGCTTTTCAAAATCAGAAAAATAAATACAATTTCAAAAGGAAATTCAGAAAGGAATCGAACAAATCAAGAAAAATTAACGAACAAGAGGAGGAAAAAAAAAATCCAGAAACCAGATTTACAAATATTAGTTATCTACCTGTTCCTCTTCCTCGTTCTCCTCATCGTCGTCGTCATCCTCATCATTGTCACTGTCATCATCATCGTCATCAGGATCACCACCACGTGCACCTTCAGCTGCTCCACCTTCTTCTTCTTCATCTTCATCTTCCTCATCGTCATCTCCAACGCCAGTACCCTCATCGTCGTCATCCTCATCCTCCTCATTGTCTTCATCATCATCCTCATCACCTTCATCATCTTCACTGTCTTCTCCATCAACTACTTCTTCAACAGACTCAATTTCTTCATCATCTTCACTCAAAACAATAACCTCGCTTTCCTCCACTTGCTTCTTCAAATTCAATTCCTCTGTTAACTTCATCTTCCAAATCCTTCAAATCTTTCAAAAACTGAAGGAAAATTTTTTCTGAAGATTTCGAAATTCGAATTCGGTGTTGAAATCGAGCAAAGAAGAATAGAGAAAACAGCCCCTCTTCTCTTCGCTAACACAGTAGCTCTGAAACAGATCTGAACCGTTGAAACGTGAATTAACGCGGATTGATGACGTGGAAATGTATCGGACGGTTGATATGAAAGGTTTTGTGTTTCAACGAGGATAGTGTGGTTGAGCGTTGCGGCGCTCGCTCTGTATTTTCGTAGTCACGTGTGTCACGTGCATCTAGAGTTAGGGTATTAGGGTTTTGCGGTTACTTCATCGAATATTCGAATATTTGATTCTGTTACTAAATTTAGTTTTTCTTGATTGAAAAGTTAAAAAAATATTAGTATTTTCGTTTGAAAGAAAAATAAATAAATTAGTAATTAGATTTTTTTTTCTCTCAAAAGAAAAACAATTAGATATTTTTACCTCAGGCAAGGTCATACCAATTTTTTTAGGCTTACTTGCAGTTTTGGTCCCCCTATTTTAACTATTTTGCGAAATTGGTCCCCCTATTTTAAAATTCGACAGTTTTGGTCCCTCTATCTAATAATATGTCTAAAATATGGTAATATAATATGTTTTAAAAAAAGTTTTTAAGTGAATTTTCTTACGATTTCATCAATGTTGATATTTTTGTCAACTTCAGATCATATACCATGACATTTAAAACCTATCACATAACCTTTTTTAGTTAAAAAATATGATGGAGGGACCAAAATTGTCGAACTTTAAAATAGAGGGACCAATTTCACAAAAAAATGAAAATAGGGGGACCAAACTACAATTAAACCTTTTTTTTATAGAGTAAAAACTCGCTTTGGTCTATGACAAAACATTGAGAACTCTTTGAGTCTCTTACAATATAAAAATGTGACTTTTAATCCTCACAAAAATAAACAGGACATTTATGTTTATTTTCGTCAATTTATAGATTTTTTTCTTGAATTCTATTGGTTGAAGAAAGTAATTGTTCCTCCCTGATTGGTCACCGTCCAAATCACTGTCCAACCTACGTGAGTTAACTCACACTGGCCTTCAACCTGCGTGAGTTAACTCACGCTGACCACCGTCCACCTGCGTGACTTAAGTCACGCTCGGTCACCGGCCAAAATAGCGAGCGTGAGGTCTTTGAACAAAGCTTGTCTATCCATAAATGCAAACTCTCATTGCTCCGCCACACCAATGTTGTGAATCTTCCACTTCGTACAAGGCGATGGTAATGGACAATTGTCTTTCAAATGAATATGAAGAAAGTGGCCGGGAATTAAGCCAAGACACAAGATAGGGGAATGTGGCTTAAGTGGTGGAGCACCTCGGATTGGAAAATATGTCTCACATATACCTCTTTCCACCGAAACCAATTGAGATGGAATTTTGACTTTAAGTTTCACATCAACGGTTGGTTTGACATCAACGGAAGCTTCGCCTAAAGCTTCAAGAATGACCGGTTTCGGCTCAACACCATCATCCACCATCACTATGTCTATTGAATAGAAAAATAACAAGGAAAAAAATATAAATAACTTGCCCAACAAGCTAAGAAAGAAAAATAAAATTGGCGCAAAATTTCAAATATTGTGCACCAGCTTGACTCAAGTCACGTTGAGCTAACACATGCGTGAGTTAACTCACACAGAGCTCCAGCGTGAGTTAAGTCACGCCCAGGTCGTGTTCCAAACTAGTTAACATAGCTCAAAAACCAGCAAAATCAAGAGAGGTTAGATGATACATTACTTGATCTTTGGCATTTGATGAGCACAGAAACTTGCTTCCTGACGATTCGCAATGATTTTGGCTCAAGATTTTCCACCAAAAATTCGCACTTTTGGGTTTTTTTGGAGGTGAAGAGGGAAAGAAAATTTGGTTTGAAGTTGGAACTGCTGGGTTTTGTCCTAAAACAGTAATGCATTGCAGCGTGAGTTAACTCACGTAGAAGCTTCCGAGCGTGAGTTAAGTCACGCAGGGGTATTTTTCGTCTTTTTCTTTGGGAGGGAGCAAATTTGTTTGTGGGAAGAGCAATTTTCAAGTCAAAATAAGGTTAAGTTAACATTATGAAAGCCTAAAGGACCTACTTGAGACAAATAACATAAGAAAAGTAAGAGTAAAAGGTCAATTTAGTCCCTGACTCAGGATTAAATACAAAGTAGTCCCTGAATATGCACTTTCGTTATCAGTTTAGTCTCTGGCATTAAAAACTTATGTTAACTGATGAGGTAGCAAATGTTTTGTGCTGACAAGGTGCATGAGATGTCACAAGGACTAAAGTAAAAGTAGAAAATGGTCACTTTGGTCCCTGAACTGAAAATCAATATCCCCAAATTGAATCTTAAATCCCTGAATTCCAAATTTAATCCCCAAATCCCTAAATCTAATCTAATTCTCTCTTTTGTTCAAAATCAAATCTTCCATTAAACACCAAAATCGAATCACATGATGATGTGTGTTGGTGCAAACTCGTCCCAACGAAGTGTTGCTCATTCGTCAAGAACTATGTCATCTTCCTCAATGAAGTTGTCCTGAGCATATAGAATAAACAAACATAAAACATTAAAATGGTCATTAAGGTCTCTGACTGTGCATACTTACTAACAATTAGGTCTCTGATAGTAAACACTTACCGTCATTAAGGTCGCTGACAAACCATGAGTATTAATGTTGAAGAGAATGTTGCTGATAATGATTTTCCTAACGACAATGACAGTTACCATTCTGAAGAACAAAGGAGCCCTATTAGTACCAATGATGAAGGTGATAGAAATGGAAGACAAGTTTTCCCTCAATTTAATTCAAATGCAAAGTTTGTCAGGTTCACTTGGAGTTATGAATGAAATTTGAAACTTTGGGTATATTCAAAGAAGTTGTGAGGAACTACATTGTATACCATGAAAGATATATAAAGTGGTTGAAAAATGACAAACAAAGGTGCAAAGGTATATGCAAGGATGAATAATGCAAATCAAAGATGCAAAAGGTACGTACTTTTTATAGTAGTGATTATTTTTATATGTGTAAGTGATGTTGTCACTTTTTGCATGTAAGTGTTTACTGGCAGGGACCTTAGTGACAATAAGTGTCTACTGTCAGAGACCTAGCTAATAGTAAGTATGCACAGTCAGGGACCTTAATGACCATTTTAATGTTTTCTCTTTGTTTATTCTATATGCTTGGGACAACTTCATTGAGGAAGATGACACAGTTCTTGATGAGTGAGCAACACTTCATTGGGACGAGTTTGCACCAACACACATCATCATGTGATTCAATTTTGGTGTTCAATGGAAAATTTGATTTTGAACAAAAGAGGGAATTATATAAGATTTAGGAATTTAGGGATTAAATTTGGGATTTAGGAATTTAGAGATTTGAGATTCAATTTGAGGATATTGATTTTCGATTCAGAGATCAAAGTGACCATTTTCTACTTTCACTTTAGTCTCTGTGACACCTCATGCACATTGTCAGCACAAAACATTTGACACCTCATCCGTTAACAAATGTTTTTAACGCCGGGGACTAAACTGATAACATAAGTGCACATTTAGGGACTACTTTGTATTTAATCATGAGTCAGGGACCTTTGTGACAGCGAGGTGCAGAGTCAGGGACTAAAGTGACCATTTGCTCTAAATAAATTTAATTGAATTTGAGTGTAAGGTAATTGATATTTTGATATTCATTTATCTTATAAATAAATTTTAATGAGGAATATAATTTATATTTTTTTATTAATTATCCAGTTCATAGGAGTCATAGTAATTTAGAACTCGACTGAGAGGTAAATAAAATTTGTTCAAAAATAATTCCATTAAAAAATCAAACTAAGGTTTTATTCATTTATCTTCTAAATAAATTTTAATGATGAAAATATACTAGTTTATATTTTTTAATTAACATAAACTTATTTTTATAAAATTGCTCCTCACTTTTGATTTTGCTCATTCCCTTAATTCAGCGTGAGTTAACTCACACTCGGCATTTTTCAACGTGAGTTAACTCACGCTGACACTTTTAAGATCGGTTGATCTGGCTTAAAAAGTGATTGAACTGATCTTAAAAGTGTCAGCGTGAGTTAACTCAAGCTGAAAAATACCGAGCGTGAGTTAAGTCATGCTGAATTAAAGGAGTGAGCAAAATCAAAAGTGAGAAGAGAAATTTTCTATTTTTTAAAATTCTGCTTCTACTTAGGGAGAAAATAGCTTTCCTGACATTCAAAGTTTCTTTAAAACACATCGAAATGACGCAAATACCCCGGCGGTAGTTAACTACCGTTGAGAAAACCTGCGGTAGTTAACTACCGATGCGTTTTGCCTTTCTACAGAGAATTGCATTTTAAAAAAACATTTATTCGCTAAATTTTTAAAAATCATAACTTACAAACACACACAATTACGCAAAATTAATTTAGTTTTAATTTCATCTTCATTCTAATCGGACACCAAAATTTATTTATTTGCGTCATTTCAATGTGTTTTTAAGAACTTTTGTATGTGAAAAAGCAATTTTCTATGACATTTGGTGCATTTTAACACTATTGTTTGTTGGAAATTGATGTTTTCAATCATTCTCAATACCTTTTAAAAACATTCATTTGCTTAATGGTAAGGATGTCTTAAAAAGATCAATTCAATTCATACACAAGTACGTAAAATCAATTCCAAAACAATAGAATACGACAAATTTATTTACTTTTAAACAAAGTGTTGCATTATATTACATTCTCCCTAAATACGTAGTATCATAATGATGTTGGATTTAAATTAAATTCTTGAAAGTTTGCCGAAAATGTCGGCATTGAAGTGTCTTATACTTAGTGTCAAAATTTGGTAGTCTGTTTGAAAACTCAAAAGAATGAAGAGAACACAACACATGTATTCTACCAAATCAACTATATAGATTATCACATCGAATCCCTTCATATAGGATGAGTAGTGACAAAGAGGAGTGAATTCCAATATATTCTTTTGAACTTAATCCTACTGCCCTGCCAACTGACAAGTTTCAATTGACAGAGGAGCATGATCAAGCACAAAACAACATCTTAGAAATGCATTTCCGTTCGTCACACTCATCTTATACGAAGGAATTCGATGTGAAAACCTATATAGTTGATTTGGCAGAATACATGTTGTGTTATCTTCATTCTTTCGAGATTTCAAAGAGACTACAAAACCTTTACGCTAAGTAAAAGACACTTCAATGCCAACATCTTCAGCAAACTAATAAGAATTAAACAAAAATCCAACAAAATAATGACACAACATAATAATACTACCTAAACATCTTCGTCTGGCCGAATCAAACTCTTGAGAATATCTTCAGGTGATCTCAGCAACATAGCATCCATCTCGATCGTCGGGAACATGTTGTGCTAACCAAATATCAAGAACATAGTCCTCACAGTCGTCGTCGTTCGTTAACTTTAGCAGATTGAACGCTAATCTCCCCTCTTAGTCGAACGATGGACGTTCATACCAAACACAATCCACCCTCCTTGTGTCTTCGTGGTTGAGTCGTTGATTGATTTAATCCAGTTGATCCTTCAGATCTTTTAATGTGACATCGTCCTAAACCCTGAACAAATTGGGCTTTTCACCGTTGAAGCATACTTGTGCGCTGAACAAATTGTCCATTGCTTCAGATCTACACCATAAGAAATTAAAAACAATCTATGAAAAACTCATTCAAACATTTCATCAAACACTTGGAGTGCAAACTATACATAAACCCTAAAACTAAAAACTACAACATAAATATGCAAATATCTAAACATTTAATCAACATAAATCATTTACATGTAAACATTGAACCATTTCTTACAAAAAAAACCAAAATTTCAATAAACCCTAAAACTAAAATTATATATAAAAAAAAAACACCCTATACAAACTATATTGTATATTAATAGCACTAAGATTACTTACTTGTGATTTGGTTGAAGAAATTTGAATGAATTTCGTGAAAATGAGATTAGGGAATTTTGGTAGAGATTTTGAGAGTATGAAAATTGAGAGAGTATGCAGAACTGCTGGTGCTTCTGTCATTTGTACCAAAATCTCAACGGTAGTTAACTACCGCTGGAAATAAGTACGGCGGTAGTTAACTACTGCCGGTTTTATTGCAACGGTAGTTAACTACTGTTGGAAATATTTGCGTCATTTCGATGTGTTTTTAAAAAAATTTCAATGTGAGAAAAGCAATTTTTGCTTAGGGATGAGAATAAGCCCAAACTTATTATAGGCTTCTCAACTCATTAGAAGGAGAATTAGGGGGCAGCATATTTTTGACCTCTTAATTAAAAAAAAAAAAACTTATCTTTCTTCTACAGTAAAATTGATAGAGGTCTCTGTGAGCAAAATTCAGTTGGCAGGGACAATACATTGTTATATGTAGGGCGATATTCAAACTCCAGATACTCTATTTATTCATTTTAAAAAGTGAATTCTGGTCATTAGACAACTTGACAAAAAAATAAAAAAATAGGGACTTTTTAGACTAACAAACAAAGACCTTTGGAACATTACAAAGTTTTTTTTAGATGACACGAAGTTTCTAAAAAAAAGACGTTTTTTTACACATGAAAGACCCTTCTTCGATTAGTGATTTTACAGAATTTATAGAAGATATTTTACAAAATTCTCTAGAGAAAAAGATATTTTACAAAAACAAAATTAGGTGAAGAAATTTTACAAATTATCACTACCTCGGTCTAATTATAAGACTCTTTTAAGAATTTTTTTTATCCTTTTTTATAAGACTCATTTGTTATTTTTAACTACATTAATTATTTTTTATCAATATATTCATATTTATTTACATCTTTTTCTTCGATCAACAATAATACTAAAATGCAAACCATTACACCATGCATTATGTTTTTTTTTGACACAACATTCTGCTCTGTTAATACGCTACTTCAAATTAATTAATAGGTCTGGTTAACGAGTGCCCTCGAGACACTCTTTAAGCATCCCTAATAAAGAAATTATTCTTTAAAAAAATTAAAAACTTCAATTTCCAATGCACTAAATGCACAAACTTTCATAAAAATATATCACTTTTGGTGCTTAAAGAGTGCTCCGGGGACACTCGTTAACATTTCCCTTAATGATACTATAAAACACTAAAATGCTAAATTAGTACTTTTCCTTTTAGGGGTACTGAGTCTGTTTGGCAAGACACAAAAACAATCTTATGTCTTATAGCTTATAGCTTATAAGCTTGTCTGACAAAAAAAGACTTGTTTGGTAACGGTCTTTTCGTCAGGAGCTTATAGCTTATTTCAGGAGCTTATAGTTTATTTTTCAGACGCTATTTCAAGTAGCGTTTGAGCTTATAGCTTATTGTTTTTTCTTCCTCTTTTACCCTTACTATTTTATTTAAATACCAGTTTTACCCCTTATGTTTTATTATAATTTAAAATAAAAAATAAATGTATTAAATACAGGGAATATCAACGATCATGCAAAGAGAGATAAAAATGGGTTCTACTGCTACTTCATTATCTCTGTATCGTCATTCTCCTTCTCCACCATTCCTCCATTGTTTCTTCTCCTTTCTTCATCCAGCTTTGCGATTTTTCCCCTGTTGATGTTGTTGTTGTTGTTGTTGCTACTGCTGCTGATGTTGTTGTTGTTGTTGATGTATGATGTTCTTGTCTTCATAAAAAATTGAATGATATAAAAATGTTCTTTTATGTCATTTTACATCTATCAGCTAGTTGAACCGCTAATTTTACCAAACACTTTAATTAGTTTATCAGCCATAAGTCATCAGTCATCAGCTATAAGCTATCAGCTATCAGCCATCAATCATTAGTCATAAGGTATAAGCTATCAACTATCCGCTATTTTTGCCAAACAGACCCACTATACTTTTTTCCGGTGAGTACTTTCGAGTTTCGAATCAAATTTTTATAGGAAAACACTTGATTGTAAATATATTTTTTTTATCAAGCTTGATAGTAAATATTAAAATGGCTAACAGCGAGAAATTAGTTTTTTTAAATGCAAACTATTTTGCGTTTAAAATTAATTTATGTGTTTGATTAGATAATTATGTCATAGTTGATTGATTTAAATTTAAAGAACAAATTTGTAAAATTAATTTAATTTATTTGATTTTCTTTTAACATTTTATAAGTCTTATATTTTTTAAAGATCAAGTCATCCGGTTCAATACAAAAACAAAATGTTTACAGGGGTGATATAAACGAGTCAACCGACATAATCCGATTCTTTCGTGCGGTTTGACCAATGACCCAATTGTTCGAGCAATGACCCAGTGACCTAGTACCCTTACCTGTTTGATAACCATTCTGATTTTTAAAACTATGCTAATTACTACCAAATTTAATACAAAACTAACTTTCTTAATTCATACGATTTGTTAAAAATGGAATTATAATTAGGGACGGAGGTAGTAATATTTTGTAACACACTAATGTATACACTTAACTCATATCATTTTTCTTAGAATATTTCTAAAAAAGAGAATAATTTTTTTAGAGGAGTGCTAGCGACACTTTCTTTCTAACACTCTCTCCAACCCTTGTCCTTTCAGTGGATGCAATTAATATGGACCCCACACTTTAAAAATGAATTATACGATGGGATCGACATTGATTTTGTCTAATGAAAAAATGAGTGCTAAAAAGAATGTTAGAAAGAGAGTGTTGGTAGCACTCCTCATTTTTTTTTATGATATATATATATATATATATATATATATATATATATATATATATATATATATATATATATATATAAAGTATTCACCAATGTTTTAAATAAATCAAAATATTAAAATAAAGCAATACAAGAGATTATTAGTTTATCCTTAAAAAAAAGGGATTATTAGTTTATAATGATTGGATAGTATAAACCTACTTGGGTTGGCCTAGTGGTGTTGCCTTGATTAGGTAATGTGTGCTCCCGTTAAGATCTTGGTTTCGATTTCCTCTGGTGCCAATTTTGGTGGGTTAAGTCCAAACACAGAGCTATGCTCTAATTTTAAATGGGATCCTCGCAAGTGCACGGTGAAATTGAACTTCTCAAATTAATCGATCATTGGCTAAATGTCGAATTTTCAAACAAAATAAAATAAAATTGGATAATATATCCATTTGACAAAATACTGTTATTTCTTTAAAGTAATTATTATTCATAATTCATTCTATTGAAATGATTGCATTTTTTATAAAAAGTTATTATCAAATATTTTTCAAATTAGAGATTGATTATAAGTTAAAAAATTATATGAAATCGTCAAACAACTTTATAGTTTTACTTTTAAAGTATTATTTTGAGCTTTAATTTTCAAGTAGCTTTTAAAATCAATACAAGAGGGGCAAATGCACGCTAGCTTAGACTCAGTGGCGGAGCCAACAAAAAATTTTAAGGTGGGCCACCAAAATGAACTATGATATATAAAACAAAATTTATGTTGTAGTGTGCATTAAACATAAAGTTGAAAATCAAAAAATTAAATAACATATATTAAAAATTTAAAATAATTCTCTACGCATTCCAAAATACTTGAAATCATATTAAATAGAATCAAAACTAATACTTACACTAACTTCTCTTTCAATATAAATTGTCATGCTACATTTAGAATTAATGTCTCAAAATTAACGTATTATACACTTCTCAAATAAATGAAATATCAACCATTTGATGAGATCCAAAAGTATATTTGTTCTTAAAGTAAACAAATCACAGAACATACACATGAAGGTGACGATAATTGAGTGGGTCAGCTTGACGTTTGTATTTAAATTTAGTGGTATATTTGTACTTACACATATATAAAAAAATAATTGGGGGTGGGCCGTGGCCCACCTTGGCCCAAGTGGTGCTCCGCCACTGCTTAGACTCTGGTTGGGACCTACTCCCTTTCCCTTTGGTCTCAAATATAATCAATAAAATTACTTATATTTGGCGGTTTTAAGTTTTTTTTTTGATGAATTTAAAATCTAAAACTGAAGCAAAAGACACAAAAAAAAACTACAAATATAGAAACTAAGTTCTCATAGCATCAGCTACATAATATTTTGATATTGAAGAAGGACAAGTGAAGATGATCCTAATCAGTGACGGATCCATAAATTTTTACTTGCGGGGGCAAGATTTTATATGTTAAATATTTAAACAATTTTTTTAGCAATATATCATTATCATTTAACAAAATACTTGAGATTATAAACACTATACTATTATTAATTAGAAAAATTAAAGACTTCTTAACATCTAGAGATTAAAATTGTTCTTTACATGACTTTATATTTAAAAAGTATGGTAGACATAATTTAAAATTTCATTTCAAATACATTTACACATTTGATTCTTATAAAATTTATGTGACAAACTCTTTTTACAGGATACATTTCTATTTAATGGGGGCAATAATTAAAATATGAAAGATTTAACAAGTATAATATGAATAGTAGTGGGGGCAGTTGCCTCCAATTTCATATAAGTGGATCCGTCACTGATCCTAATCTCATGAGCAAGTGAGGCACCCAGTTTAGCGAGCCAACCTACACAAGAGTCTTTTTCACTCAAGGTATGAACAAAACATGTTATTCTCTCAACATATAAGACCGAATTTTATCAATAAGAGAAACATAAGGATGAGTAGGTAGTATCTTGTCCTTGATAAAAGTCAATGTCGTTTGAGAGTCTGACTAACCAATGATATCTTCAAAACTCTGATCCCAAGTGATTTGTGACCTATAAGTAATAGCACGAAGCTCCACATTAATATTAGCAGTATGAACACAACTTCCTTCAAACCATCAAACCACCCAGAGAATTCATGAGAGACCCCCGAATCCTCATCCACCAGCCACCAGGGTTAGCAATTGAACTACCATCAAAGGTCCTTCACCTATTTATACTCCTATATTGGTTTTTTGGCGCCAAGAAGCCGATATAGGAGTATGAATAAGAGAAGGACCTTTGGTGGTATTAAATTCTTCCTCTGTGACAAAAAGGAAAATGAACACTTCCTCTTTAATAAAATATAAGCAAAATTTGATGTATTTCGTTCAAAACTTGGTCTAAATACATCAACTTTCATTGACTCACTTTTGGTTAAGCAAATTTAATCGCTTTTACTTTTTTAATGATGACATTTCTAAAGTAATCCTCATCTAATATAGGTTTTATTTTATAACGACCTTTTATTTCCATGGAACAAGTTCCCCTAAATGAGATTTTGAGAATGCATTTATTTTATACTAACTCTATCACAATAATATTCACTTCAAGAATTTTACTAATCATACTCTCATTAATAAAGTAAAATAAACACAATAATGTGAGTATAACGCAGTTGACTTGGACAATTCATTTTCATATATATATATATATATATACTACTCCGTCCCAAAATATAAGCGAAAATTGGTCAACAAAAGTTAATGTATTTGGTTCAAAATTTGTACCAAATACATCAACTTATGTTGACTCATTTTTGCTTATATTTTGGGACAGAGGGAGTATATATATATATGTTAAAGTTTAAACTTCAATTTTTCCACTTATATATCTTAAAATAGTGAAAGTCTAACCATTAATTATCAAATGAAAAAAGTGAAATGAACACAAATACAAATAATTAATATTTTTCAGAAAGTAAACAGAAGTTTGGTACTTGTTATTGTTTTAAAATAACAAGAAAGATATTTCAAGACCCTCTTTGAACGGTGGGTCTTTAAGTACAGAAAGCAAGCTTCGATGATAATGATAATAATTTCAAAAGAAGAAAACGGGCTTACCTACCATTAAAAGTGCAAGTGTGAAATGCAACTGACGTGCTTCAAAATTTGGAACTACTTTTTGTTCCTAAATAGTGCAAGTCTAGTTATCTCAGATCTCTTACTTAAAATATCAGTTTTGAGCCTTGTAAGCAGAAAAATATGGTAAGAAAAAAGATTTTATTAAAGTTGATCAACTAAATTCCTTGGTAAAAACTAGTGATCGATAAAAAAAAAACTAATGAATATTTCAAACCAATAATATGATTATTAAAAAGATGTGAGTATAGTTTCAAATTATTAGATAGTTGATACATATGAAAAGTAAAAAGTGAAAAGCTAAACATATGCATATGCATGTTAAATATACTACTTTTCATCTTTTATTTTTGTTTTTGACCTAATGGTCGATACATACTTTTTTTTAGGAATGGTCGATACATACTTACAAAACACATATGATAAGGGGGAATATAGTAATTCAGATCAAAATCTAAGATTTCACATAAAATGCTATCACAATCAAACAACTTACTAGACCGTAGACGGGGATGTACCAAGTCTTTTTTCTTTTTGACCGAATGGGATGTACAAAGTAGCTTTATAATTTTTTACCCACTCAATCATATATAAAGCAAAATACGGTTCAATATGGCAGATATCGTATAATATAATAAGGGATATGAATCCTAAAAGATTATATGTAGTTGTATATTTTTTTAAGTAAAGTTGTACTTTAATATTTTTTATAGACAAAGTTGATTTAGAAAAACATTACATATGTAGAAAAATGCGTACAACAATCAATCTCTAATAACTTTTTTCCTACACTATAAAATGGCCTAGCACATTGCTTCTAGCTACAATCAATCATTCTCTTTTTGAAAATTAACAATGACAAATTTTAAGCCTCTAACTCTTTGCTTATTCCTTCAAGCTATTGTTGTCATAATTTCAATACCAACAATCCAAAGCAGAAGTACTAATTTCCTGTCAAAGGATGAAAAACTATCACTTATAGAAAACACTTGCAAAAAAACACCAAATTACAATGTTTGCCTTCAGTCTTTGAAGGCATATTCTGGTACCTCTGCTGGTGATGTAACAGGGCTAGCACAAATCATGGTGAAAGTGATGAAAGCAAAAGCAAACGATGGATTAAATAGAATCCACCAGCTACAAAGGTTGGGAAATGGAGCTAGGAAAGCTTTGAGTTCTTGTGGTGACAAATACAGAGCGATTTTGATAGCTGATATACCTCAAGCTATTGAAGCTTTGGAGAAAGGGGACCCTAAGTTTGCAGAAGATGGTGCAAACGATGCTGCTAATGAGGCTACTTATTGTGAGAGTGAGTTCAATGGGAAATCTCCACTCACAAAACAGAACAATGCTATGCATGACGTTTCAGCCGTTACAGCATCTATTGTTAGACAATTACTCTAGCTACTTTGGTTGCTTAAATCCTTAAAACTATATATGCTTCTATTAGTTAATTATTATATGTTGTCTATGGAATATGGTAGTAATAAATAATCATGTAAATGTCTTCTAACCTAATGCAGTTAGAGCTTCTCCAATGGAGTTTATCCTATAAGCTTTTGGTATCAAATACTTATACGGGGGCTCGTTTAAAGGAGTGTCTATTTGGGAGAGTATCTTGTATAATAATGGTCCCTCTCTTCCATAAATTAGTGTTTTTCACATGGAATGGAATAAATGAATTAGTGTTGAAATATAAGGACCTAGAGTTATTTGTGAGATTCGTAAATTTTTTTGGAGACTTTGAATTGAAGAGATTTGAGAGTTATTAGATATGCAATTAAAAATATAAAATGAAGCATATGTACATTCGAGAATCATTTAAACCACAATTAAAAATAGTTTTATTGGAGACGGTCTTAGGAGTTTCTGATTGAAACTAAGTCTGAACTACAAAATATAATTTTAGACTTGTCGTGTATCATCTTTGTTTTTAATGTCAAATAAACCACAATGTTATATTCACAATGAGTTTAACACAATTATGGTGTGTTACCATAACTTTGTAAAAACTACACTTTATAACTTCCACAAAATCGCATTACCACAGTGATTACGACAAATCTATTATAATACCAAAAATGCACGTAAATGTTAAATGTAAAATTCAATCCTCTCCTGATGTTTGTAAAAGGATTTAAATTTGTGTTTGGTTTCCAAACATATTTCATTTTTATTTATTTATTTTAGAAACAGGACATTTATGTATTATTTTTTTATGTCTTAGTTGAACTGAGAGATACATAACATATTTGAGTGATTTTGAATGAAACCGATTTTATAACAAAAAAATTTATATTTGTTTACCATGTTATAGTAACGAAGATTCCACCACGATTTAACAGTAACTAATCTTTGTCAGAGAACCTGCGTGTTCTCCCCTTTCAACTGTATTTTCTCAGCACTATTATAGATTAAATTCGTAACCACTTGCTTAAAGGGTAACGTTCCTTACTACGTAGATTGATCTATTGTTGGTTTATAAAATTGAACTTTTATTGATGTAAAACTTATTATAATTCAGTACAAACAATTTTTTTTTATCATTTATAGTCAATGGAAGAGGTTTAAAGATTACTTTAGTTCTCTCATTTAGAGTAACTAAGTATACCAAATTCATGTTTACAAACAAGAAAACCATCATTATTTAGATAACTTGCATTGTATCCAGACATACAAATATATATCATATTTTTCAATTATTAGGAATAGCCAACTGTGGATAGGTATGAGCCGTATAATTGTTGATAATCTCTATCTTTGTCTTCTTTTTATCCCACTTCAGTAATGGCTGTCTCATTCTTCTTTACTAAACGTGGGGCATAACGATAAGGTCGAGTGAACCAAATAGTCTATTGATTGGCTTGTTTTTCTTTGATGATTGTTGCATATGTTTAGACTAAAGATTATGTTTATTATTATAGGTATAGGATTCATTATAAAGTGACATTGTAACCTGAAGAAGTTTACTTTCACTTTGGCCTACATGGGAAAATTGCTGTTAGGGGATGTAGCGGGTATAACAAATGTTGATGTGGAACATTAGTTTGTATAATTGTATTTGCGATGTCAAATATATAGTATAGCATTTAAAAACAGCAATTAAGTTTCACCTTGATTTGAGTAGCGATTATTGTAGGAATTTATCTTGATTTTTTTTTACTAGAGCGAGTCGCACGTTCTATTGTTGGAGTAGGTTGACGATGTTCGTGAGAACCTTTTTCTAATCTGGCATGCCAAACGAACCTACCGAATGTTGAAAGATCGGTGTTTGGTGATTTCGCCGAATAAAGGACAAGATCGGCATGATCTTGCAAAACACGGATTGCAGAATGAAGTCTTGCGGTAGAGCTGGTTACACATGATTCTTGTTATAAGAAGAAAAACCAAAAAAACCTTAAAAACCAATGTAATCATTAATTATTTTAGTTTTTTTAAATATTTTTACAAAAGTCTTCATGTTATCTTAATTATAAACAACTTATTATTTTTGAGGTTCATTCAATAAATAATATATGTGATCTATAATATAAACCACATGTATCATTTATTGAATGAACCTAAAAAGTAAAAGTTTCTTATAATTGAGATCAGAGGGAGTATATCCTTATAAAAAATTGTGAGACATTAAATATATTCAGTAATATTAAAAATGGTTGAATATGTTTTTGATCCCTATCAATATACAAACTTTTCGTTTTAGTCCCTCTAAAATTTTTCTTAGACTAAAGTCCCTAAAAAAATTTCCATCACTATTTTGTGTTCCTACTTTTTAGTCAACTCATGTCTAGATTTTATATTTTTTTAATAAAATTTTCCAGAATTGTGTAGAATATTATGACAATCACTCCCAAAAAAATTTAGAATTTTTTAACAAAAAATGAATTAAATATGAATTTTTAAGCACCAAAAATATGAAAAAAAAATCATATTTAACTCATGTTTTGTTAAAAAATTCTATTTTTTTGGAGATATTTTCATAAAATTCTATCCATTTCTGAAAAATTTCATTAAAAAATATGAAGGCTAGACATGAGTCGACTAAAAAGTAGGGACTAAAAGTAGTGATGAAAAACTTTTGGGGGACTAATAAAAGTCTAACAAAAATTTTAGAGGGACTAAAATGAAAAGTTGGTATATTTATATAGATCAAAAATATATTCAACCCTTTTTAATATTACTGAATATATTTAATGTCTCACAACTTTTTATAAGGATACACTCCCTCCGGTCTCAATTATAATGAATTTTTTATTTTTAGGTTCATTTAATAAATGATGCATGTGGTTTATATTATAGATCACATACATTATTTATTGAATGAACCTAAAAAATAAAAAGTTGCTTATAATTAAGATAAGATGAAGTCTTTTGTAAAAATATTTTAAAAAAAAACTACAACAATTAATGATTACATTGATTTTAAGGTTTTTTGGTTTTTCTTCTTATAACAAGAATCATGTGTTACCAGCTCCACCGCAAGACTTCATTCTGCAATCCATGTTTTGCAAGATCATGCCGATCTTGTCCTTTATTCGGCGGAATCACCAAACACAAATCTTTCAACATTCGATAGGTTCGTTTGGCATGCTAGATTAGAACAAGGTTCTCACGAACATCGTCAACCTACTCCATCAATAGAACGTGTGACTCGCTCGAGTAAAAGGAAATCAAGATAAATTCCTACAGCAATCGCAACTCAAATCAAGGTGGCTCAGCAAATTCAACAAACCGCCACTCCAGTGAATTTTTTCTAACGAGAGAGACTGAGAGAGACTATTCTCAACCCTTATTTCTAGTTAGATGGTTGAGATTAAAATGAGAGATGAGAGGACTTTTAAAATGAGAGATAGAGGATTAAATGCTAGCCATTGAATTGAATTGGATTAAAAGCATATTTAAACATATTAAAAAACAATGATTAAATGAGGGGTAGAAAAATCTATTAAATAATAACTACACCTTAAAAGTTGTACCATTTCTTATAAATATGACCAAATTTTTTATTTAAATTTTTCTTAAAATAAAGATCGAAGGGAATAATAGTCCATTTTAAGGGCTGAGGTTTGTAGGTATATTAATATGTTATGTGAAGCAAGAGGGGTGCTAAAGATTCTCATTATGAAGGTTTCGTTTTGTACCCAAACATAAATATCATGATGTAATTGAAAAACTTGTGTGGGATAGTCTTATAATCGATCTAAATGACCGAAGTTTGTGGAAATATTGTATTGAATAACTTACAACTAGGTGTCGAAGACTCTAATAACAGTGATTTTTTAAAACAAAATTAATAATGCAACTAAAAGTGAGTTTTTTTTTTAATATAATTCAATCATAAAAATAGTTAATAGATGATATACATTTTATGTTGGTCAAAAAAGATGATATACATTTTAGGCAAAAGTGTTTTATGAAGTCATTTAATTTATTTTAGGCAAAAATGTTCACGATATTTTGGATGTTCTTGAGTGAAATGGCTAATTTTGGATTTCACTCTTAAAAATCTTGGCTCAATATTTTTTCAAGTTTATTTTTTTAAAGAAAATACCAACAAGGGTCTGTTTGGCAAAAACAGCGGATAGCTGATTAGCTAGCTGATAGCTTATAGCTTATGACTGATGACTGATAGTTGATAGCTTATAACTTATGACTGATGACTTATGGCTGATAAGCTAATTGAAGTGTTTGGTAAAATTTGAAGGTGAGAAAAACACACAAGAAGGGGGGGGGGGGGGGGGGTTGAATTGTGTGAACTCCAAAAACTTGGTTTCTTTCTTTTCAAAACTTAAGTTAAGTTCAGAAGCTGATATGAATCAGTTCTGAACTATTTCTCAAAGAGTATTGCAGCGGATTCAATATGAAAAGAGAGAAGGAAAGAGAGACACACAAAGATTTATACTGGTTCCTTCCAAATGTTGGAAGTAGTCCAGTCCCCTTGTTTTCCAACAAGAGATTTCCACTATAATCAGATGATTACAATTGCTCAACCACTAAGGAAGAGACTTCCAGTTGCTCAACCACAAAGGAAGAGGCTTCCAATTGCTCAACCACCAAGGAAGAGGCTTCTAATGCTCAAGACACCAAGTCAAGAGGCTTCCCAATGCTCAGACACAAAGTACTGAGACTTCCTGACTCAGACCACAAAGGAATGAGGTTACAGCTTGCTCAAAAAACTAAGTTATGAGACTTACAATGCTTAGTACGCAGACTAAGACTTAGACCAAACTGATTTACAAAGAAGGTAAGTTTCGGTTGAACACTTGATAAAATATCAGAGGTGTTCTCTTAATACAACACAGGTTAAGACTCTTAACCTTAAGAAATTCTAAGTTACAACAGATAAAAGAATTTCTAAGAGGTTTGTGAACTTTGAGTTTTGACAGCAAAACAGAGCAAGTTTCAGACAGATTTTATCCAAGAGTCTTAGCAAAAATCTTCTTCAAATCTTCTTCCTTTTATAGAGGAAATTAGAGCTGTTGAAGACTTGCAGAAATTAAGCAAAGAGCCGTTGCAAATTGAGAGCTAAGATAGCTGCAATTGTGTGCTGAACTTTTCCAGAAAACAGAGCAGCAGCCATTTTTGAATTTGCTTTCCTTAAAAGCTGGGGAATGTTTGAGTCAGGGAGACAACTGTTCCATTGGGTTATTATGACACATCCAGGCATTAAATGCGCACAGTAACAGTTGCTTTCCTTGCCACATCAGACTTCAGAAGCTTCTGCGTGAACAGTACTTCAAAAGCACTTCTTCAGACTCAGACTTCAGAAGCAGGTCTTCAGACGTTGACTTTTGTTGACTTCCTTCAGACTTCAGAAGCTGTCTTCAGACGCAGGCTTCAGACTCTCACTTCAGGAGCACCACTTCAGGAGCACTCTTCAGACCCAGTTTTCTTCTAGCTTTGCAACATTGCTTCTAAGCTTTCCTTTCTTGCTCTAAGCTTGTTCTTTCATAACCATTATTAATTACCAATCATTAAACACGTGGTTCTGAAATCACTTGAACAAAGCATTAGCAAATAACCAATTTTCTATTTAACACTTTTGTTATCATCAAAACAACAAAGAGAGATATGTTTATACATAATGTTTTAACAATCTCCCCCTTAATTCAGAAGAGAGTTGTTTAACACATTTTGTTCCAGCAATCTCCCCCTTTTTGATGATGACAAACATAAGTATTAATCAGAAAATTGTTGTTAACTTAATTAACAAGTTAACTGCAGGGTGTGAGGTTTGTAAGCTCCCCCTGAGTCTGATCCAAGTTAATTAAGTTCAGTTTAAATCACAAATGTGAAAATTTCAGAATTGTTGTTAAGTTTAATTAACAATCTGACTTCAGGAGAGGTTTGTAAGCTCCCCCTAGGTCTGACAATTCTCAAGGTTAGGTTTGTAAGCTCCCCCTGATTCTTGTCCATGTTAATTAAACTCAACTTAAAACAATAAAGTGAAATTTACACTTAGAATTATAAATAACTTGCTGACTTCAGGTTCTGAGGTTTGTAAGCTCTCCCCCTAAGTCTGATAATCCACATGATGAGTTTTGTAAGCTCCCTGAGTCTTATCCAAGTTATTTTAAATTCATTCTAACTCACTAAGAGTTATGTATCTCACAGAATTTCAATTCAGAGGCTAAGAGTTAAAAACAGTTCTCATAAGTTAATTTCATTCAGAACTTAACTTATGTTCAGAGCCTTACTCCCTTTTCATAAGTTAATATATTGACAGAATTTAACTTATATTGTGAGCTCAGGTGCCTTAATACTTGTTTTACTTTCTCCCCCTTTTGTCATCAACAAAAAGTTTTGGAAAAAATTTCAGAAAAAAAAATTTCTCCCCTTTTTAAGAGAGTTTGAAAACATTTCTCCCTCTTTCAAAAAGTTTCAGAATTTTGAGAGAGTTAGAAAAACATGTGAGATAATTATGCAATCATATAGATAATCAGGCAGCAAAGATGAGCATCAGAGCATACTTGATTTTCAATGAGTATATGACATTGCATTGAAAATAGAATGTTGTTCAGAAGCATAAAAAGATAGTTCAGAGCTTCTGATCAGAGCATTCTTTGTTCAGACATAGTTGTTCAGTAATATTTGTTCAGTATCAGAGCAAATCTGAGCTATTTTAAACAAAATGGTTCAGATCATATGTCTACTGATACCAACTGAAGGTTTTTAATGCTTCTGAACTTATATCAGAACCTGATACCAAAATATGGTTCAGTGCTGATACCAAGATATAGCATTTGGTTCAGTGTGGACTTAAAAGTGCAAGTGCTGCTGAAATCTTTTAGACCAACTGATACCAATTTTTAAAATAAGTTCTAAAAGCTGAACATTGTCTGATACACATTGAGCATTTGAAAAAAAATGTGTTTGTGTTAAAACAGTTTAAAAACAGACTGATACCAATTGAAATTAAAGCAAATTTAGCAGTTGATACCAAAACAGAAAATCACATTTTTATATTGATGACTTTGGGAGGGATAGAGTATAAACTTTCAAAGCTTTAATCATCATTGCCCAGGGTTATACTTATCAGATTCTGACCAAACATTAGATTTCTATCAGATTCAGTAGTCAGAAAATCCAGGTTCTGATCCTTCAGACTCTGAAGTTTTTCAGGCTTAACTTTCTTCAGATTCTCAGAAAATGAGTGTCTGATAAGTCTTAGCTTATGATAAACTCAGAATCAAGGATTTCATTCAGATTCAAGCACATTTTCAAGAGATAAAGTGCATGTTCAGATTCTTTTTAATAAAATTGAATCTTTCTTCTGTTAGTGGTTTTGTGAATATGTCAGCCCATTGATGATCAGTATCAATGAACTGAATATCTAAAACACCCTTCTGAACATAATCTCTTATAAAATGATGTTTTATTTCTATGTGCTTGGCTCTAGAATGCAGAATTGGATTTTTAGACAGACATATTGCAGCAGTGTTATCACAATAAATTGGAATGTTATCTGCATGAATCTGATAATCCTCTAATTGATGTTTCATCCAGAGCAGTTGTGTGCTACAACTTGCAGCTGAGATGTATTCTGCTTCTGCTGTTGACAAAGCAATGGTTGCTTGTCTCTTGCTGGCCCAGGATATCAGATTCTCACCAAGAAACTGACAGTTTCCACTGGTGGACTTTCTTTCAATCCTGTCTCCAGCATAGTCAGCATCACAGAATCCAACTAGCTTATAATTCAGAGATTTCTTATACAGAAGTCCCAAATTAGTTGTTCCTTTCAGATACCTAAAGATTCTCTTGACAGCAGTCATATGAGATTCTCTAGGATCTGACTGGAATCTAGCACACAGACATACACTAAATAAAATATCTGGCCTAGAAGCAGTTAAGTATAAAAGAGAACCTATCATACCTCTGTACAACTTCTGATCTACTTTAGAGCCATTGTCCTCTTTGCTTAAGGTGCAGGTGGGATGCATTGGTGTTGTCATCAGCTTGCAAACATCCAGCTGGAACTTCTTCAGAAGCTCCTTAGTGTATTTGGACTGATGAACATAGACACCATCTTTGCATTGGTTGATTTGAATTCCCAAAAAGAATTTCAGCTCACCCATCATGCTCATTTCAAATTCATCCTGCATTAACTTTGAAAACTCTTTGCAAAGGGAGGCATTAGTAGAACCAAATATGATATCATCAACATATATTTGCACAATTAAGATTTCTTTCTTAACAGTTTTCCTAAAGAGTGTATTATCAACTTGACCTCTTACAAAACCATTTTTAATTAAGAAATTGCTTAGTCTTTCATACCAAGCTCTGGGAGCTTGTTTCAGACCATACAAAGACTTCTTAAGTTTAAAAACATAATCTGGATTTTTAACATCTTCAAAACCAGGAGGTTGTTTTACATACACTTCTTCAGAAATTACACCATTTAAGAAAGCACTCTTAACATCCATTTGGTACAAGATGATATCATGATTAACAGCATAAGAAAGAAGTAACCTGATTGCTTCCAGTCTTGCAACTGGAGCAAAAGTCTCAGTGTAATCAATTCCTTCTTGCTGGCTGTACCCTTGAGCTACTAATCTAGCTTTGTTTCTAATCACTTCTCCTTGTTCATTGAGCTTGTTCCTGAACACCCACTTTGTTCCAATGATGTTCTTATGATCAGGTCTTGCAACAAGATCCCAGACATCATTCCTTTGAAACTGGTTCAGTTCTTCTTGCATTGCTACAATCCAGCCATCATCACCAAGTGCTTCATCAGCAGTTGTAGGCTCAATCATGGATAGCAGGCCAAGCATAGACTCATTCTGACTGAATGCTGATCTTGTCTTCCTTGGACTGTTCTTGTTTCCAATGATCAACTCCTCAGGATGTGAAGACTTGTATTTGAATGAGGTTCTGGGTGGATTAGCTTCTGAAGAACCATCAGGGATTTGTTCAGAACCATGCTCGTCTTGATTTGCTTCAGGAGTAGTGTCTTTATCAGAGAGTTTCTCAAATTCTTCATTGTTTTCAGCTTCTGAACCTTCATCAGACTCTGAACTGGGTTCAGCTTCTGAAGATTCTTCTGAGATTCTGACATCTGCAAAACTCTCAACCAACTCTGGTATTTCATTACCAGGCTTCTTATCATCAAACCTAATATGTATAGCTTCTTCAACAACATGTGTTTCAGAATTATACACCATGTATGCCTTAGATCTCTCTGAGTATCCTAAAAAGGTACCCTTTTGAGCCTTGGCATCAAATTTCTTTAGGTAGATTTTATTGTTTAGTATGTAACATGTACAACCAAACTAATGAAAATAAGAAATACTTGGTTTTCTTCCTTTAAATAGTTCATATGCTGTTTTATTCAGAATAGGTCTGATATAGATCCTGTTCTGAATATAACATGCTGTGTTTACAGCTTCTGCCCAAAAGTACTTAGCAATTTTGGATTCATGGATCATGGTTCTGGTCATTTCCTGTAAAGATCTGTTCTTTCTCTCTACAACTCCATTTTGTAGTGGAGTTCTAGGAGATGAGAACTCATGGATAATTCCATGATCTTCACAAAAATTTTCAAATGGTTCATTTTCAAATTCCCCACCATGATCACTTCTGATTTTTAAAACTTTCAAATCAGTTTCATTTTGTACTTGTTTGCAGAATTTGAAAAACACATCATATGTTCATTTTTGGTTCTAAGGAATTTAACCCAAGTCCACCTACTATAATCATCAACAGTCACAAGTCCATACTTCTTCCCATTGATTGAAGCTGTTCCAACAGGACCAAACAAATCAATGTGAAGGAGTTCTAAAGGTTTTGAGGTGGAAACAATGTTCTTAGATTTAAAAGAAGTTTTAGAAAATTTTCCAATTTGGCATGCTGAACATAGAGCATCTGAGTGATAATCAATGCTGGGTAGGCCTCTAACCAGCTGTAACTTGCTAAGCTTAGAGATAAGTCTCCAGTTAGCATGTCCCAGCCTTTTGTGCCAAACCCATTTCTCATCACTCACAGACAGAAGGCAAACTACCTTATGCTGAACCAATTCAGAAAATTTTATTTTATAAACATTGTTTTTCCTACTACCTTTGACACTACAGACTTATTTTCATAGTTGATTACAGTGCAAGTGTTCTTATTAAACAAGACTTCATAATTACTATCACATAATTGACTTATGCTAAGTAAATTATGTCTAAGTCCATCTACCAGCCAAACATCATCAATGTACAGGGAAGAATTACCTATCTTACCAGTACCAATGATCTTTCCTTTCTGACTTCCTCCAAACCCCACAGTTCCTCCCTCTTTCAGAGTCAGGGTTTGGAACATAGACTTGTCCCCTGTCATATGATGCGAGCATCCACTGTCCAGGTACCAGGACCTTTCCTTTTCTCTGGATGACAAGCATATCTGCAATTGAAATGATCTCAGACTTAGGTACCCAGATTTTCATGGGTCCTTTGGGGTTAGTCCTGAAAGGTTTTGGCTTTTTCATCTTGTGTCTGAAGTTATGATATCCAGACTTGTTCTGATACTTTGGATATGAATCCTTGTATCTTGAATAAGTCTGAGTTTCAGAACCTGAGTTCTTCAGAACCTGAGTTCTCAAAGGCTTGGACTCAGATTTCTTCAGAACTATTTAAAGGAAGCAAGCAAAAGCAAACCAATCAGTTTTCTGCTTCTAATTGTTTTAAGAAAGGCAAAACTGAAGCTTGCCTTGTGTCTGAAGCTAACAAAGTTAAAATTCTGAGGAAATCAGAACCAAAGCACTCAAAGGGTCTGACTTTAAACAACTCAGAACCAAAGACTCTCAAGTCTCAGGTTCTGAAGAAATCTGAGTCCAAACCTTTGAGAACTCAGGTTCTAAAGAACTCAGGTTCTGAAACTCAGACTTATTCAAGATACAAGGATTCATATCCAAAGTATCAGAACAAGTCTGAATATCATAACTTCAGACACAAGATGAAAAAGCCAAAACCTTTCAGGACTAACCCCAAAGGACCCATGAAAATCTGGGTACCTAAGTCTGAGATCATTTCAATTGCAGATATGCTTAACATCCAAATAAAAGGAAAGGTCCTGGTACCTGGACAGTGGATGCTTGCATCATATGACAGGGGACAAGTCTATGTTCCAAACCCTGACTCTGAAAGAGGGAGGAACTGTGGGGTTTGGAGGAAGTCAGAAAGGAAAGATCATTGGTACTGGTAAGATAGGTAATTCTTCCCTGTTCATTGATAATGTTTGGCTGGTAGATGGACTTAGACATAATTTACTTAGCATAAGTCAATTATGTGATAGTAATTATGAAGTCCTGTTTAATAAGAACACATGTACTGTAATCAATAACAAAGATAAGTTTGTAGTGTTCAGAGATAGCAGGAAAAACAATGTTTACAAAATAAATTTTTCTGAATTGGTTCAGCAGAAGGTAGTTTGCCTTCTGTCTGTGAGTGATGAGAAATGGGTTTGGCACAAAAGGCTGGGACATGCTAACTGGAGACTCATCTCTAAGCTTAGCAAGTTACAGCTGGTCAGAGGCCTACCTCAGATTGACTATCACTCAGATGCACTGTGCAGTGCATGCCAAATTGGAAAGTTTTCAAAAACTTCTTTTAAATCTAAGACCATAGTTTCCACCACTAAACCTTTAGAACTTCTTCACATTGATTTGTTTGGTCCTGTTGGAACAGCTTCAATCAATGGGAAGAAGTATGGACTTGTGATTGTTGATGACTATAGTAGGTGGACTTGGGTTAAATTCCTTAGAACCAAAAATGAAACATACGATGTGTTTTACAAATTCTGCAAACAAGTACAAACTGAAACTGATTTGAAAATTTTAAAAATCAGAAGTGATCATGGTGGGGAATTTGAAAATGAACCTTTTGAAAAATTTTGTGAAGATCATGGAATTATCCATGAGTTCTCATCTCCTAGAACTCCACAACAAAATGGAGTTGTAGAGAGAAAGAACAGGTCTTTACAAGAAATGGCCAGAACCATGATCCATGAATCCAAAATTGCTAAGTACTTTTGGGCAGAAGCTGTAAACACAGCATGTTATATTCAGAACAGGATCTATATCAGACCTATTCTGAATAAAACAACATATGAACTGTTTAAAGGAAGAAAACCAAGTATTTCTTATTTTCATTAGTTTGGTTGTACATGTTACATACTAAACAATAAAATCTACCTAAAGAAATTTGATGCCAAGGCTCAAAAGGGTACCTTTTTAGGATACTCAGAGAGATCTAAGGCATACAGGGGTGTATAATTCTGAAACACATGTTGTTGAAGAAGCTATACATATTAGGTTTGATGATAAGATGCCTGGTAATGAAATACCAGAGCTGGTTGAGAGTTTTGCAGATGTCAGAATCTCAGAAGAATCTTCAGAAGCTGAACCCAGTTCAGAGTCTGATGAAGGTTCAGAAGCTGAAAACAATGAAGAATTTGAGAAACTCTCTGATAAAGACACTACTCCTGAAGCAAATCAAGACCAGCATGGTTCTGAACAAATCCCTGATGGTTCTTCAGAAGCTAATCCACCCAGAACCTCATTCAAATACAAGTCTTCACATCCTGAGGAGTTGATCATTGGAAACAAGAACAGTCCAAGGAAGACAAGATCAGCATTCAGTCAGAATGAGTCTATGCTTGGCCTGCTATCCATGATTGAGCCTACAACTGCTGATGAAGCACTTGGTGATGATGGCTGGATTGTAGCAATGCAAGAAGAACTGAACCAGTTTCAAAGGAATGATGTCTGGGATCTTGTTGCAAGACCTGATCATAAGAACATCATTGGAACAAAATGGGTGTTCAGGAACAAGCTCAATGAACAAGGAGAAGTGATCAGAAACAAGGCTAGATTGGTAGCTCAAGGGTACAGCCAGCAAGAAGGAATTGATTACACTGAGACATTTGCTCCAGTTGCAAGACTGGAAGCAATCAGGTTACTTCTTTCTTATGCTGTTAATCATGATATCATCTTATATCAAATGGATGTTAAGAGTGCTTTCTTAAATGGTGTAATTTCTGAAGAAGTGTATGTTAAACAACCTCCTGGTTTTGAAGATGTTAAAAATCCAGATTATGTTTTTAAACTTAAGAAGTCTTTGTATGGTCTGAAACAGGCTCCCAGAGCTTGGTATGAAAGGCTAAGCAACTTCTTGATTAAAAATAATTTTGTAAGAGGTCAAGTTGATAATACACTGCTTCAGGAAAACTGTTAAGAAAGAAATCTTAATTGTGCAAATATATGTTGATGATATCATATTTGGTTCTACTAATGCCTCCCTTTGCAAAGAGTTTTCAAAGTTAATGCAGGATGAATTTGAAATGAGCATGATGGGTGAGCTGAAATTCTTTTTGGGAATTCAAATCAACCAATGCAAAGATGGTGTCTATGTTCATCAGTCCAAATACACTAAGGAGCTTCTGAAGAAGTTCCAGCTGGATGATTGCAAGCTGATGACAACACCAATGCATCCTACCTGCACCTTAAGCAAAGAGGACAATGGCTCTAAAGTAGATCAGAAGCTGTACAGAGGTATGATAGGTTCTCTTTTATACTTAACTGCTTCTAGGCCAGATATTTTATTTAGTGTATGTCTGTGTGCTAGATTCCAGTCAGATCCTAGAGAATCTCATATGACTGCTGTCAAGAGAATCTTTAGGTATCTGAAAGGAACAACTAATTTGGGACTTCTGTATAAGAAATCTCTGAATTATAAGCTAGTTGGATTCTGTGATGCTGACTATGCTGGGGACATGATTGAAAGAAAGTCCACCAGTGGAAACTGTCAGTTTCTTGGTGAGAATCTGATATCCTGGGCCAGCAAGAGACAAGCAACCATTGCTTTGTCAACAGCAGAAGCAGAATACATCTCAGCTGCAAGTTGTAGCACACAACTGCTCTGGATGAAACATCAATTAGAGGATTATCAGATTCATGCAGATAATATTCCTATTTATTGTGATAACACTGTTGCAATATGTCTGTCTAAAAATCCAATTCTGCATTCTAGAGCCAAGCACATAGAAATAAAACATCATTTTATAAGAGATTATGTTCAGAAGGGTGTTTTAGATATTCAGTTCATTGATACTGATCATCAATGGGCTGACATATTCACAAAACCCCTAACAGAAGAAAGATTCAATTTTATTAAAAAGAATCTGAACATACACTTTATCTCTTGAAAATGTGCTTGACTCTGAATGAAATCCTTGATTCTGAGTTTATCATAAGCTAAGACTTATCAGACACTCATTTTCTGAGAGTCTGAATAAAGTTAAGCCTGAAAAACTTCAGAGTCTGAAGGATCAGAACCTGGATTTTCTGACTTCTGAATCTGATAGGAATCTAATGTTTGGTCAGAATCTGATAAGTATAACCCTGGGCAATGATGATTAAAGCTTTGAAAGTTTATACTCTATCCCTCCTAAAGTCATCAATATAAAAATTTGATTTTCTGTTTTGGTATCAATTGCTAAATTTGCTTTAATTTCAATTGATATCAGTCTGTTTTTAAACTGTTTAGCACAGACACATTTTTCAAATGCTCAATGTGTATCAGACATGTTCAGTTTTTAGAACTTATTTCAAATGCTATATCTTGGTATCAGCACTGAACCATATTTTGGTATCAGGTTCTGATAGAAGTTCAGCAGTATTAAAACTTTCAATTAGTATCAGGCTCTGATATAACCCTTCAGTTGGTCCTTGATCTGAACAATTTTGTTTTAAAAATGAGTTAGACATATGATCTGAACCATTTAATTTAAAATAGCTCAGATTTGCTCCGATACTGAACAAAATCTATTGAACAACCATGTCTGAACACAGAATGCTCTGATCAGAAGCACTGAACTTTTTCTGCATCTGAACAACATTCTATTTTCAATGCAATGTCATATACTCATTGAAAATCAAGTATGCTCTGATGCTCATCTTTGCTGCTTGATTATCCATATGATTGCATAAATATCTCACATATTTTTCAACCCCCCCCATTCTGAACCTTTTTGAAATGTTTTTCAAACTCTCTTGGAAAAAGGGAAGAAATTCCTAAAGGGGGAGATATTTTGTTTTTAATCCTTCTTTTCTAAAAACTTTTTGTTGATGACAAAAGGGGGAGAAAGTAAAACAAGTATTAAGGCACCTGAGCTCACAATATAAGTTAAATTATGTCAATATATTAACTTATGTAAGGGGAGTAAAAGGTATTAAAGCCTGAGGCTCTGAACATAAGTTAAAGTTCTGATTGAATTTAACTTATGAGAACTGATTTTAATTCTTAGCCTCTGAAATTAATTTTGTGAGATATACATAACTCTTAGTGAGTTAAATTGAATTTAAAATAACTTGGATAAGACTCAGGGAGCTTACAAAACTCATCCTGTGGATTATCAGACTTAGGGGGAGAGCTTACGAACCTCAGAACCTGAAGTCAGCAAGTTATTTACAATTCTGAGTGTTAATTTCACCTTATTGTTTTAAGTTGAGTTTAATTAACATGAATAAGAATCAAGGGGAGCTTACAAACCTAACCTTGAGGATTGTCAGACCTAGGGGGAGCTTACAAACCTCTCCTGAAGTCAGATTGTTAATTAAACTTAACAACAATTCTGAAATTTTCACATTTGTGATTTTAAACTGAACTTAATTAACTTGGATCAGACTCAGGGGGAGCTTACAAAACTCACACCCTGCAGTTAACTTGTTAATTAAGTTAACAACAATTTTCTGATTAATACTTGTGTTTGTCATCATCAAAAAGGGGGAGATTGTTGGAACAAAATGTGTTAAACAACTCTCTTCTGAATTAAGAGGGAGATTGTTGAAACATTATGTGTAAACATATCTCTCTTTATGGTTTTGATGATAACAAAGGTGTTAAATAGAAAATTGGTTATTTGCTAATGCTTTGTTCAAGTGATTTCAGAACCACATGTTTTATGATTGATTATTGATAATGGTTATGAAAGAACAAGCTTAGAGCAAGAAAGGAAAGCTTAGAAGCAAGTTGCAAAGCTGGAAGAAGTCTGAAGAGTGCTCCTGAAGTGGTGCTACTGATCAGCTTCTGAAGGGAAGTCTGAAGCCTGCGTCTGAAGACAGCTTCTGAAGGAAGTCAACAAAAGTCAACATCTGAAGACAGCTTCTGAAGTCTGAGTCTGAAGGTCAACGCAAAGTCAACGTCTGAAGAAGTGCTTCTGATGAACAGTGCTCCTGAAGAGAGCTTCTGATGCACTGTACACACAGAAGCTTCTGAAGGCTGATGTGGCAAGGAAAGCAACTGGTACTGTGCGCATTTAATGCCTGGATGTGTCAGAACAACCCAATGGAACAGTTGTCTCCCTGACTCAAACATTCCCCAGCTTTTAAGGAAAGATAATTCAAAAATGGCTGCTGCTCTGTTTTCTGGAAATAGTTCAGCACACAATTTCAGCTATCCTAGCTCACAACTTGCAACGACTATTTTCCTAATCTCAGCAAATCTTCAACAGCTCTAATTTCCTCTATAAAAGGAAGAAGATTTGAAGAAGAAATTTGCTAAGACTCTTGAAACTAAATTGCTGAACCTGTGCTCTGTTTTGCTGTCAAGTTCAAAATCTCTTAGAAATTCTCTTAGTCTTTGTAACTTAGAATTTCTTAAGGTTAAGAGTCTTAACCTGTGTTGTATTAAGAGAACACCTCTGATATTTTATCAAGTGTTCAACCCAAACTTATCTTCTTTGTAAATCAGTTTGGTGTCTAAGTCTTAGTCTGCGTACTAAGCATTGTAAGTCTCTTAACTAAAGGGAAATCGACATATAAAGTGCAGCGGAAGTTTAAAAATTTTGATTTCCTTTCCTTGGATCATTACGAATATGCCATGAACCAGTGATAGAATTGTTACCTCTTAGTGCAGAAACTGTTTCTTTGATCACAGCTGAGCAAGTAAGCAAAGCCTCTACTCGTCCACACGAACGGCTTCCTTTGATTCCCGGTGCTAGCCAAGCGATCAGAGGTTAGGGAGAGAAACAGGGTTACGGTTTTGCTTTAGGGTTACACGAAAAGCACTAGCTGATTTCAGCACTAGAGCTTCTATTTATAGAACTCCTTGCTGCACAAAATCAGCTTGAGCTTCAAAAGCCCATTAGCCCATCAGCTTCCGCTAACTAATTAGCGCCTATTGCTAAACGTACCCCATCATATAAGTACTACTTATATTTCTCCTTTTTACCGTTCTTTTGTGTGTGACCCTATAGGTTCTTGTAACGTTGGCAATAATATTAAATCCTATATTTAATATTATAAACAGTGAGCGGTATCTAGCAACACATCACTGCTACCCAAGTGACAAGAATGTCAAGTGATCTGACGAAACCTTTTCCATGATAATATCTATGTGTACGATTACTCCTTTGTCCTAATATCTTTATTGAACACAAGGCATAGATTACGTCACCCTTGTTTAGTTCAATATCTATATTTCTTGATCCCGAAATATACTGAACAACGAATAAGTCCAATATCTCATATTGACTTAATTCGGCATGGCCATGCATTTTTCCAGTCATATTCCATCAAGAGGCCTAAAGATATATCTCCTGTTATGAGGAGGGACAAATCCCATCTAGGACACTCATGTCCCTCAGCATGATTCGTCAAGTGCCCATTAACCAACGTTATAGTCATCTTGTTACAGACAACGTTTGAATGGCAATAAAACACTTGAGTCCACATCTAGGGATCATAGTGGTTTCAGGTCTAAGAGTGATATACACTATTATCATTGTGAGAATAACTTATGACGATTTCATAACATACTATGTAGTATTCTCACGATGGGTCAATCCAGTATAAATATTACTCCTAATATTTATACCTATGTATAGACTTAATATCTCATATTCATGACCCATGAGATGTGGTCATCAGTCTACATACATAATAGTCTCCATGCTTTAATATTATCCCAATTCATATTAAAGCTTGACTACGGATACATTTAAGAATAGTGTTCTTTCGTTGATGTAATCTCATGATTAAGTCACACTTAATATTCCATCACATGAACCAACTATTCTAGGGACTTTATTTATCTTATAACAAGTGTAATAAAGAACGCCATATTTTATTCAATAATAAAAGTCATGATACATATAAAAGTTTGACATAAACTATTGGCCTCTAGGGCTTATACCAACATTAACTTAGTGTTTTGAGCAAGCTGAAGCCTCTTCCTTTGTGGTTGAGCATTGGGAAGTCTCTTGACTTGGTGTCTTGAGCATTAGAAGCCTCTTCCTTTGTGGTTGAGCAATTGGAAGCCTCTTCCTTGGTGGTTGAACAACTGGAAGTCTCTTCCTTAGTGGTTGAGCATTTGTAATCAACTGATTATAGTGGAAATCTCTTGTTGGAAAACAAGGGGACTGGACTCTTCCCTTCTCTATTTACTTGTTAATCCGCTGCAAACACTCTTTGAAAACAATTCATAACTTGCTTCTGAACTAATCTTAAGTTTTGAGAAGAAAAGATCCAAGTTTTTGAGTCATACAATTCAACCCCCCCTTCTTGTGTGTGTTTTTCTCACCTTCAGTATTGAGATTCCATCTTCAATAATATCCCAAAGTGAGTCATCAATACCAATTATATGACTGTACATTTTACTCTTCCACCAAGAGAACTTTTCAGGATCACCAGTAAACATTGGGGGTTTATTGTGTGACCTGGATTTTCTATCATCAGTACCATAGTCATATTGTACATAAGTATGTCTACCACCAGGGGGAGCAGGAGGAGGAGATGAATCTTCATTATCAGATGACATGTTTTTCCCAGGATCCTACTGACACACTGTTAAGTGTTAATATCAGAACCGGAGCTCTGATACCAACTGAAGGTGAGAAAAACACACAAGAAGGGGGGGGGGGGTTGAATTGTGTGGACTCCAAAAACTTGGTTTCTTTCTTTTCAAAACTTAAGTTAAGTTCAGAAGCTGATATGAATCAGTTCTGAACTATTTCTCAAAGAGTATTGCAGCGGATTCAATATGAAAAGAGAGAAGGAAAGAGAGACACACAAAGATTTATACTGGTTCCTTCCAAATGTTGGAAGTAGTCCAGTCCCCTTGTTTTCCAACAAGAGATTTCCACTATAATCAGATGATTACAATTGCTCAACCACTAAGGAAGAGACTTCCAGTTGCTCAACCACAAAGGAAGAGGCTTCCAATTGCTCAACCACCAAGGAAGAGGCTTCTAATGCTCAAGACACCAAGTCAAGAGGCTTCCCAATGCTCAGACACAAAGTACTGAGACTTCCTGACTCAGACCACAAAGGAATGAGGTTACAGCTTGCTCAAAAAACTAAGTTATGAGACTTACAATGCTTAGTACGCAGACTAAGACTTAGACCAAACTGATTTACAAAGAAGGTAAGTTTCGGTTGAACACTTGATAAAATATCAGAGGTGTTCTCTTAATACAACACAGGTTAAGACTCTTAACCTTAAGAAATTCTAAGTTACAACAGATAAAAGAATTTCTAAGAGGTTTGTGAACTTTGAGTTTTGACAGCAAAACAGAGCAAGTTTCAGACAGATTTTATCCAAGAGTCTTAGCAAAAATCTTCTTCAAATCTTCTTCCTTTTATAGAGGAAATTAGAGCTGTTGAAGACTTGCAGAAATTAAGCAAAGAGCCGTTGCAAATTGAGAGCTAGGATAGCTGCAATTGTGTGCTGAACTTTTCCAGAAAATAGAGCAGCAGCCATTTTTGAATTTGCTTTCCTTAAAAGCTGGGGAATGTTTGAGTCAGGGAGACAACTGTTCCATTGGGTTGTTCTGACACATCCAGGCATTAAATGCGCACAGTAACAGTTGCTTTCCTTACCACATTAGACTTCAGAAGCTTCTGCATGAACAGTACTTCAGAAGCACTTCTTCAGACTCAGACTTCAGAAGCAGGTCTTCAGACGTTGACTTTTGTTGACTTCCTTCAGACTCAGACTTCAACAGCTGTCTTCAGACGCAGGCTTCAGACTCTCACTTCAGGAGCACCACTTCAGGAGCACTCTTCAGACCCAGTTTTCTTCTAGCTTTGCAACATTGCTTCTAAGCTTTCCTTTCTTGCTCTAAGCTTGTTCTTTCATAACCATTATTAATTACCAATCATTAAACACGTGGTTCTGAAATTACTTGAACAAAGCATTAGCAAATAACCAATTTTCTATTTAACACTTTTGTTATCATCAAAACAACAAAGAGAGACATGTTTATACATAATGTTTTAACAATCTCCCCCTTAATTCAGAAGAGAGTTGTTTAACACATTTTGTTCCAACAAAATTAGCGGTTCAACTAGTTGATAGATGTAAAATGACATAAAAGGACATTTTTATATCATTCAATTTTTTATGAAGACAAGAACAACATACATTAATAATAATAATAATAATAATAATAATAATAAAAATAATAATAATAATAATAATAATAATAATAATAATAACAACAACAACAATATCATTGTCATTTAAGTACAAATTAAGATAATCTTAACTACAATTATATTAATCCAAAATAATAATAAAAATAAGTATATCGCCTAATATTCCATAATAAAGCAGTAATATTGTTATGAATTTTCTTTGTCTTTGTTGATCTCCCTGATCTCCCCTCTGGTCTTTCACTACATTGATTACCATCAACAATATCCTGAAGTTCATCATGAGGGGTAAAACTGGTATTCCCTGTATTTAATACATTTATTTTTTATTTTAAATTATAATAAAACATAAGGGGTAAACCTGATATTTAAATAAAATAGTAAGGGTAAAAGAGAAAGAAAAAACAATAAGTATAAGCTCAAACGCTACTTGAAATAGCGTCTGAAAAATAAGCTATAAGCTCCTGAAATAAGCTATAAGCTCCTGACGAAAAGACTGTTACCAAACAGGTCTTTTTTTGCCAGACAAGCTTATAAGCTATAAGCTATAAAACATAAGCTTGTTTTTGTGTCTTGCCAAACAGACTCCAAGTGTCCCATAATTGTTTTAGGCTAATATGTTCATGATATTTTGGATGTTCTTGAGTGAAATTGCTAATTTTGGATTTCACTCTTAAAAATATTGGCTCAATATTTTTTCAAGTTTATTTTTTTAAGGAAAATACTAACAAGTGTCCGAGAATTATTTTGAAACTTGTGTAGTAAACCTCTTAAAAGTGTAAAAAAATATATCATTTTCAATACAAATTTACTTTGTTTTGTTTCCTTAACAAAGATCTCATGGAAGGTTTGCCACCTGCTTCTTCGTCTACAACAATGGGTAAGGGAACAGGTAGTTTCGGTAAGAGAAGGAACAAGACCTACACACTCTGTGTTAGGTGTGGTCATCGCAGTTTCCATCTCCAGAAGAGTCGCTGCTCAGCATGTGCTTACCCAGCTGCACGTGTCAGGAAATATAACTGGAATGAGAAGTCTATTAGGAGAAAGACTACTGGAACTGGTAAGATGAGGTACTTGAGGAATGTGCCTCGCAGATTTAAGAGTGGATTCAGAGAAGGTACCGAAGCTGCACCCAGAAACAAGGGAGCAGCTGCTTCTACCTAAGTCTTTGAAACATTGCTTTTTGCTGGGCTAATTAATGATAGGAGATAAGATTTTTGTTTAGGGGCATGGATCTTTCAAACAATATTCTATCTGTTGTTTTCATTTCCCTTCTTTCAATATGAATTTAACTATGTTACGTCAGGATTGCAAGACATTTTTGTTGTTAAATGAGAATTTGAGTTGGATAAAAAAAAAACAAAGATCTCATGGACACCGATTAACATGATCTTTTTTTAATTGACATATACTACATCTTTATATACCAACTTTTCGAAACTAATATAGAATGAAACCTTGTGTCCAATAGATGATGACTTTAGACATGTTTAACCATCTAATTGTGATAGAACAAATTAGCGTCAATCAAAACTTTTAAGTGTTATGTCAGAGAAAAGGGGTTTTGAGCCAATGCTTTAGTCTTAACATATTTTGTTAATTCAATGTAATTTTAGACAAATAGTTACAGTGATTGTACCGTGATTACCATGTAATGACAAAAGAGGGTATCCAGAAGACCTAATTTATTTTTACAATTGGTTTCAATCTAAGTATTTTTATTTTCCCTGAATCTAAATCATATGTCAAGTGTACCCCTTAATTTTACAATCCTAGTAACTTGTAAATTACTGAGTTTAGAGATTAAGAACAACCCCGTGGATACAAATATTTTTTATTACTTGACCACTTTTTGTACACTTGCCAAATATCGATCAAATTTTGGCTTAAAATTGTTTTCTAGTTTATCCTTTTAATTGACATATACATCTTTGTATACTAACTTTTCGAAAGTAGAAACCTTGTATCAAAATATAATTGTTAAATGGGTGGAACCACATCCCAAGATATAGCTCAATGTGTGAGGGTCCATAATCCCAACCATTTATACACTCAACTCCTTCTTAATATTATCATCGAGATTAACAGTAAACATCTTTGTTTCAAATGTAGCATTGAAGATGGATTATTTGGTCCAGGAACATTAATGGTAATTTCACTACTAAAAGTGGATATTTGTGGCTTCTTCAGCAAAAAGAAGGCATCGTTGTTTCTTATCTTGACGATACACAATCTTTTGATCTTGGACTTGGAAGCTTCATCTTCCGTAAAAAATCAAACTTCCATAACTTTGTCCATACTTTATCTTTGTTACACCATCGTAATATGAGCACCTCTCCTTTGTGCGTGGGCTACAGTTTGGAAGCTCAATCCATGGAAGATACAATATTATCTTGTTTTCACACGCCTAACAATGAGAGTCTTGAAGGCAGAAACATTAAGTGGAAATCATTGAAAATCTTTGGCCCTATCATTAACGCAGATGGAAGCTGTTATCACAAACCTTCTCAGAAGAGATTTTGGTGGTCTCATTTGAAGCTCTAATGGTGTTTGGCATGCTGGACTTTCAGGTCTCATTATAGGTTCAGCTGACATCCTCCAATCAAAACTTTACGGTATTCATCGAGGGATAACTCTTGTTAAGGACGTGTGTATCTATGATTCAATCGTCTACACTAATTCTTCACTCTATATATTTGAAGCTTCTTGAGTCTCTAGATAACAGATTCCATAAAAGTCTGTTATCTTGATTAAAGACTCATTGTATGAGAATTTCCTCTTTTGCATTGTCCACATTATTTGTGATGGCAATCAAAGTGATGATTTTATGGCAAACTCAGTGTTTCTCCAACCATGAGCTCCTTCTTCACCCTTCTCCTCCTCATGGACTTAAGGGACATCCTTGAAGGGGATACATCATGAACTTTTTTTTTGAGATTGTAGTCATTTTCGTTTTTTTTTTTGTCTTTTGATTTAACCTTATAACAAAAAAAAACATTTTTCCCCCGAAATTTATTGTTAGTTGAAATGACACAGAAAATTGACACAATTGCGTAATGAGGCTTGTTGAGAGGTTTTGTAACAAGCATATTATGTATTTTTAATAGATATATATAGATAACAATGACACTAATATGAAATTTAAAGTTCGTTCTTTGAGGTTAACCGATGTTAAGAATAGATAACTAGAAGATTCGATAGATCAGGTATATAATTAGACACAATAGAAAAACAGGCAGACGAACACATTAATGTTTGTCTTTCCATTAATATAATATAATATAATGAATAATACACTTGAGGTTCAAATTTAAATTCCTTCATGGATGATTTTAAAATTACCATTATTATCACTACGATTAATATAAAAAAAAATACATTCCACGATTTTTATAAAAAAAATAATATAATGGAGAATAGTTTATTAAAAAAAATATAATGGAGAATAGTTCTTTTTACTACTCTCCCATCACAAATCAACAACATACATGCATGTATTCATTAATTTAAATAAAAATAATTGAAATTGAAATTTGATTATCCGTGTAAAAAATGACTTAAAATATAACCATATATTATTTCAAAGTCAGTTTAGTATAGATAAATTAAAATTCATAATTAAACTATATTAATTAACATCAATTTTAAATATATAATTTCAAAAATATTAAATCTATTTTCTTAATTAATAAAAATTTAAATTTCAACTAAACAGTAATCAAAATTTATAATCTTCTATACCTATATTTAAAGGGGACACATGATTCTCCAGTGACTATTTCACTTCCAATTTTATCATTCATTTAAATTATTATGTTTCAATTTTATCCCTTTTACTTTATTATTTAAATTATCAATTAAAAAATATTTTTTGACTAAATTAATTAAAAAATATTAAATCTTATTAATATAGGAACAACACCACTATAATAGGAATTAGTATCTTTGACTATGATAAAAGAGATTATTTTATTCTTATTTGGTCAAAACATTTGATCATTGTATATTACCAAAATTAATAGTATCTAATAAATTAAATAAATAACCCCTAAAAAAATTATATAAATAAATAAACAATTAGTATTAAAATAATTTGAAGCTTAAAAATAAATTTTAATTATTAAGATAATAATCGTATCAAATCAAAATTATTTTCTAGAAAGAAAAAAAAAGAAGAAAAGAAAATCAAAAGATAAAGTAACAATAAAAATTCAACAAACAACATATATAGTATATTTTAAAAAAACATATATAGTAAAATTTAAAAAGACAAATATTTAAACATTCCATTGACCGAGGATTTTACGTTTATCTTTCTAAAGAAAATTTTGTTTTAGTAATTTTAATTGATGGTGTTTTAATGAATAATTAATGGTTAATTAGAAATATTATTGAGAGGGTTGACTAAAATGAATGCATAAATTTGAGGCCAAGTTAATGATACAATATATAAGTTGGTTCTTTGTAAGCATTCATTTCATCCACCCCTTCTTGATCTTGCAAACTAGTGTTGCAGTCTAACTTCTCTTCGTTTTATTTTTCCCTCCCAAAAGCTAGCTAGACATGACATTATTGAAGCCAATTGCATTATTCGTTCTCATCTTGTACACTACTCTAGTTGTCCAACCAAACAATGCCAATGGTAGTATAATAGAAGAAACTTGCAACAAGACTCCAAATTACACCCTTTGCATTCAGTACCTAAAATCTGATCCTAGCAGCTCTGATGCAAGTGTCCTTCAGTTAGCAATAATCATGTTTCGTGTAATGGGAGACAAATCAGTGACTACCTTAAACAAAATCAATCAACTTCTTCCAACGATTCCTGGTATCACTCGTGCACACGTTGCACTTCTTCAATGTGTTGACTTGTACAAATCAATTGAGGTATTTAATGCTAGGAATGGCATAAATGCTTTGCAAAGAGACCCAAAACCCAAAACAGCAGAATATTATGCAAATCAGGCTATAAATAAAGCCAATGAATGTGAGGTTCACTTCACTGGGAAATTGGACGGTGGAACACCAGTCACTGATGAAAACAATGCTATGAATGATATAGGAAAAATTACAGCAGCTATTTGTCAATTAATACTACCATAGTTTTACTCAAAACATTTCATTATGGTTCGATAAAGTGACATAATTTGTAACAGGAAGTAAAAAATGGTTATTTTTTTATAAAGAAGAAAAATGTATTTTTAGAATAAGGTGATGAAAATTAACTTTTGCAAGTCTCGCGGAGCTTAATTTCCATGGTCCTCTCTTTGAATCCCCTGACCATACATTTTATGTTTTATTTTATTTTTTCTAACTTTGTTTCTTGCGCTTCAATTGACTTTTTCAACGTCATGTACTACTCTTCAATTGCTATATTATTTTTTTGGTTTTTTTTTGCGAACTTTGTTGGTCAATTGCTAAAATTTGTTTTTTAACGTTAATTTTGAAAAGGATAAAAACTTGAATTACTTTGATATGTCACAATCACATATGCTAATGTTGTATGTAAGCAATCTTTCAAAAGAAAAATCTTGTATGTAAGCAAGTTCCTCCATATCTGCTGCCAAAATCAGATAAAAGAACTGTCAAGAGTCTCACATCAGATAGAAGATTACCTGATAATGTGTTTATAAGTGGGACAATCCTCACCTCACAAGCTGGTTTTGTGGGACTGTGTTAGGTCCAACCACGATTTCTAAAATGGTATCAGAGCATCATATTAATCTTTCAATATGATCATTTAATGTCACGAAAGCCACTCTGGTATGACATTTTTACAAAAGGTCTTCCGCTGCAGCTGTTCGATGACTTCAGAGATGGTCTCAACATTCGTCAACCTCCACTTTCGACTACAGGGGTGTATTAGAATACGAAATATTCTTAGTCAACTTATGTATTGAATAGTCTTTAGTAATATCTATATGTAAATTAAATAGGCTTTAATTTTGTAGAACCAATGTGATTCAACACTTCTGTATATATACACATTTCATATATGAAAGAGGCAAGACAATTATTCTATTATGGTATCTGAGCCTCTTCAAGATCCATTGGACCAACTGCTATCAGGTTTCCGCTATCGGGCCACCCACAATTTATGTCCACGAACCAAGCCCAATAGTGCTGGTCGTGAGGGGGTGTGTTAAGAGTCTCACACCGAATAGGAGATGTCCTGACAATGTGTTTATGAGTGGGGGCAATCCTCACCTCACAAGCCAGTTTTGTGGGGTTGTGTTGGGTCCAACCACCATTTCTAAGATGGTATCAGAGCCTCTTCAAGATCCATTGGGCCACCTGCTATCAGGTTTCCGCTATCGAGCCACCCACCGTTTATGTCCACGAACCAAGCCCAATAGTGCTGGTCGTGAGGGGTTGTGTTAAGAGTCCTACATCGGATAGGAGATCGTCTGACAAAGTGTTTATAAGTGGGGGCAATATCCTCACCTCACAAGCCGGTTTTGTGGGGTTGTGTTAGGCCCAACCACGATTTCTAAGAAGAACAAAGAATTTATCAACGGACAAAAAATTACTAAGAGTGAGGGCGAGAGATAGGAAATGATGATGGGATAGAGAGAGGGAGAGAGAGAAATGTTGGAATACTAGTATGATACCCGTGCCAAACACGAGAAATTAACATATTTATAAAATATTAATAGAAAAAATATTATTTTGGTAGAAATTATAAAGCTAATATTATTATTGTATAGTTTTTGGAAAAAAAATGTATTATATAGTTGTATTAAAATATTTGGTTTTACAAATATAAAGTATACATGTTGTAGAGGTGTCAAAACTAAACCAACCCAAACTGAAAATTGTGAAAAACCGTGTTTGGTCTGGATGTGCTCAAGCCAATTTTTCACTCACCCGTGCGGTTCAGTTTGGCTTTTGGTTTTTGTTTTGCTACACAAACTGCAGACTTGCTTAATTGGAGGTGATTGGTATTTTTACCATGTTACTGTATGTGGTAGTTTCAGCAGGTTTGTTTTGGTTGTAGTATGTTTTATATCATATTGTGTTTCTTTGGGTACAATTTGGTGCTCTATTGATGTGTAATTAATCTTGCTCGCCCGATTATGACTTGTGATGTGTGTTGTAATTTAATTTTCATGTGTTCTCTTTTTAGTTCCTGGTATGTTTTCTTTCTTTAAAGGATCTAGCGTTGTGTTCGAATGAGTTTTATGTAGATTTTGAAAGTTTTATTTAGTTATTTTAATGTCTCTAAGGGTGTTTAATGTTTGTTAATGTGTGGTGCTTGGGGTTTTTCGCCTTTGTGAATTTACGTGTTACGCTTGACACAATATATTATTTTATTTATTATTATTGTTTTTATTATTATTCAAATATTTTGTTTTAAACTTTTGAATGGTGATTCAATTGAAAATTATGTGATTAAATACAATGTTGGTGTAAAATTGTTTTAGTCAGATATCCGATCCCAATTTATTAGTTTGCGACAATATGTTTGACAAATTTTTTAAATAAAATGAAATTATTTATTTTATTGATGTGGTGAAGAATTGTGATTAGGGATGTCATTTGTACTTGTAAGTGGGGATCTCCCGTGGAGACTACCTCGTTTGGAGTCTAGTAGGTGGGAAATTTCCCCCACTAGAATGAGATGGGGGAATGTCCTCTGATGGTGGTTTGGGGGCGGTGATAATACCCCCTCCCCTCGGAGACTTCTTCCCCGAATAGTTTATTGAAATAAACATATGTATATATTTAAGTATTTTATTTAAAATGTTATAGTTATTTGTCTTTTCATGCAATATTTGTACATATTTATATGTAATGTTTAACAATGTCTTAATTATTTTAGTTGTTATGCGATTAAATTTTAAATATTTTTACTTCCAAATTAATTGAATATTATAGAAATTCAATTAATTTTTTAAACTTACATAAACGATCTACATAATATAAAATTTCAAACTTAACGATAAGTTTTGTAAAGTATGTATACAATAAAAACTTGTTGACTGGTATAACATTTTATGACGACATTTTATAGGTTTTCACTGATGTAAAGATTTTTTTGTGTGTGTGTAATCAAATGAAAAAATTTAAAATATCGGTCACCTTTTAATCTTGAACTATAATCTTTTAAAATAATTTACTATATCATTAAAAACTTCAAGGCAATCTTGGTAAAAAAAACTTCAAGGTATTAAAAATTGGATCGAACCTATATCTGGTCCTTTTTCAACTAAAAATCATTTATTCATTAACTAGACTCTAACCCGTGCGATGCACGGGTTTGATATAGCTTCATATATAACTATTAAATTGGCTATATTATTATTTTTATAGTTACATTCAGTATTATGTTATCAAACTATCTCAAAAAACAACAAAAATAAAAGATGGACTGCAATAAAAATGAAAAATCAAAAGAAAAAATATATACAAAAGCTTGCACCAAGAAATTGGTCATAACCGCAAAAGCTGTTAAATCTATAAAAATGAAAAGGAAAAGAAACTGATATGTGGTAATCGAAAGAAAAAAAAATAATGAAAAGGAATTGCTATTTGGTAACCGAAAGAAAAAAATAAATAAAAAGGAACGCTATGTGGTAATTGAAAGAAAAAATAATAATGAAAAGGAACCGCTAATAATGAAAAAGAACTGCTATCAAAAAAGGAATTGCAACGACGTTAGTGACTTTTAAAAAAATGACATTTTCATGTGTTATCTGATTCAATTCCTTGCATATATTTTTTTTCATAAAAATTAATTAGGTCCGTCAAAAAGGGTGGTGTTATGGTTATTAGGTTCAATTGCAAGATGGTGAGAGAGATGAAAGTGAGTGAGAAATGATTTAGGGATTGTGAGATTGAAAGAAAGAGGACCCGAGAATTGTGTTGAATACACAACATTGAAACAATCACATGTCATAAAAAACATCAGTACCTTGGTGGTAAGAGTTGTGAATTGAAAGCATGTGGTACCTGGTTCGATCCCCACCAGAAGTTTTTAAGAACTAAAATTTAGGGCTAATCATTAGGGTTATGGCAACACTACTTAACATTTAGTATGAAAAAAGAACAATGAAGAAAAAGCTAAAATTCACACAATCACATATCAAAATCAATGATTTTCAAACCCTAATGTCAAGGATTCGAAATTAACAAAATTCAGACAATTAATATCAACACTGGTCATAATTTTTTGTCAATTCGATGAAAGATGGTGTGAATCGGTGAGAGAAAGTGAGTTACTGGCAATGATATTTACGGCGGTTAGTTGTTGGTGAGGTAGCAGTTGGGGCGGCGGCATGATGTGTGTGGAACAGTGAGAGAAAGTGATTTTCCGGCGGTGGCAGTTACGGCGGCATGTGTTGTTGAAGTGGCAATTGCAACGGTGGCAGGATGTTGTTATTGGGGTTACCGGCGGCGGTGAAAATGAAGTTGAATCGCATGATGTGTGTGAATGACATTCAATTTGTGTTCAAATGATGTTGCAATTCAGGGTTGTGAGAATGACTTGAAGTGAACTCGCATTTGTGCTAGATAAATAAAATTAAAGCAACTATAAGTCACAAAAAGCTTTAGTGATCCAGTGGTAACGGTTGTGATCTGCCAGAACTTGGTCCGTGGTTCAACTCTCAGCAGGAATTGTTTTTCATAAAATATTTTCAAAACCAAAAATTAGGGTTAGCCATTAGGGTTAGGTCAAGACTACCTAACATTTAGTATTATAAAGATAAAGATAAAGATATTACCAGTTTGTGTTTCCGAATTCCTTCTTTCTCAACCTTCATATTCGATTACATTCATGTTAAAAGAACAACTAAAATAAGCAAATTGAAAATAGTAAACATGTTTCAAAAGTCAAAGTGAGAAAACAAAGTAATGTTATAATCTAGTGTAGTGATTTTTGCAAATAAAAAGGCAGAATAAATAACTTCAAGTAATTAATATAATATATGAGAAACAAAAAGGTAGACAAAATTACACTAAAATTGTATCGATAAAAGTATATGAAAAGGAACTGCTATCAAAAAAGGAATTGCAATGATGTTAGTGGCTTTTAAAAAAATGACATTTTCATGTGCTACCTGATTCAATTCCTTGCAGACCTTTTTTTTCATAAAAATTAATTAGGTCTGTCAAAAAGGGCGGGGTTATGGTTATTAGGTTCAATTGCATGATGGTGAGAGAGATGAAAGTGAGTGAGAAATGATTTAGGAATTGTGAGATTGAAAGAAAGAGGGCCCAAAATTTGTGTTGAATACATATTATTGAAGCAATTGCATGTTATAAAAAACATCAGTACCTTGGTGGTAAGAGTTGTGATTTGGAAGCATGTGGTACCTGGTTCGATCCCCACTAGGAGTTTTTTCATAAAATTTTTTCAAAACCAAAAATTAGGGTATTATAATAAAGATAGAGATAAAGATTAAAACCAGTGGAAAAACCGAAGAACCGGTTAAAATCGATATAAACCGATAGTTCGCTCAACTTAGCTAGTTGGACTCTGTTTTCATTTATTTTCTGTTTTGAAGAAAAAACATGATCTTCATTCAGTTATTTTTCATACTTGTATATAAGTATATATCTAATAAATGACTGATTCCTCTCACCCTAAAAAATAAAATAAAAATTGTTATAAAAATGATGGAAAAATAAATTGCATATATAGCGATAATCGGGGTATACCATAAGTATTTTTTATTTTAGAGTAGGGAGTACACCATAAGTTAAAACTACAACTTGATACTCCTCGGCAAATTAAACTAAAAAATCCAAAAAAAATACTTGATACTACATATCTTTGTCAACAAATAATTATAGATTAAAATAAAAATATACATTTTCCTTAAAACTAAATCTAGTGTCAATTCCCTTAAAAAAAAAAACTCTAGTGTCAATTACATACAAATTAATTTGTATAAATGTCTTATTTTCAAATTATGAATGATAGGGTAACCAAAAAAATTATGAATGATAGACTATAGGAAAATATGTTTATTAGCATAATTGTATCACATTATACCAATATAGTGTGACATACTTGCTAGATACTTAAACTCTTTAATTATTTTGTCCAAGGTTTGATCCTTGACAATCTTGAATTTTTCAAAGAATAAAATTATCTTTCAATCTACTATATTGTGAAAATTAATGAATGAACTGTAACTATATTAGTCAATTAATATAATATATTTTTTTTTTTGCAGTTATAACCATTTACACTGCAACATATATGATGTTGTAACGGATGAATTAAAACTTACGTAAGAATCTACTAGGATCATCTCAATATACTCTGACTCTGACTATCTCTCACCACATCAGTATTGTACCATAGCCTGACAGCTCAAACCACAAGGATCTAGGAGTTATGAATGGACACAGTTGATATGGAATCATAGAAATTAACCATTTTTTTGGTAATTCAATAAATTCAAGAAAAAAAATTAGAATAGTGATTCTATGATTCAACTAAAGAGTAAGTGAGAATAGTACATCAAACTCATTCTATCAAGATGTTTATATAGAAAAATAAATAAGCATTAAAGGAAATTTCGGTTTTTTCCCAACAATAAATGTGGATTAATTTTTATTCTATTTAATAAATCAATAATATACTTCCGAACAATATTAATAAATAATAAGCGATAGAAAAATTATATATATTTGTATACACTATCAAACATATGTTGTATTAACTCTAGAAAACTATACAATCTTATTACGAAGAAAAATAATTTTTAAAATTCCTACATTATTCGATCAGGGACAGATCCATTTAAAGGCTATGTGTGGCTAAAGCTACACATCCAACTTCCTATTTTTTTAATTATAAATAAGGGTAATAGTTATTTTAGTCCCTGAATATGTAACGAGTAGTCACAATAGTCTCTCAATGTATTGAAATTCTAAAATAGTTTCTGATTTTGCACTTTGTTAGTCAAAATAGTCTCTAAAGTGACAATAAGTAAGTATCTTGAAGGACTATTATGACAATGTTAACGAATTATTTTAATGTTAGGGACTATTTTGACTAACAAAATGCACAATCGTAGACTATTTTGAAATTTTGATACATTGAGGGACTATTATGACTACTCGTTACACATTCAGGGACCAAAATGACTATTACCCCTTATAAATAAAACACAATATGTTAAGAATATGAACAACAAGTCAACAACCTTGTGCAAAATTTGTGGAAACAAATAAGTGCAACACATTTGTTATGATTTTGTAACACCCATACTAAATTATCTAGAATTTATAGCATGTGTATTATTCTGATACCGGATACATTAAAATTTTCAATAATAACAATACAATACAACTGAATGAGTACAATTGGCTCGTTTACACAATTAACCAAATATCATAAAATACACTTTCATATACATATATAAAATCTGACAACCTCCTGAGCTTGTCCATGACGAGCAACTGCACTCCATCCAACGTCCTCCTAAAGAATAACTTCATGAACATCTTGCTAACCTGTAAACCTGCACCAGAAGGATTGGGATGAGACATAATGTCTCAGTGAGCTCCAGCCCAACCTACTGTTGGCAACCACGGGGAAAACCTAGGGTCGCCGTGCCTACTCTTAGCGATCTTGGGGATACCTACGATCGCCGTCATTCTCTACATATTTCGCGATCAAGGGGAAACCTAGGATCGCTACATGTCTCAACCGTATCATATACTTATCATAATCTCATCTTAAACTTAAACTCATACTTAGTGATCTGGGGACATCCTATGATCACTTTCTTTCTCTGCTGACTACTCATCATATTCTCATAATAATTCATAAGTATTAATATACATCATTCTTAATTATAAAGTTAGTAAGTCAGCGTTGATCAAACAATAATTATCTTGGTTCATTTTACGGAGTGCATCCGGGTGGAGTAACCCCGAAGTACATCTCCCTTCTTACCTGTGAAATTCCTATCATATCAGGCTAACACCGGACTCCTCTTTTCTTTGTGTGGCTGCCCTCGCGAGCGGTTACTTCACCGTCCCAGCTGCCATTTATGGCGGTACTTCACGGGGACCCCCTGTATTCTAACTAGCGAGACTACAGGAGACACATTAACTTTCTTGACTTGGATGTGTAGCTGCCCTCACGAGCGGTAACTTCACCGTTCCGGCTGCCATTTAAGGCGGTACTTCACAGGAACCCCCTGTATACTAACTAATGAGCCTACAGGAGACACATCTAGTCATTTAATTACTTTGTTCTTATTCTTTATATATATATATATATACATATAACTTATAACTTATGCATATCTGATGCATTCTTTAAGTAATCAATTCCTAAATGCTTAACCCATAAAAGGTTCTGAACTTTGAATATTGAATCATTCTCATCAATTCTCATCTAAAGTACTTGTAAGTACTCCTAATACTTTACTATAAGCTTATGCATTCATCTGATGTTTATTCTTGTAATACTTAACCTATAATAAGGTCCTTGGCTTATCGTTCTCATAAGCCTCTTACTTGATCTTTGGAATACCCACTCTCAAGCTTATCTAAAGCTTTGATTGTTATAACTTTCCTTAAGCTTTGCACATAAATGGTGTACATCATCTTACTATCCTATCATAGGATCTAGACATATCGTTATCATATGTCGTACTTAGGGACTGACTATCCCACTTATTAATTTCCTGCTCCTCTTACCTTACCCTTTGTACCCCTAATGCTTTGCCTAGTCCTTGTTTACTTATACTCTCACTTGTTGGAAACCTTTAGGATATGTTAAAATAGTGTTCCTTGAGAAATATAGGGTTTTCAATGCTGTACATGGCACTCGGACAGTTGGTACATTTATAAAAGAGTAAAAAAAACAAATGCTGTCAACTTAGCAGAGCAAAGTCTACTTCGCAGAGCAAAACTTCGCAGAGCAAAGTCTAGGCGAAGTGATTCAGACTCAACTTCGCAGAGCAAAGTCCAACTTCGCAGAGCCACCATGACAGGACAGAAAAGGTTCAAAAACGTGATTTTTCAACCATTTTAACTTATCCAAGCTTACCCAAGCTTCCCAACAGCATGCGGAATGATTTCTAATGCAAATTGACTGATTAAAACATGAATTAACAAGGAATTGGCAAGCAAAAGGATTAGGGCACAAAATCTCTAAACTTTGCTTAAATCATAAATCACACCCAACTCACTCAAAGTGGGTTCTAAAACCCTAAGGAGCTCACCTGAATCACTGGTTCGCTTCCTTGCCAAGTTTCCCCTTCAATTCCTAGCTTGATCTCTTCTCAAAACCCTAGCTCAAATCCTTTCCTTTCTTGCTTTCTCAAGCTACCCTTGACTCAAAGTTTCCAAAAGTAGGGATTGCTTGCATGAGAGATGAGAGATTGGAGTAGAGGTTGAAGATTAGTGGAGGGGAGAGAGATGGCGTGAGATAGAGGGAGAGTAGAGGAAGAGAGAAGAAAATTCTAGAGAGAAGGAAGAATGAGAAAAGTGAGGGAAATTTTGGGATATTTGGCTTTTATAGCATAAGCCTCAAAATTACGAAAATGTCATTCCTTATGAAATGTCTCTGATACATTGTCTCAATTCTGATAAATATTCAAGTCTTAAGCGGGATATTACAGATTTATAAGCTTTTGAAGTTGATTTTACTCTTGTCGGTAGCAACTGCAAATGTTGAACATATTTTTTCAGCTATGAAAGTTGTGAAGAGTCAACTATGTAACAAAATGGGTGATTAGTGGCTAAATAACTGTCTTATAACTTATATAGAAAGAGATGTTCTTTTAACAATTAACAATGATGTCATTTTAGCTCATTTTCATCAAATGGATAAGAGATGATTTTCATTGTAATGTATTGTATCAAACAATGTTATTTCTTATTTTTAATATAGTTTTCATTATTGTTTCTTTGAAATTTTAGCCACACATATATCAAATGTCTAGATCCGCCGTTGTATTCTATTCAAATAATTGCAATATTTAAACATATAAAAGTTAACCTATTTTCCCTCAAAAAATTTTTTTAACCTATTTAGTAAGTTTTGTTATTAATGTACAGTGTTATAACAAAGAATATAATAATTTTCCAAATTTCAACTATTTTTTTATAGATATTTTTAGTTTTCGTTTAATGTAAAACATTCATGAAACAACTGATCTCGTACATGTAAAGTCACATTTGATAATACAAAACTTACTCCATAAGACTTATCAAAATGGGATTGAGAATATTCCTAGTTCATTGCATTAAAATCTCTAGATTCTATTTTAATTATATAATATGTAAATATATTGGATTGAAAGAAAATATTTATTTTAATCATATTTTAATTTATTTTGTTGTTTAGAATAAATTACTAAATTTTAAATTTTAATTTAACAAAATTGCAGCGAAAAATATATTAATTTTTGGAAACAACCAAATTTTTATATATATCACAGATCTAAAATCACATTAGATAATATAAAACTTATTTAATAAGAATAATGAAACTGATAGTGATAATATTCTTTATTTATTTCATTAAAATCTTTGAATGAAAGTTAATATTTTAGAAATAAGCATTTATAAATTTTAATAGTTTTAATTATCATCATCATCATCATAATTTATTTGATACAATTGGAAATAAAGTATAAATAGAATTGATGTGAGATCAATCTAAACGGATATTATAAATAGAGTTGTCAAAAATGTGTCGGGTTAACGGGTCAGACCCATTTTTAGGCCGGACCTCAAAAAATTGGACCAAAAACCAATCGGGCCTTTTTGGCCCAGCCTATTCAGCCCAATTTAAAACACGGGCCAGGTCGGGTTTCGGCCGGCCCATTTAAAATAAATATAAAAAATTAATTAAAAAAGATTTTGTTATGTGTTTATTTCTTTTTTTTTTTTTAGAAAAAAACCCACTTATTTTTTAGGCCCACTCCAAGTCCAACGCAAAACCCTAATCTATCTTACGCTCTCGCCTAAGCCAAAGCCAGATGTGGTGGAAGTAGAAGAGATACCACTTGTACGATGAACCAAGTGCTCAAGGGACTTAGAGCAAGAAATACACTTTTTAGTCATTTTGAAGTGCTCAAAGTGACTCATAACATTTTGAATTGTCAGACTCATTTTGAATTGTCATTTTGAAACAAGTTCTCACTTCTCATGTTTATAATTTCTTTTGTTAATCTATTTTGAATTGTAAGACTCATGATATTTTATTATTTAAGGCTGCACTTTGTAAGGTTGGGTGAATGTTTATGCCCTAACTATTTTGTGTGGATAATATTTGATGATGTGGTAGTTATTTTGTGAGTTGTTTGTTTGTGTTATTGATCCTTTTGGTGTGTATGTGAAAAAAGAGTAATTTTTTGTTGTACATTTCATCACTTAAAAGTAAAATAAAAAGTGAAATACGGACCGGGCTGGCCCATCGGACCGCTGGCCCATGTAAGGGTTGGACTCAATTTTTACAGCCACACATCAGGCGGGCCGGGCTGACCCAACCCAGTTATACAAACATTGGCCCAACCGGGTCGAACCGGGTTGGGCCGGGCCAGCCCATTTGCCACCTCTAATTATAAATCATACCTTGTTTATTAACATGGCAAGGGTATGAGAATGAACATGATTATAAACTTTTTTTTTCTAAGGAAAGTAATTACCGACATAAAAGCATGTGTATTATTATATTTTTCTTTTCGATTATAATGCCGAACACGGTTATAAAAAAAACCGGTCTTTATTTTAGTTCTTAAAATCCTAATATTAATGTCCACAAACCCAAACTCAACTGGTAAAATGCTAAAATTGTTAGGTCGGACGCCATGACCAAAGTTCAAACCCCAAGACCTCCATTTATATGTGTAAATATATAATGGTTTTACTATTTCGTCTATATACCAAACAAAAATCTAACAATAATTATAATCATATGGTACCATTGTCTTTTAATCATATGGTACCATTGTCTTTTAAATTCAGAAAATGGTTTGTATTATGTTTTGTTTCTTTCTACTGATTATAAATTCAGAAAATGTTAAATTCTAACTAGTAATTTTAAATTTCTAATTAGTAATTTTAAATTCTTTTAAACAATGTGATTCTTATTATTTTTCAGCAAGCATTGAAATTTGGACTTGATATTGGATATCAATTTAAAATTTAAATTTGGAATTTCTAAAATTTAATCTGAATTTTGAATTTGAAATTAGAAAACGAAATACCAAATTTGAAAATCGAATTTCAAACCTGAAAATCTAAATTTGAATTTAATAGCTTTTAAATCACATTAACCGTTACCTTTTTTTTCTGTAATCATTTAAAAGCATTAATGTTTTTTTTGAAAGAACATTAATGTTTTTTTTATAAGAACGAAGACTTGTATTGGTTGATAACAAAATATATAAGGACCACATTAGTCCTCATCAAATAAAAAGACACTCCCTAAAAAAATACTCTATTCTTTTTCTTGTAAAATTAAACCGAGATAATCTAGTCCATCAGTCTGTTTTCATCTTTGAACCTATTACATGGACCGTTAATTTGACTACGTGGCATTAACAAAAATTCCTAATTAATCAAATTAATGGTACATTTTATTTTATAAAAGAAAGCAAAATATATGTACGCCACGTAGTCAAATTAAGGGTACATTTCATATATATTTTTCTTAGTCTTTTCAAAGAAAAATAAAAAAAATCAAAATAAAACAAAAACTAAATTGTATGGTTTCACAATAAAAGAATGAATGGTTTAACACAAAATAGAGAATGAGTAGAGAAATTAAAAACCCTAAATACACATCGTTATGTTTTGCTTTTCTACTTCTGTATTCTACCACACTCTTTTGTTTCTGATGCGTACCAACGACGGCGACTTTTTCGATATAAAATGCTGATCGTAAAAATAAAAAAAGTACCAATTTGGTCCCTTGATTTAACAAATTGCAATTTTTTATTTTTGTCATGAAGAAATAAAAAAATAATGACTAACTTTTTGTTTATTTTATTTTTATTTTCACGGGACCAAATTGTCCCAATATTTCTTTAAGTAAGAGACATATATATGTCGCTTATTTTTCTAAACAATACATGTGGCAGTCAGTAAGACAATTGGACTGCCACATATGCCCAGTCATGGTTAAAAAATAGGAAGAATATTGACGGAGGAACTAAATTAGCCTCATCTAATTTTGTAATAGACTATATACGGTCTTTTTTTTTGTCGATGACTAATTTGCCCCCTTAACATTTTGTTTGGGATCAAAATAGGTCTTCACACTTTTTATAATTAACGATTCTCATACTATTTACAATATTAAAATTATATTTATACCCACAATATTAAAGTAATAGGCATTATTCAATTTTCCATCAGAATATGTTGTTATTTTTATAATTTCAAAAGTTACATGATTTGTCTTACTATATTATGCAATTTGGAAATTTAGGTGGCGATTTAAGATCAATTCGATTGCAGTTATATCTGATTTGGTTTGTGTGTATGGACTCTTTGGAAGAAAATGAATAGTTGTATTTTTCAGCGTAAGGAGGAAAATTTATTTATTGTTCGACAATCCTTCAAAAAATTGTTCGAAAAGACAAACGTTTATCACTTTGTTGGTTGAAGGTGAAAAATCCAAATTTAACTTTTGATCTTCATCTTTGGTGGACTAATCTGGTTTTGTGTATGTGTTTTTAACTTAGTTTTCAGCTTTCTGGTTTGTTATTCGTTGTGTTGCTATTGTAATGAACTTTTATACTCTTGATTTCTATTCTTGCACTTCTTGTACCGGGTAGTACTCTTTATTTTGATTAATATATTTCATTTTGACTTGTTAAAAAAGAGTTATTTGATTTTTCCATGTAATTAAATGATATTTCTTTTTTAAAATATGCCAAAATATAGGTTTTCACAATGACTCAGAATTTTAAATTTAAATTTTAAACAAAAGCAATGCCATTATTTATCAGTGTTAATCAACAACAAAAAATATTTGATAAGGACACGTTAATGCTTAAAAATAGGCTAGCTAGAACATATATTAATGTGAAAGGAATTCTAAAATGTTTTATTTATCGGTATGAAATGTTTTTTTTGGGCAATTTGTGAAAATGTTATGATGTTGAAATCTCCCTTTCTAGAATCGATACAATACATTGATATGGGTTTTGTGTTGACTTTTCTCTCCTAGGGTTTCGTTGGGCTAGGTGCTGCCACCCCCTTTTCTTGGGCTGCCGCCACCATTTGCGCCGGTTTCCCCCTTGTGAGAGCTGGTTTTTTTTTCATCTGATTCAAGAATCTAGATGTTTCCCCTCCTTGCTATATATGTTCCCCCTTATGGGTAGTTCCTCACACAAAACCTAGTTTCTTTTTCATGCCTTTGCCGTGTTTCTTTCTCACAACCCTTATCTGTTTCTTTGCTTTTCCTTCCATAATCCACAACATGAACCCAGATGGCCTCAACCTCGAAGGTCTCACTGTCGCAGCCGAGGGTTTGACTCTGAACCTCAATGATAACACGGTCTCTTCCCCCATTCTCGAGCACTGTTTGATTGGCCGTGTTTTGGCCGATCGTCAAATCAAATTTGCCTACTATAGCGAACAGATGGCGAAAGCTTGGAAACCTGTCAAGCGTGTTACGATCCTGCAGACGGAGGCTGAACGTTACCTTTTCCAATTTCACCATAAAATGGATGCGGCCAAGGTTCTTGATGACGGTCCATGGGTCTATGACAATTTTCATATCGTTGTTGACAGAATTGCGCCAGGTGCTGTCCCTCGCAATGTGCCTCTGAACCATATTGATTTTTGGGTGCAAGTCCATGGATTACCCTTTGGTTTCATACAGCAGCGAGTAGGTCAAGGTATTGCCCAATTTCTCGGAGAATTAAAAATGTATGACAGCAGAAATTCTGTGCACAGCTCATATATGTGCCTCAAAGTAAAAATTGATGTCACTCTCCCTCTGAAAAAGCAATGGCAGGTCCGTACGAACAACGGTAATTATGCTCCTATTTTCTTTAAGTATGAGAAGCTGGGAGTATTTTGCTATAGGTGTGGATTGCTAGGACACTCGGACAAAGTATGCCCGCAGCTCTTTGAGTTAGACTCTGATGATGGTATCCGTGAGTGGGGGGTGGAGCTCCGCCTTGTCGTCCGTCGTGTGGGGACTGCTGCAACGAACAGATGGCTGCAAGATCCTATCCCCACTGCTGTCCCTATACATGCTGACTCTGCTGGTGCGACACAGACCACTGCTTCCCACTTTTCTGCTGATCCGAACCCAGACATGTCCAATTTGGGCGGTCGTCTCACTGCTGTCCATAACGAAATCAACGCTATCAAACATGGAATTATGGTGGTTCAAAACAACTCACTATCTAAAAATGGTAAGGCTATCTCTGCTATGCACCTTAACTCTGCCATTCCCTCCTCCTCGGCAAGTGCTTCTGCTTCTACTCATCATTTTTCCAGGCCTGTTGTACTGGGCCTACCTGCGACACATACTGGTTCTGAGTTGGTTCCTACGGTTGGTGCCCCTACCGAGGCCGAGGCTGAAGATATCAGGTCTGAATTACGGAAAAGAAAGCGCATGCTGGCTGAATGTCTCCAAAGTGGTGCTCCTCAAAATGAAATTGAATTTTCTTTTGCTGTTGATGGGGTTAATGGGGATAATACTCTAGGTGAAAATGTTAGTGATGGGGTTGATATTGTAATGTCTGTTTGTGAAAATCCTCTGTATGAACATAATGATGTACTGGCAGGCTCTGATGATCAGGCCTGCCTAGGTAAATGAGTTTAATAGGATGGAATTGTCGGGGTATAGGTAGCCCGAGCGCAATTCCAGCTTTAAAATACCTAGTTCGGCACTTCAATCCGGACCTTTTATTTTTGAGTGAGACGCTAGTCCACCGGAATAAAATTGAAGATTTACGCTACTTACTTGGTTTCGATTTTAGCTTTTCTGTGGATTGTAGTGGTAGAGGAGGCGGCCTCGCCTTATTTTGGCGTGCGTCTTTTAATTGTAATATTGTAAACTATTCAACTAATCACATTTCTGTTGATGTTACTGATGCTGTTCATGGATTATGAAGGTTAACCGGCTACTACGGGTTCCCGGAGGGGGGACGTAGGAGAGCAGCGTGGGAGTTCCTCCGTCAGTTGTCCAACCAATTTGTGGGGCCTTGGTGCATCCTCGGTGATTTCAATGATATCATGGACGCCAATGAAAAACGAGGTAGGAATCTTCGGCCAAATTGGTTGATTAATGGTTTCAGGCAAGCGGTCCTTGAGTCAGGATTGGTGGACGTTCCGGTGGAAGGATACCCGTTCACGTGGTTCAAGAGTTTGGGCACGCCCCGAGCGGTTGAGGAAAGACTTGATAGAGCTCTTGCAAATGAAGCTTGGTTTCAGATCTTCCCAACAGCTGTGTTAGAAAACCTTGCTGCTCCGTCCTCTGATCATTATCCCATCCTTCTAACCAGGTGCCCGGTGCAACGCCATCATCTTCAGAAGCGCAGTTTTAAATATGAAAACGCGTGGTACTCAGAACCGGGTTTTAAGGAACTAGTAATTGAAGCGTGGCAGGTGCAACATGTGAATTCGGTAATGCCTAAACTTGCGTCTTGTGCAGCTGATATGGTGCGTTGGAGTCGTGATCATTGTAATAAGTTAAAGATTGATATTGCTGAATGTCGTCGCCAAATCCAAAACGCACGCCTTAATAGTGCTGGCCACGGACAAGACCGAATTGTGCGTTTACGAAAGAGAATGAGTAGACTGTTATCTCAAGATGATGCTTACTGGCGGTAGCGTGCTAAAACCTTTTGGTACAGAGATGGTGATCGTAATACAAAATTCTTCCATGCGTCCGCCACCTCAAGGAAGAAGGCCAACCGGATTTTATCTCTGGAGGACAACGCAGGTAACAAAATTTCTGATAATCAAGGGATGTGTGATATTGCTAAAAATTATTTTGTGGAGTTATTTCAGAAAAATAATAATGATACGGCCCCAGTGATACAAGTTATCAGGCAATCCGTTTCTGCGGAAGATAATATGCTGCTCACCGCGCCGTTTACTAAGGCAGAATTCCGTGAGGCAATGTTTTCTATGCATCCGGATAAGTGCTCCGGGCCTGATGGGTATAGTCCGGGATTTTATCAACAGTTTTGGAATCTGTGTAGTGACGACATCTTCAAAGAGTGTTGTACTTGGTTAGATACAGGCTATTTCCCTCCCGATCTTAACATGACGAATATCGCACTTATTTCGAAAGGTAATTCTCAATCATCTATGAAGGATTGGCGCCCTATAGCTCTTTGCAATGTCTTGTATAAGCTTATATCTAAGGTTTTGGCTAATAGACTCAAACTGATCCTCCATAAATGTATCTCCCATAATCAGTCGGCCTTTGTCCCCGGTAGGTCGATCCTGGACAATGCAATGGTTGCTATCGAAGTTATTCATTTTATGAAAACGAAAACAAGAGGCCAAGATAAGTATGTTGCCCTCAAACTTGACATTAGCAAAGCTTATGACCGTATGGATTAGGATTATTTGAAGGAGGTGATGGTTAAAATGGGTTTTGGCCCTAAGTGGGTTCAGTGGATGGTTATGTGCATCGAATCTGTTGACTATAGTGTTCTTGTTAATGGGGAACACGTCGGTCCGGTTATTCCGGGGCGGGGGCTTAGACAAGGGGATCCCCTCTCTCCGTATCTATTTATCATTTGTGCGGAAGGTCTTTCCTCCTTAATTCGGCAAGCGGAAGTGAATGGTTCCATTTCTGGTACTAGTATTTGTCGCGGGGCACCCCCTGTTTCTCACCTGCTGTTTGCTGATGACTGTTTTCTCTTTTTCAAAGCGGAGGAGACTCAGGCTCATGTTATGAAGAATATTCTTAACGCTTATGAGGCAGCGTCGGGGCAAGCGATTAGTTTGTCGAAGTCTGAGATTTTCTACAGCAGGAATGTTACAGATGGTCTGAAAAATAGCATCACAAATATTCTCGCGATCCGAGCTGTCTTGGGTACTGGTAAGTATTTGGGCATGCCTTCCATGATAGGTCGAGATAGGTCAGCAACGTTTGCTTATATTAAAGACCGTGTGTGGCATAAAATAAATTCTTGGAGTAGTAAATGTCTGTCCAAGGCCGGCCTGGAAGTTATGATCAAGTCAGTTCTTCAAGCAATTCCTTCTTATGTTATGAGCCTATTCCAACTACCAACCACTCTGATTACCACGATTGAAAGAATGATAAACTCGTTTTGGTGGGGGCATGGCAGAACCTCGCAGAGAGGTATCAATTGGCTGAGCTGGGAGAAACTATCTATGCACAAGAATAATAGTGGGATGGGATTTAAGGATCTTTCGGTGTTTAATCTCGCTATGTTGGGGAAACAAGGTTGGAAATTCCTTACTGAGCCTCATTCACTTGTTTCTCGTATATTTAAAGCTAAATACTTCCCTTCTCAATCCTTTCTTACTGCTCATATTGGGCACAATCCGAGTTTTGTGTGGCGTAGCATTTTGCGCGCTCGTTTTATTGTGCGCGGTGGGGCGAGATGGAGTATAGGTTCAGGCGCCACAATTCCAATTCTTGACACACCTTGGCTGTCTGATGGTGCTTGTGTTGATGGTAATATGGAAGGGGGACACCTGGTGAGTAATCTTACTGTTCATAGCTTGTTGTCCGCTCATGGTAAGTTTTGGAATGTGCCTTTAATTCGACAGGTTTTTAGTAATGACATAGCTGATCTCATTCTGAATACGCCTCTGTATGAACAAGTTAAAGAGGATAGCTTAGTGTGGAGAGCGGAAATAAATGGTTGTTACTCTGTTCGAAGTGCTTATAGACTGTGTGTTGAAGAGCTTGTTGATGTTTCTCACCTCCATTGTCCGGGCAATTGGCGGGACATTTGGAGACTGAAAATCCCACCAAAAGTTAAGCATCTGTTATCGCGTATGTGTCACGGTTGTCTTCCTACAAGAGTTCGTTTGCAGGATAAGGGGATTACATGTCCGACGAATTGTGTAAGTTGTAGTTCTGCTGATGAGGACCTAAATCACCTTTTATTCGAATGTCCTTTTGCTATTCAGGTGTGGTCTTCAGCTGGAATGTGGTATGATGTCCAACATGCGGCCATTCATACGGCTTCTGCTGTTAATTCCATCTTTTATCTGCTGCAAAATCTACCCTCGGATCTCCAACATCGATTCGCGGCAATTTGTTGGAGCTTATGGAAGCATAGGAACCTCAGGCTTTGGGAGGGTGTTTCCGAGGTGAGTGCACACGTCGTTGACAGAGCTCGACAGCTGATGGACGACTGGCAAGAAGCCAATCTGTCGCGCGCTGATGCGCTCCTGCAAGCTGGCGCTCAGCAGATGCCTCTTGCTGCCCACGTGCATCCTGCTGCTGTCCGGGTGCAGCCTGCTGTTCAGCAGCCTTACCAGCTGGCAGCAGCTGCTGCCACACACTGGATGCCGCCTAGCAGTGGCTGCTACAAGTGCAACATCGACGCGGCTTTCTCGGAGCGGTTCCATCAGACAGGTATAGGCGTTTGTGTTCGCGATGAGACGGGGACTTTTGTGCTTGCTAAGGTACTACAATTTCAACACATTTATCCTGTTGCAATTGGCGAAGCTTTGGGTCTGTTCTATGCTCTTCAATGGATGAAAGATATGCAATTAGATAATATCGAATTTGAGACAGATTCGAGGATCACTAGAGATGCATTCCATTCACGCATGAAAGACATTACCGAATTTGGAAGCATCATTGCTGCGTGCCGAGAGTTATTCTCCTCTTCTTTTACAAACTCCAGGGTAGAGTTTATTAGGCGACAAGCGAATGCGGCGGCTCATGCCTTGGCAAGAGAAGCCACTTCTTTAGCTAGTCCCACTATCTATTATGAAATCCCTCATTGTATTGAAACTATTATTATTAATGAAATGCTATAAGCATATTTTCTTCAAAAAAAAAAAGAATCGATACAATCAATATAATCATTATAAGATAAACAATTCTGAATGTGTTGGAAGATGAAGAGATTGACATGCAACGATAATTGGAGAAACGGCTAAATTACATAAAAGATCCTTTAAGTTATTTAATTGTTACAAATTGGTTCTTTAAGTTTCTTTCGTATCACTTAGGTCCTTTATGTTAATTAATTGTAAAAAGTTGGTCCTTTAAATTTTTTCCGTGTCAATTACGTCCTTTAAGTTATTTAACTGTAACAATTTAGTGTATTTTAGATCTTAAAAATGTAAGTTATTCGGGGCCTAAAAGTTACAATTATATAACTTAAAAGACCTAAGCGTTGCAAAAAATACTTAAAAGACCAATTTGTTACTATTAAATAACTTAAAGGACGTAAGTGGTACGAAAAAAACTTAAAGGACCAATTTGTTACAATTAAATAACTTAAAGGCTTCTGTTGTAATTTAGCCTTGGAGAAACTATCACAAATAAAAGTATATTATCATCCATATATCACCAATGTAATAATTTTCTTTATATACAAAAACAATAGATTAAAATTCCAATCTCCAATTTAACTACAACTTAATTACTTGTACCAAAAAAAAACTACAACTTAATCACAATAAGTGCTCCTAAAGAAGATAAATGATATTTGAACAACTATTTTTAAACAACTTTTGTAACAAATATCTCTCGTATTCTCATTATACATTACTCTTTTATTCTCTCTCTCCCTTTTTCTCTCTTTTGTTTGTTTTGTCCAATAAAAAGAGAGGAAAAAAGGTTGTCACTAAAGTTCTTTACAATTGGTTGTCCAAATATCATTCATCCTTAAAGAAATACCAAAATACTTTTGTCTTGTACATCATGTTCACCAAGAACCTTGAACCGTTTCTTTCCAAAAAATGAACGGCATCTGCTACATGTTGATGTTCAAAGGAGTCCAACTTTATGCAATTTTTACAGGATAGTGTAACCACTTTCACCAAAGTTAATATAAAAGGATTTAGAGATTAAAACTCATTTTAAATATATAGCACTTGCTAATAGTTATCACAATGATTGTATGATGTTCCTTGTATGATTAATTAATTTTTAACTCATTTTTATTTCAATGTGAAACTTCTCCATGTATACCTGCAGAAATGACAACCGATGTATGTGCACAAAAGTAAAAGTAATGTATCTATCATCTATCATATGTAATAAACAACTGGAGATAAGAAAAAAGAACTGGTTGACGGAAAAAAATACTCTAAGATCGTTCAGCTTGACACAATCTTCTTCTAATTGTTGGAAGAGAATCTAAATGTGGATGAAATACAAAAGAAGAACCTAAAAATAAAAAAAAATAATTAAGAGGTGAAATATTCAACAATGAGATGTAGAAAATACTCCCCCGTCCCAAAATATAAGCAAAAATTTGTCAGCAAAAATTGGTCAACAAAAATTAATGTATTTGGTTCAAAATTTGCACCAAATACATCAACTTATGTTGACTTATTTTTGCTTATATTTTGGGACGGAGGGAGTACATATTATAGAAATTATTTCATACTCCCTCCGTCCCAAATTGTATGACGTTTTGAAAAAAAAATTTGTCCCAAATTATAAGTCGTTTTGCAATATCAATGTAAAATTATTCATGTTCTTCCTAAGTTGCCCTTGTCTATTCTCTTTTTCCTACATTTTGTATTCAAGGTTCTCACTTAATAATTCATTGTACCAACACAAATTCATAACTCATTGTTATTCACGGTTCCCATGTATTCATTGTTATTGCCAATCATGCAATGAATTTTTTAAATGAAATGAATTTTTTCAAGTTTTTATGAGGGAGAGAGAGAAATAGAAAAAGGTAGTTTTGTGTGATTGTTTCATTATTCAGCACAGTGCATTTTATTGCCTTGGTACTGCAATTGAAGAGAGAGAAGGAACCGTGTGATTTAATTGATTCAAGAGTGAAATTCATTATTGCCTTGGAGTTGGAGTAATTTGGGAATCAAGATGGAACTTGTTTTTTCACAAAACTTTAATTGTGTTGCCAAGGGTAACATAGGGAAAAATATATTTAATTTTAACAAAGTTTATAAAAGTTAAAGATTTTTTAATATGCGTAAAAGTGCCAAAGCGACATACAATTTGGGACGGAGGGAGTAAATAGTAGCCATTTTTCAAAGTTAAATGAGTGATCATGTAGAATTTTGTGCAATCTGATGAAGTTGGAAGGAGTGTAAAATTTGTGGAATGGTATATATGCTTTATGTAGTAAAAATGAGATGCACATAATGGAGAGATTCCACTCATAAATGGAGAGATTATTGCGCTACATTTAAAATATGGTAATGTGCAATTAAGATTTTTTTTTTGCTGACAAATGTGCAATTAAGTTTTTTTTTTTTAGGGAGAATGTGCAATTAAGTTGTGATGCAGTATTGACCATTTTTTTATTTGGAAATAATTAAAATATCAATTATAAAAAAGATTTGTATCCATTTCTATTTGCCAATACTTAAGTAACATTTTTTAGCAACCGAAATTGTTAGAGAATATGTTGCCTAGTAAAATATTTTTTAATGTACCATACCAAAATTATATCACATTAGTTAGTATCTTAAAAATGTATCATATTGTTATGAAAAAAAAAATAAAACTATAACTATAACATTAAATGTCAAATGCATGACATTGCTCGGTTTAGTTTATACTGCCACGTGTCGAGAAAAGCGTTAGAGAGGTTTTCATTTCTATATATGCATTTGAGGAAAACCCTCAAATGTATAGAATATAGATATAAATATAGATAGATATAGATATATAAATATAGAATAGAATATAGATAAAGATAGATATAGATATAGATATAGAAAAATGTGGGAGATTTTCTTTCATTTTAGTCCCCGATACACATCACCATGTTTTTTGATCATTTTTAAAGGCATGTCTGCTATTTTGACGAGTTAATGTTTTGATTAACATAAGGGACTAAAATGACTAACAAGTTGAAGAGTGAAAGATTTATTTGGGTTTTTGTAGTCGGGGACCAATTTGACAGCATGTTACACTTCCGTTCCGCTTATTTTTGGGTTGGCCTCTCTGCTATCCGAGATTGACAACTATGACTTCAACTCGATAAACGTAGAACATTATTTGAAGGTATGTCGTTTAATTTTTGTATGATCAACTTTGTGTTGATTACAACTTAATGTTTATTGCAACTTAAATTTTTTATTAAGGTATGTAGTTTAATTTTTTTATGATCAACTTTGTGTTTATTACAACTTAAATTTTTTGTTTTTTTGAAAGAAAAGAAATCTTATATCATTTTATTTAAAATTAAAGTAGTAATACATGCTGGAATCTCATCAAAGACACAGAAGCTATAACTATGTGTGGCTGCCTTAACTAATTCGTGGGCAACCACATTTGCTTGCCTCCTAATAAACTCAACATGAGAGTTTGTTAAGTAAGAATTACAAAAGTGAATACTATTCTCCATAATAGAGTCAAATTCGGTGATATCTCCACGGCCTCTATTAAAATAGTCAGCTACTTTTTTCGAATCAACCTCAAAATCAACATTTGTGAGCTGAAGTTCGTGAACCCATCGAATTGCATGGTAAAGTCCCAACGCTTCTCCAATATCCACGGAGCACAAAGGAGTAAACCACATGGTTTTGGAGCGGATATGATTCCCTTCTGAATCACGAATGCACATGCATATTCCTATCTTGTTAGCAGAGTTAGGAAAGGAGGCATCAACATTACATTTAAACCTACCGCTCCTCGGTTTCATCCATCTGGTATCCCTTTCCCTGTTCTCCATATTCTGTGCAGTTATCTGGTTAAAGCCTATAGATGCAGCTGTGGAACATTTCTTGATATGTCTTGCTTGCGATTAGAAGTCCTCCAACCTTCTAGTAGATGCTTAGCTCTTTCGAGAATTGTGACAGTCGAGTCTGACAGTTGTTGCCAAAGTTTGAGATTTTTGGCTTTCCAAATGCTCCACAAAATGGTGACAATGAATTCAGCTTGGGCAGATGATACCCGTTGCAAGAGATTAAATATGATGTCTGACGCATTATCAAAGAGATTCAGAAGCGACGAAATAAGGTGCCAAACACTAGCTGTACTCCAGACATCTATGGCCGTCTTGCAATGGAAGAAAAGATGGTAACTATCCTCATGGGGGTCGTTACATGTGACACAAACTGTCGGACAATTGACACCTCTATTCTTAAGCTTGACTCGCGTGGGAAAGCAGTCTCTACAGATTCTCCAGACTAAGTTCTTGACCTTTGGAGGTACTTTCAGCTTCCAAATGCCACTCCAGTGCCCGTGTTTCCTCAAGTGCTCATTATTAATAACCTCCTCAATGCAGATGTGGTACGCACTTCTGACAGAGTAGCAACCATTCTTTTCAGCCTTCCAAACCAATCGATCTGTTTTAACCTGATGATACAAGGGAGTATTCAAGATACTTTGAGCTCGTTCTATGGGAAACAGATTTTGAACTAACTGGTCTTTCCAAGCCTTAGTGTTGTGGTCAATCAGATCTCCAACAGAATACTGTCTAAGTGCCAGCATCTTGGGTCCCACAGGGGGGATACTTATACATGTCTCTATCCAGGGTTTGCCAACAATAGGGATGCTATATCTTGTACCGATTTTCCAACGGGCACCTTGTCGGACAACCACTTTGGCACTGAAAATGCTACGCCATACAAAGCTTGGATTATGACCCAATTTTGAGTCCAGATAGCTGCTATGCGGGTTGGACCTGGCTTTGAATATTTTTGAGACTAAGTTGTCACCTTCAGTTTGGAGTTTCCACCCCTGTTTTCCAAGCATCGCGACATTAAAGGATGCCAGGTCTTTGAAGCCCATTCCGCCATGATTTTTGTGGACAGTTAGCTTCTCCCAAGATAACCAATGAAGTCCTCTGTTGCTTGCTCCCCCATGACCCCACCAGAAGGCATTCATCATTTTTTCAATTTCATCCACAAGAGTGTTTGGTAATCGAAAAATGCTCATAATATAGGACGAAATAGCTTGAAGAACAGCCTTGATCATTACTGTCGCGGTGATTTTCGGAGATCAAGCTATTGATTAGCGTTGACTCACTAATTTTAATTCACGACTGAACTTTTAATTTTTTTAAAAGAAAGGTGGAAAAAAGTTCTAAATTACCACATTTTTAAAGATTAGGGTTCGGGGGTTAGTTACGTTTAGGGAAGGTGTTAGCACCCTAAACGTTCGTAGTACTCTACGAGAACCTCTTGATTTTATTTATTTATTTAGGCTATAACTTGCTTATTTTTTTTTTAGAGACATAATTAAAGTAATGAGAAAAGAAAATGTTTTACTTTTTTATTTTTTATGATTTGGAAGGACAGAGTCCTCTGCCTACGTACCCGTGAGGGATCAAAACCTCGTAGTTCGGGGTAAAAAAAGACGGTTGGTTTGTTTGGTGTTTTTTATTGATTTTAAAAAAAGTTTTAAAAATAAAAGCCAAGTGGCGAAATAAGATTGGTTTGTGTTTTTTAATTTTGAAAATGATTTAAATGTTATTAAAATGGATTAATGGTTGTTTAAAGAAAATAAAAGAGAAAAAGACGGACACTTGATTGAAAATCAAGGTTTATTAAGAAAAGATTTTTTTGATTTTTGATTATTTGAATGTTTTTGGTTTTTTTTTTTTATGAACTAAGACTAAAAAAACTAAACGCGAGGAAATTTCGTGGTGACGTTGGATCACCACGAAATCCTTTTGAAATTAAACTAACCTAATATTTTTTGTATTTTTTGTTTGTAGAGCGAAATAAATAAATAAAAAACGTAAAGCAAAATAAATAAAGTGCGAGTGTCGGTGCATATTCTCATTTATATTTACATTGTACCTAAATACATTCTAAAAGATGGCAAAATAATAAATAAAAATAAAAATTGCAAATGCAATAAGTAAACATGCTAAAATAAAAAAAATAAAATGAAAAATGCATGAAATAAAAGAAAAATGAAAAAAATGCATGATGTGTTAAAAAATTAAAGCAATAAAATGCATGACAATAAAAACTAAAAAAACTAAATGCAAGAAAAGGTAAAAAGAAATAAAAACAAATAAAAAAAAGAAGGGGGGTGCAGTAGCAGAATGGGGGGTGTTAGAAGTAAAGCAGTAGAGGAAAGAATGAAAAGAAAATCTGGGCCGCAGCTTTGGGCCAGGCTTGTGGCTGGTTTTTATGAAACAAAATATCAGATTTTCTCCTCATTTTTCTTCCTCTCCCTCTCTCTTCATTTCCTCTCTCAAGCCTTCTCTCTCAAGACTCTCTCTTCCCTCTCTTCTACGACCTGGCCGGAACAGTTCAGGCGCGGTGGTTGGCCGGCCCAAGGGGGCGGCGCCACCGCGCCGGATTAAAAACTCAGCCCTTTTTTTTAAAAAAAAACCTTTTTTAAGCTTCTTTCTTCTCCCTCTTTTCAAAAATCCCCTTGGTTTTCTTAAAATCTTTTCAAAATAGTGTGGATCTAAAAAAAACAAATTTTGAAAATGAACCAAAAACTACCTCTGTTGCACTGGATTTTGTTCGGTTTTGTGAAGCTTTGAGAGGGATTGGTTTGTTGGCTTTCGTGGGTTGTGGGGTAAGTGAGTGTGGCCGTACCGTGTGGGTTGTGGTAGTAGGTGCTGGGCGTGTTTATGAGTGTGGTGGAGGAGTGTGTTGTGTTTCTGTTTATGAGTGTGAGAGGTTTGTGAAGGAGGAGGGTGGACGGTGGTTTGGGTGAGGCGTGGCCGTGAGGGGTTTGTGTGGGGGGAAGAGGAGTGTGCGTGAGTCTGTGTTGGGCCGTTTGTGTGTTGTTCTTTTGTGCTGTGCCGTGTGTTTTGAGGTGGAGGGGGGAGAGGTACGTGGCCGTACGGTGGTTGGGTTTCTGTTGTATTTTGTGACTAGAACTTGGAGTTCCCTGATGATTTTTTGTTGATAATTGCCTCTGTGCCGTTTTCTTTTGTAATTCTGATTGTTCTCTTTTAATCAACCATGCAGTGAATGACAATCAAGACAAATGATGACAATAAATCAACTTAGTCAAACCAAAATCAAATAAACCAAACATTAAAAGGCTATTAGTACCCATTAACAAAATCAGTCAACTCTAAATAAATTAAAGAAAGAAAGAAAAAAAAAGTGTATATAAAAAACGAAAATAAAAATAAAATAAAAGAAAATGATAAAGATAATAAAAAGATAATAAAATAAAAAAGGAAATAAATAAAAAATAAAAATAAAAAATAAAAAATAAAAAATTAACACAATAAAAAAAAAAAAAAAGACTGTCGCCTTCGGAACCCAAAAAATGAGGTATTTTAAAATACCTCCCTGTCGAAATTTTGTCTGAAACGACGAACAAATTCCGACCTAAAAAGACAAATGAAACAGAAATTTTAGGTCAAAAATTGGGGTATGACAATTACCTCCCTTCCTGCTTTCGACAGGCATTTGCTGCTCCAACTACTGATCTTCTGCCACACTCTGTCCTTGATAAAGCTGAAGGTCGCTTTTTTACTCCGACCTACCATTGATGGTAACCCAAGATATTTTCCGGTACCTAGCACCGCACGTACTCCTAAGACATTAGTAATTGCTTGTTGGAGCGGTTCCTGGACATTTCTGCTGTAAAAGATTTCTGATTTAGGAAGGTTGATAGCTTGTCCTGATGCGTCCTCATACGTTGTCAAAATCTACTTCATAACCTGAGCTAGGCTATCCTCTGCCTGGAAGAACAAAAAGCAGTCATATGCAAACAGTAAGTGGGATACGCTCGGGGCACTACGACAGATACGAACGCCTTGAAGTTCCCCTCTACTTTCAGCATTTCTAATCAGAGCTGATAGTCCTTCAGCACACATGATGAATAAGTAAGGTGATAAGGGGTCACCTTGCCTAAGGCCCCGCCCGGGTATAATAGGACCTTCCATCTCTTTGTTCACAATAACCGAGTAATCTACTGATTCTACACACATCATAATCCATCCAACCCAGTCAATCCTGTCATAACCTTCTTTATTTTTTTCTATTTTTTGAAAAAAAAAACTGAGTTTTTTTTCTATTTTTTTAATTTTGAAAATTAATTTTCAGATTTTTTAAATTGTTTTTTATTTTTAAATCAATATAAACGAAAATAAAAAAATGAAAAAAATATTGTTTTCTGATTTTTTCAATTTTGAAAAAAATCTGAATTTTTTTTCGAATTTTTTAATTTTTGCAAAAAAAATTTCTTATTTTTTTAATTTTTGAAAAAAAAAATATTTTTTTCTTCTGATTTTTCTAATGTTTTTCTGTTTTTTGGTTATTTATTTTAATTATTTTTTGTTTTTTTTAATTTTAATCATTAATGACGTGACATCCTTTAAAAAAATGAAAAATTAAATTAATTACACAGTGGCATGCCACATCAGCCCCTGACATGTGTCAGATGGGGCCAAAGGTGTTTTTTGGAGAATCTTAATTTTACAAGTTGGAATCTAAACTTTTTTTTTACAGGGGGTAAACTGGAATTGCTCAAATTAGAGGGGTAAAGACATATTAACCCTATAAATAAATATGAATGTAAATATCAATTCCCTCACTATTTTCAATTTAAAAACTCCCCAAATAAAATGAGCCAAAACGTTCTATGTGTGCAACAAAGATAATTTTCTTGGGTTAGCAAAACTCGGCTGTGTTTGGAAGTTTTGTGAGGAGAGGAGGGTTTTGGAAGGAAGGGAGTTGAGGAGAAAATAGATAAATCTTTTAAAGAAATTTGAGAGAGCGTATGATAAGTGGATAGTTATAATTAATATATTTTTAATATTAAAAGTATCATCACAAATTGAATTTGGAGAATTCATTAAATGCCCTCCAAAACCCTCCACAATCTTCCTTCAATGCAATTTTGAGTTCCTTTAAATTAAGTGGATTTTGTATTATGAAGAAAACAAAACTCCAAAATCATCTCCATCCAAAGTTTTTCATTATTTTCACTTCATCCTTCCTTTTTTTTCTTCATGCCCTCCACTTCCTTCCTAAACTCTCAAACATACTGTAAAAAAATATGAACAAATTACTTTAATTGTTTTGAGATTTGTCGATACTGCACATGTTAAAGACAGTACAACATTAATATCTCTTAAGAAAGAATTAAGTGTTATACTTTAACTTGATGTTTCTAGCATTTGTGGTAAGGGAATGAAGGTTTTAGCAGTAAGAGAGGAGAGTGGAATGATTTACGAGCATTATTAACGAAGGACTGTCCTTTCTGTGATCCATCACACCATTTCTCTCTTTGTGTGTCACACTTTTAAATCAACCTTAGTACCTCACCATCTTAAACTTGTGTAAGCTATGGAACTTAATCATTTGTAAGTACACTAAAACTTTAATAACGACTATTATACTCATTACACTATCAATAATTCAATGAAAAAATCTACTTTATTTATTTCACAGCACAATTTATAAGCACATTATCATTTGCACAATTTTCATGCATTTCAGTTTTCTGAGTTCTAAAAGACATGACAAAGATGAATGCATTAGCATTAGCTATCTTCTTGTGCACTATTGTTTCATGTCACTGCACAAATATCAATCCAAAAAACAAAGCAACTTTGATACAACAAACTTGCAAGCAAACTCCAAATTATGCACTTTGCATTAAATACCTCAAATCTGATCCAAGAAGCTCTGATGTAAGTCTAGTAAATTATGGACTATACATGATGGACAGAATCAAAACCACAGCAATCACTACCTACAATAAACTCACTCAACTGATTAAGGGAAGACATGAACTTTATCAAATGGAAGCTTTGAGTTCATGTGCTGGTAGATACAGAGCAATTTTGGTAGATGTTGTGCCAAAATCTATTGCAGCTTTGAAGCAAGGGGATCCTAAATTTGCAGAAGATGGTGCAAATGATGCTGCAAATGAAGCCACTACTTGTGAGAATAGCTTCCAAGGGAAATCACCAATCTCTGATGAGAATATTGCTATGCATGATGTAGCAGTCATAACAGCAGCTATTGTTAAACAATTGCTCTAGACTCTATAGCTAGTAATTTACTTAAATAATATCATCATCGTCGTCATGCAATTTAGTAATATTATATCATATTCCTTTCAAAAATAATATTATATCATATTGTACAATATGATATTTGTCTAATCAAATTGCTGCTATGAAATTTGTATTTGCCACCTAAGGGTGTTCATTTATCAGCTCTCTCCATAATATTCATTCACAGTCTCTTTGTTTCTTATTGTTTCAATATTGTTAGCGGTGTATGCTCAGCATTATGTAAGGTCGTCAAAATCGCGAGTTAACTTGTGAATTTGCACGATTCCATGAGTTTAGGTATTAACTTCCAATTGATTCAGCTGTAAATTCGAATTTACACGGCTAGATTCCTAATGAACTCGGTAAAAGTCAGCTCAACTCGCAGAATTTTTTTTCATAGAATATATATATTTTTTCTTATTTGTTTATCTTGGTTTACATATTCGGTTTTTTTTTCTTGTTAGTTCAATCCTTAACTATATATCATTTATTGTTAGTTTAAGGGAAAAATCCTCAACTATTTGTTTTAAGATAGATTTACCGACTTTTACAACTGACTTAATCAATTAGTAACAAAGGCCTAATTGATTAGTTTACCTAAAACATTACTGATCAATTATTATCATATACCTCTATCGATTATTTTGACAGAAAATATAACTGATCGATTAGTATAAGTTCATTAATAGATTAGTATGACAGCAATTGTGACAAAGCAAAAGCAAATTACATAATTTAAAGGATTTGGATTGGTTATTTAATTTTGTAAAGAACAAAAAATAATACAAAATTCTGGATTTTTACAAGTTGAGGATAATTTTTGCACTTTGATTTCTCTCATTGTAGTTTGAGATTTCTTGAATAGGTAGCTTAACTTTTTGCATTGGTATGACCTTTCCTCTCAAACAGTTGTTTTTCATAGCAATGATGTTCATCCAAATATAATCACCTGCATTTTTATAAGTTTATTTTTACCGTTGCATTTTTACCGTTGAAGAGCCAAAAATAGATCATGGATCCGGATCCTCTCATGTGCATTCTCTCCCGCTCTTCTTTCCACGTTCATTTCATTCGTTCATCTACATTTTTATTTATTGAAGCACAAGTTCTTGTTGTGATGATATCTATTTCCACGTACGGGCCACACTCTCTCTTTACAAAATAGGGAAACCTAAGGGACTAAATTACTTGTCTGCCACGTTATCACTTTAACAATACACGTAAACACATAATAGATTGTTTGTAATGTATTTTTATTTAGAGACTAACCAGTATCGATTTATTTTTGTATTTTTATTTTAAAGTGAGCTATGTGTTACGAGCTATTTATACAAGAAATAGAATAATCTAGAAAAATAGAGGATTTGAACAAACATGTTCTTGCTGACAATATATTGGATAGTAGTGGATGGTTATATTTAAAAGAGTTATATGTTGTCACATAATTTGATGTGTTTCTTGTGAACCATCTCTCATAACAATAACAATAAGCATTTTCCGTTTTTATTTTATAGAGGACTAAATTTGGTTCTATGATTTTGTGAGGGAGAATGATATTTTACGCATTTGTTTGTCTTGAAACAAACTTCAATATAGAAACATTCATGAATTCCCAAATATTTCAAAAAACAATTGACGAAATATTCCCGAATTTTCAAACATTTCAAAATTTAAATTGTGATATGCATATAAATGAATTTTATTTAAGGGAAAAACTAACAAGTGCCGTTAGGACATTGTTTAAACAATCAATAGTAGTAATTTTTGCATAGTTACTTTTTCATATGTTTGACTTATGTTTTCAAGAGAATATTTCTCTTTATGATTTCCTTAAACAATATCCTGAGAGCACTTTTTAGCTAGACCATTTATTCAAGGGTCTTGCTATCTTGTGCCCTTAATAAAGTTAAAGAATGCAAAATTAGAATTTTTTTATAGAAAAGAACAAAATTTTGACTTTAAAAAGTTGAATAGACACATTTTAAGACAATTATTTCTATTTTAAATTCCTTAACAAGTGCCCTTGGGACACATGTTAACATATTTCTGTATTTAATTATTAACTACTCCCTCCGGTCCTTATTATAAGAAGAAAAACCAAAAAACATTAAAACCAATACACTCATTAATTAGTGTAACTTTGTGAATATTTTTACAAATATACCCTCATAAAAAATTGTGAAGCATTAAATACACCCACTAATTTTAAAAAGACAAACATTAAATAAGGGGTATAAAAGTCTTTTAAACAATAACTACACCTTAAAAGTTGTGATATTTTCTTATAAATAAGACCAAAATTTTTTTTGAAAATTTTCTTATATATAGGACCGGAGGGAGTATTTCGGACCGGACCCAAGGGCACAAAATTACACTCGGCATGAAATTCAATCCGCTAGGCCTAGGATCCATGCAATTCATAATGTCTCAGCGGCTTCATGCCCTCCAACGTTTACCGAGCCAATCAATTGAAGGGTATCGTTTGTAATCATCATTCTTTACTCCTCAACAACTCCTCTATCATGCAGTATAAGTGTCTCCCCTCAATACAACACCAGTATATAGACAGTGTCTACTTTGAACCTCTCACTCTTCGCCTTCTCACTAACTTCAGCGTCAGAGTGATTACATGTACTACCCTCCACATTTAACCTTAACGGAACATTGTTGCAGTCCAACCAACCTTCTCTCGGTATATCTAGATCATTAACTATTTAAAAAATAAACATTATGAATTTCATATTTTCTTATTTCCCGAATTGATATTTTGGAAAAGGAAGTGTGTATAAGTAATTATGGATGTAAATAACAATTCCCTCACTTTTCTCAACAAAAAAAATATGAAAAATCCCTCACTATTTCCCCTTTAAAAACTAACTCCCTAAATAAAATGGATCAAAGCCGCATTATGTGTGCAAATAAGGTAATTTTCTTAAGTTACAATGAAGCTGTAAGAGTTACACTGAAAATACTCTAAAATTCTAATTATTTCTCACATCAAATTTAAAAGGAGATCTTGCAAATTCTTTATAATTTTAATATTGTGAAGAACACGGGTGAAAAATTTGATGATTCCAAAATTTACATAGTTGTAGATGAATCTTGCCATGAATAAAAAGGAACAAATACGTTTTGAATTTGTAGTAATTTTTATATTGGTCATGCTAACAAGTGTCCTTTAAAAAACAAAAAATAAAAATAAGTGACAAATTCAAGGTAAAAAAGTCAACTTTTAAAATTTAGAGGTGTTAAATACATAATTTCTAAGATAATTTTTTTTTTGGATTTTTATCAAGTGTTTTGAGAGCACTTGTTATGATTTTCCTTTTTATATTATACAATATGTGCTGCATTTTCAAGATATATGTGTCTAATGCCGACGATCAACAATTCGTCTCTATTAGTTCTTCATTCATTTTTCAACCATTCGTATGCTTTTTTTTAAGCAAAGATCAACCATTCATATGCTGACATGTTTTGTTTCTGTAACGCTTTTCATTAATTAATAATTATCTTTTTCACACTTTTCTTTTGTTGTCAGTTTTCCACTCCATTTTTTTTCCTTTCATCGTTCTTCATTTGAAGCAATCATATTTTGAGTTGTGAGTTAGACATTAAATATTATCTTTTTCAATTCAATCGAAATTCAAATCTTGGTTCGTAGTGACTCTAGCCACTTAGAGTAGATACAACTTTTGTTAGTGTTTCTTAGAGCATCAACAACATAGCACCCCATATTCAGCGTTTAAATGAGTATTTTATGTCCAATTACTCATTTTATAGTAATACTTAATAAACATCAATTTTCTCCAATTCATCACCTCAAAAGAAATTACTAATTAGGTCCCACAAATAATTATATTCATTATATTTCAACAAAATTTATTTATTTCATTAAGATTTATTAAATGAGACTCACAAAAAGTAAAGTGAAAGTGTGCATAACCACCCTTCTCTATAGGCATGCATCAAATGTTATACTCCACAATGAAGGTGTTTATTTAGTGTGGTGTTAAATAGGTGAAGGACACCACCATTGTAGATGGTGACAGCCCAACTAAATCTAAAAATTTATTTATCTATTTATTAATAAAATTCGTATATGGCTAAAATGACCCTCACAAATTGCAAAAAATAATTTAATAATAATTAATCGGTTCCTACTGCACCATTTTTCTCTAGTGTGTATCATATTATTAGTCCGTGCTTGTTTGATATCACGTGGGTTCACTTAATCAAGGTGGTTTACCGTGATTTTAACGATTTAGGCATCGTTTGGCTTGACTTTTTTATAGTTCAAAAGCTACTTTAAAACAAAGTTAAAATTAAGGGCTTTAAGAAAGAAGTTAAAGTTGTTTGGTTACTTTATTATTATTTTTTTGATTTAAAACTATTTTTAAGTTAAAAATTGTTTGGCAAAATATTGTACAAATATATAATAAATAAAAAATTGTTAAAATGTTTTTTGAAGGGAAATAATGTTTAAAATATTTTTTTAGTAAGTATTTAATAGATATTGTGGTTGGTCTACCTTCTCCTTAAAATTGTAGAGAAGTAGAAAAAAAAGTCGGGTCAAACGGTACCTTATCTGTAATTTGAAACATGCACTCAACCTTAACATCTAAGTGTGTGTAAGATATTGTATTTGTAATAATTTAAAAAAACAATAAAAATTTACTAAATAACCAGTATACACAAAATATCAATAATCAATAATTGTATAAAAATATCTACGTTATTTATTGCCGAGCACAATCTATAGACACTTTATCATTTGCACAATTTTCATTTCAGTTTCCTTTGACTTCTAAAAGACATGACAAAGATGAATCCATTAGCATTAGTATTAGCTATCATCTTGTGCACTATTGTTTCAAGTCACTGCATAATTATACATCCAAAATCCAATGCTAATTTGATACAGCAAACTTGCAAACAAACTCCAAATTATGCAAATTGCATTCAATACCTCAAATCTGATCCAAGAAGCTCTGATGCAGATGTAACAGGTCTAGCACTAATCATGGTGGACATAATCAAATCCAAATCAAACACTGCCTTAAACAAAATCAATCAGTTGATTAAGGGGAGCCATGAAGCTGATCAAAAGGAAGCTTTGAATTCATGTGCTGGTAGATACAGAGCAATTTTGGTAGCTGATGTGCCAAAATCTGTTGCAGCTTTGAAGCAAGGAGATCCTAAATTTGCAGAAGATGGTGCAAATGATGTTGCAATTGAAGCCACTACTTGTGAGAATAGCTTCCAAGGGAAATCACCAATCTCTGATGAGAATATTGCTATGCATGATGTAGCAGTCATAACAGCAGCTATTGTCAAACAATTGCTCTAGATTCTATAGCTAGTCATTTGTTTACTCAAACACATCATCATCATCATCATGTAATTTATTAGTATTATATCATATTATACAATATGTTAGTATTTGTTTAACTATTTCGAATTTGCCCCTTTCACAATATTCATTAACTATTTCTTTTTGTTCAATTATTGTCGGCATATATAAGGTGTTAGGTGTGTGCTTAGTGGTATGAATTTAACATTTGTATAACGTCGATTTTGTTTATTACGGATAGATTTAAAATAGACATTAGTTATTAGTATCATTTTAATAAACAATAATTACATTTTGCCAATTTTTTTTTCAAAAATGTTGCCAGCACATAGGAATGCTATGTCCTTTCACATAATTGGTTAGTAATCTGTCTTAATCATTTTTAGGACCCGTTTACGGATTTAATAAAAATAATTTCATGGTGAAACTACTCAAAACAATTTCTAAGCTTCTTGTTTTTTTTTTCTACTGATTTCTTTTTGAAATCAATAACAAACAGATTGACTTTTAAAAGTGATTATTTTGCTTATAATAGTAATTTTTTCATGTAGTAAAAATTTGTAACAAACGGCCTATTAATCTTGGATTTATTTATTTAATTTTAATTTTTTTTAAAGTAATCTTGGGTTCATTAATTGTGGGGTATAGAGCATTATTAGGTATGTTGAAGCTACTAGAACTAGTAAGATTTTTTTTTTTTTGGTTACAGAACTAGTAAGGTTCAGTGAACCAAAATAGTTTACATTTTTTAACAGAAAACCAAAAGAGTTTATTTATAGATAAAATATTTTTCGTCCTTTTCTATCCGACGTTTCGGTTTGGAGTTACCTTATTGAGTTTAAAGATGTCTGGTTCTGTTTCTATTTCAGAATAGGGGACCCCTGGTTCCAGAACCTTTCCTTCCTTTGGCTTCTTCTGATTACAACCACAAGAAGTGAAACACTCAACTATAAAATTGCTTGGTTCTGGAGGGTTGAGTGAAGAATGTGAAGTCATAAATAAATTATATTTTATAAACTAAACAAGTAATACTAGTATAGTGTTGAATGAGTAAGTATTCAATCGACCTTGAGGTATGTTATTTTATAATTTTTTCATAATAATTTAAAATCTTAACATTATAATTTAATTGTATACATATATGTTTAAAATTTGGCCCTTGTAGTTGTAGGCTATGAAGTCTGACTCTGCCCCTAAACAAAGTTGATCTCAAAATTAAGAAATAAACAAAAACATCACTAACATTATAACTAATTTGTCATATCTTAGGACACTTGTTAAGGATTAAAAAAAAGAAATAATTATTAAATTTTATGTAAAAAAAGTTGCTTTTTAATCTTTCAATAAGTTGAATACACAATTTCTAAGATAAAGTTGCTACTTTAAACTTCTTATCAAATATCATTAGGACACTTGTTAGCATTTCTCATTTGTCATTCTAATTCAAATGTTACCGTCTATCAAAAAATATATTAAAACTGTCTAAAGATTATTTTTTTAAGGGTAGTCTAAAGAAATTTTTTTTTTCTAATATCAAACCAATCATCATACTATATATTAGATGTGTACATCTTTAAATCGTAGTGAGCTTAGATTAGTTGGTAGAAATATTACATATTATATGCAGAGGTCAGGGTTCGAACCCCGGATACCCCACTTCTCAACCTTTAAAATGTGCGAGCTCTAACCATTAGGCTACTCGATCAAAAAAAAATGTGTACATCCTTGATACTTTTTGGACTAAGTATGTCCCAATAACAATTCTGACCTCTCCACATTGACAGGACGGGATACTTGCTGGACGAGCGCCGCCAAATGCCCCTCAGATAACGGATAGGAACGAAGCTAACAACCTTCCCTATAATCCCTAGGGTTCGGTAGCCAATAATAGGAAAATGCTCATATGCTCCGGATGGATCCCCCACTTCACTAATTACATAGAAAACTACGTAGTTTTGATTCCCTAAGCCACTTATAGATTCCTAGGACTAGGGATCCTCTCTATCAAGTTAGAATAAAATTGCCCCAACTGTTGGCTCGACACCGGCTACCTCTCCATCAACCCTCAAAGTACCTCATGGCGTCCCCATTGTAGATACTAGAGAGGGCTCTAAGTGTTAACGTTCGAGCAAGAACATTAGATAAAACTCAAAATAATGTCTAGAGAATAACGTGTGACTAACCTAAAAGTATCTTTCAAAATAACAAAACTTAGACACCTACAATTTCAGGAGCAAAATGGAGTTTCACTCCAAATATAACATGATAGTAGTGTCTTTGTTCAAGATTTGATGAATATGTTTTGATCTTTGAAAAATAAGATTGTCATTATATACTAAGAAAACTACATGTAATCATACATATTTTGGTATTTATTATCTTAGTAAGAAAATAGTTAATTGAACACAAAAAACATTATCTAGAAGGATCTATAGTTTGACATCTTACAGCTACGTACGTGGAAGTAGGAACAGAACAGAACAGAAGGTGTGTGGGACACTGTCAACAATAAACAAGCCATCCGTGACATGAAGGGGGTTTAACCTTAAAATCACTATGTCGACTCAAAGCCCATGGTTACAAAAAGCAACAAACAACTTACATGTGACAATCATAATGATATATAAAAAAATTATAAAGTATAATAATATATGAAAAGACAAAAATTTATAATAAAAAAAGAATTGAAAAAGAACAACAAATTAAGTAATAAAGGGCCCAAAGAAAATTTTCTTTTTTTTCAATTGGTAGGAAACAAATCAAAAAATTTGAACTAGCTCACCGACCAAACTACCTTAAATAGCAGCCAAGTGAAAACATGGATCATTCATTCATTCCACAAAAACATACACAATCTTGAATTCTAGTTTCAAGAGAAAATGAAGAGAACATCAACTTGTGTGTCCTTTTTCCCTCTTCATATTCTTCTTCTGTCTTGTATTCTTTTGCAATTCCAACTCACACAATCCTTTTCTCTAATGAAGGATGATTTGGTGGACCAAATATGCAAACAGACACCCTTTTATGACCTATGTAGCTCCATCTTACATGCCAATCCTCTAGCTCCCAAATCTGATCCTAAGGGCATGGCCCTCATAATGATCAATGACATTTTAGCAAATGCTACTGACACACTAAGTTACATTGAAGAGCTTATCAAACAAACAACAGACAAAGACTTGGAGCAACAATTGGCTTTTTGTGCTGAGTCATACATACCAGTTGTGAAATACATTCTTCCACAAGCAGCTGATGCTATAAGCCAAGGTAGATATGGGTTTGCCAGTTACTCCATAGTTGATGCTGAAAAGGAAATTGGTGCTTGCAACAAGAAATTCTCAGGCTCAAGTTCACTCTTAGGTGATAGAAATAGCATTATGCAAAAATTGGTGGATGTGGCTGCAGCCATTGTAAAACTATTATTAAATGGCTGAATTATTTATTCTAATTCAATAAATAAACAGTTGATATTGGATGATTGAGTTGAGTTTATACAAATTATTATAACTCTATATATACTTTGTAGCAGCTGTTTGTATGTACACCACTAGTTTCTAACCACTATTCTTTCTTATCTCTTTACAATGACCTTGGTTCACATTTAAAACAAGAACAGTGATTGAACTCGTGAAGACATAGATATATTGAACTTAGAGGTAAGGTTTTAAGAACAGTGATTGAACCTGCAGACATTGAATTTAGTTTCACTAGTTCAACTTTTTTTCTCTTTTGCTGCAGAATGGAAACTGTTATAGGTGTCCGTTTCCTAAGGCTTTGTTTGCGAGTTTTGAGGAGAGGGGAAGAAAAGGCTTAGGAGGGGAAGGGAAGGGAGGGGAGGGAAGGGGGAAAGGAGGGAAAGTCTTCCCCTTGTTTGGGAGTTAAAAAACCAACAAGAAAAGAAAATGGAAGGCTTATGTGATAATTTTACTATTTTAACCCTTTTTTCTTTTTTTGAGGAATACTCTAAAATAATTATATATATATATAAATTAAAAAAATTAAAAATCTATAGTTTTTTTTATAATTTTATTAAAAATTGATACAATAATAACAAATTAATTTCGCTATATATATATATATATATATATATATATATTTTGTACAAACCATGTATATTATTTAAAACTGTATAAATTATTTAAAAGTCATGACTGAAGTTTTTTTAGCAACTCATTAATGAAGTTGAATCATGTTTTATTCATCATAGTCCAATTTTAATGAATTAAAATGCAAAAATAATATGAACCATTAAAAAATAAATGGATATAAATAAGATGAACCATGCTCTTTTGTTCCCAATTGTTATTAGCAAAATATGTTGCTATAATAAAAACAAGAAATTCATCATAATGACTGCAACATTAAACAAATCTCAAAATAAATCCAACATAAAAGAAATTACAAAAAAAAAATCTAACAATATGAGATAAGTCTCAAAATAAATCCACCATAAAAAGTCTCAGTAAAACATATTATAGATGTTCCGGTTGGTTTCAAGCGACGCTTCGGTTGTTGCTATGAGAGTGCGAACGTGTGAATGAGGCGTGCAACTATGTGAATTTGGTTTTGTCCTTAATTGGAATTTTGAATTATTACGAGGGCAAATTGTCAATTTGTATGTTTAACCCCCAATTTGGGGGAACTTTAAAATTGGACCAAATGAAGCCCTTCAAAACCTCCCAAAACCTTCCCTTGATTTTTTAAATCTCCCAAACAAGGGTTTATCACTCCACAAGTCTTTCCTTTCCTTCCCCTCCACTCCAAAACCCAACTCCCAAACAAAGCCTAAGTGAAAATGATTGTTTTGTCAACTTCAGTTAAATTTCTTTGTCGGGTCAGAGATAGTGAGAAGAAGAATCACATGTGAAATCACATGTCTATAGCTATTCCATGGCACGTATCTATACAGTCCAAATTGGCATGATTGTATCCCAACTGAAACTGGCAAGAGTCACACCAACATTGAAGTGGGAATTTAGGATGTCCATGGAAAGGGATGGAACTCGAAGATCAGGAATAACATGCCATCAGTTAATATTCATAGAATATTTTTTTGTTAAGTAAGGCTAGAAATTTACCTTTTAAGGTGAATAAGTGAGGCGTCTGGGGTTCGAACTTCGACCCTGCATATATTATACAATGTTTCTACCAACTGAGATAAGCTCACATGGACATATTCATTGAGTATTTTAAAATGGAAGGAATGAAATGAAACACAACAATGTGTATTTATCTCTTTATTTAAAAATTTCATTAAGTTTAATAATTGCACACTCTAATTGTAAATACAGATATTCATATCTCATATAATGGTCATATCTCATTATAGTTAATGATGAATTGCTCAAGAGAACTTGATTCGCCACGTTGTGGGGTATAACTCCTCCCGCTCAACTAGGGTTGGAAATGAGTCGAGTCAAATCGAACTTGTCTGAGCTCAACTCGACTCGATAAAAATTGGTCCGGCTCGAAACTCGAGTTCGATACGAACTATTTTTAGAGCTCGAGTTCGACTCGATTAAAGTTCACGAACAACTCGGTTCGGCTCGATAGACTCAAATCATTAGCTCAAGTCACTCAATATAAAAGTCTTTTATTTATTTCAAAAAATTTACATCTTTATCCTTTTAATTTATTTTTTTAAAAGGCAAAGATTAATACCAAAATGTTGTACTCTATCAGATTAGTACATGATAATTCATTTGCATATACAAATAATATGTACCAGAATAAACAAAATAATATACTAGACCCCCTCAAAATTAAATTACCAAGGGATATTGGTAGTAGCAGTGTAGCACTTTATATTTACTGTAGTGCTCACCATCACAAGCCTAATACCATTTTGTAATGCACTTCGCTTATATAGATACTCCTGCTCTCTAATGTTTACAAACTCCCGGATGTGGGACTATTTTAATTTAAAAGCTTGAACTAGATCTATGCCATAGCGCCAACATTAAGTGTTGCACTATATTAGTAGCTTTTATTTTCTTATATATATATATATATATATATATATATATATATATATATTATCGAGCTAACTTATGAATCAAACGAACCGAACTATATATAGTTCAAGTTCAGCTCATTTAATTAACGAACTTAATTTTCAGTTCAAGTTCGGCTCAATTGGCTCATGAACCAAGTTCAACGAGTTAATTGTCGAGTCGAGCTCCGAACTATGTTCGAGTTAGCTCGATTCATTGTCAGCCCTACGCTCAACCATAGTTGATATTAAAAGTCAATCAAAAGAATTTAATTATTAAATACTTACACTTAGTTGTAAAAAGTTTTATGTATACACTAAATGTATGTCAGTTTTTCTGCAAATGTTTTTTTTTCTTAATCCTTTAGTTTCTAAGAAAAAGATACGTAAAACATGATGAATTATAGTGACAACAACTTACTATGACTATTTATTTTGGAAGTAATACAAAATAGGTAAAGAATTTTTCAAAAGCCTCCAAAGTCATCCCCCAATTTATTTTTGGAGTTATCCCAAATTGGAGGATTTTAATCTAAGAAAAATAAACCTTCATACATGTGGAGTGGAGATCTATCTATCCTCCCTTTCTCCTCAAAACCCTATCCTCTTTATTTTGGATATTAAATGTTAGGGAGGACACGTTCATACAAAAAGAGCCTACGAAGAGGGGGGTAGTTAAATGTACAATCTAGCATCATTGCTCATTTTGTCTCAAACCCTATCCTCCATTTCTTCTCAAAACCTCTCAAAAATAAAAAAACAAATTGAACACGATGATTGATTCTTTGTCTCAAACCCTTGACCCCTTTCTCCTAAAATCAATTTAGACATCCCCCCCCCCCCCCCCCAATTTTCCTACCAAATTTTTCTAGGAATTTAAATTCCTCGGAAAGCAAGTTGTTTACCGACAAAAAAATTCGTCGGAAAGCTATTTCAGACAAACTGGGTCCCTTATGTTCAGAAAAGTACGCGTGGCAGGATTTAACGGGTGGTGTTTACCGACGAATTTTTCGTCGGAAAGCACTGGCCCCACTAGCAGTTTTCAGAGACGTTGGAGAGGACGTGGCAAGATGTGGTTCGTTGGTGTTTACCGACGAATTTTTTCGTCGGAAAGCACTGGCCCCACTTGCTATTTTCAGAGACGTTGGATAGGCGTGGCAGGCTATGGTTCGTTGGTGTTTACCGACGAATTGTTTCGTCGAAAAGCGTCATGGAAATAGTCGTTGCAGCCCGTTGCAAGTGACCGTTGCATATTCTCATTCTTCTTCCTTTTTATATACTTCATTCACTCAAATTTCTTCCCTATTCTCTCAAATTCTCTCAAACTTTCATCCCTATATTCTTCAATATCAACACGATTCTCCATCATTTTATTCTCAATATCTAACTAAATTTTCTCACTTTAATTTATATTTAATATCAAAATTCTATACAATAAATTTCTCAATCATTCTCACACAATTTTCTCACTCTAATTTTACCGTAAAAATTATTTCAATTTTTGTCTCAATTATTCTCACTCAAATTCTCTTCCAATCAAATTCAATATCATTCTCACTCAATTTATTCAAGATACTAATTTGGTTATTAAAAATGTTTTATTTTTTAAAAAAGTATTGATATTGATTTTATTAATTATGTTGTATTATTTTTTGTAGTTTCTTGCTTCGGATCCATTTTAAGGTTGGTGTTGTTGCTGCAGCTGCTGCTTGGTTTTTTTTCATCCACTTTGTTCATCGTCTAATTATTTGAGGTTGGTATATATCTTCTACTTATTTTAATTTGCTACATTGGTTTGACTAGGAATAAAAAGAAATATGTATAAAATTAAGTTTGTTAGAAAAAGAAATATGTATAAAAAAATTTGTTAGAAAAAGAATGTAATTAAATTAGTAAAGAATGTGTGAATTAGTTGTTGTAATGAAATATGTTACAAAAATTTTATTATGAAGTTAATTGCTATGAAATATGTGAATTAGTTGTTGTAATTAATTTTGTCGGTGGCGCGCGGAATTCTTATCCGCGCGTAACATTTATTTGTGGCTCGTAATTTTTATATGCGCGTAATATAGAATTCATACAAATTTTAGAAAATGTGACATAGATTAATTAGAAAATGTTATATATGTTAGTTGTAAAATATTATATAATTTTTATGCACTTCATGTGACATATTATATAATAAATATGTTTTAGTTAATAAAAATGCAAGTAAAAAATGTGGTTAGTAAAAATGTTGTTGTAGTTATTTTAAAAAAAGAAGGTTAAGTTAGTAAAGAAATATGTTTAAAAATTAGTTAATTAGTAAAAGTAATTTATGTAATGAATATGTTTTAATTTCTTAATAAAAATGCAAGTAAAAAATGTGGTTATAGTAAAAATGTTATTGTAGTTAATTTTAAAAAAAGAAGATTAAGTTAGTAAAGAAATATGTTTAAAAAGTTTGTTAGAAAAAGAATTATGAAGTTAATTTATATGAAATATGTGTAATTCGTACGAATTTCTAAATATTTAGGTTTTTAGAAAGAAAAAAAAATTGTTATTTATATTTAGGTTGTAGTCATTAACTTTTGTCGGCAACGCGAGGATTTATTATTTGCGCATTATTGTAACGAATAAATACAAACTAATTGAGTTAATATTAGTGACTCGGAAGATGAATCAATATATTTTACATCGTAGTTGGATGTACGATAGAAAATATCCGGGGAAAAGGACACTTAAAGCGGCTTTTGTGGATGGAGTTCGTGAATTTGTTGCTTACGCCATGTCGCAACGTGCGTTTACATTGGAGGGAGGGATAAGATGTCCGTGTATTAAATGTACGTGTAGGCTGCTTCAGAGCCCAAAAGATGTTCTAAATCATTTAAATGACCTTAGTTTTATGGAGAATTATTACGTGTGGAAATATCATGGTGAACAAGAGCCGACAAATGATGTTAATATGCGCGCTTCAAGCAGTGGGGCGCGTACGGAGAGTGAAAACTTTGGCTTGATGAAAGATATGGTTGGTGATGCTCTTGGGGTGAACCTGTCTTACAACGAGGACGAGGGCGGTGAAGAGGAAAGAATTTCGAACGAGAAAGCGTTGAAGTTTTACAAAATGATGATGGAAGTAAACAAGCCGTTGTTTGAAGGGTCGTCTAATTCTAAGTTATCCATGAGTGTGAGGCTTTTAGCTGCCAAGTCAGATTGGAGTGTGGCCGAAGAAGGCGCATAATGTTATACAAAAATGATGAGGGACGCAACTCCTATAAAGGACAATTTGCCATTGAGTTTTTATGAGGCTAAGAAGTTGGTGTCAAAGTTGGGATTGCAAGTTAAAACTATTGATTGTTGCGTTAAAGGGTGCATGTTGTTTTACGACAACGAATTCGGTAAAAATGATGGGTCGTTGGTGGAGTGTAAATTTTGCAATGCACCTAAGTATCAAGTACGTGATAATGCCAGTTCTCGGAAGCAGAAACTAGTCTCAGTCAAGTTAATGTTTTATTTGCCAATAATACCAAGATTGCAGAGATTGTATGCATCAACTCACACAGCCGATAAAATGACGTGGCATTATTACAATAGAACAAATACAGGTGTGATGTGACATCCCTGTGATGGGGTGGCATGGAAGCACTTTGACGCAGTACATCCTGATTTTGCACAAGATTCACGTAATGTAAGGCTTGGATTATGCTCTGATGGATTTGTCCCGTATATCCAAAAGTCGGCAACGCCTTATTCTTGTTGGTCAATTCTTCTTACCTCGTATAATCTTCCTCCTGACATGTGCATGTCAAAACCTTATTTGTTTTTGACTTGTGTTATACCAGGACCTAATAGCCCATTAGATGGTATAGATGTGTATTTACAACCCTTAATTGATGATTTGAAAAGATTGTGGATCTGTGAATCAACATATGATATTGCAAGGAAGGAGAATTTTAGGATGAGGGCAGCTTTGATGTGGACTATTAACGACTTTCATGCATATGGAATGTTGTCTGGATGGTCGACTCATGGTAGATTGGCTTGTCCACATTGCATGGAAGAAACAAAGGCGTTTAACTTGCATCACGGAAGAAAGAGTTCGTGGTTTGACTGCCACCGTAGGTTTTTACCAGCAACACATGAATTTCGTAAGAAGAGGAATTTGTTTTGTAAAGGACAAACAGAAAAAGATGGTCCGCCTCCTAGGACAACATTAGAGGAAGTATTCCGTAGAGTCAGTGAATTAGGACTTTTGAAATTCCCAGATGTTGGCAAAAGAGTCAGACACCCGCAATACAGTGACACCCACCATTAGACTAAAAGAAGTATCTTCTGGGACCTCCCTTACTGGAAAGACAATTTACTGAGACATAATCTTGATGTTATGCACATTGAGAAGAATTTTTGTGACAATATAATTCACACGGTGATGAATGTCTATGGTAAAACAAAAGATAATGAGAAGGCTAGAATGGATTTGCCATTGATTTGTAAGAGACCAGATATGGAGCTACAACTTCTTCCAAATGGAAAATATCTAAAACCTAAGGCTATTTATAGTCTAACTGCTGATGAAGCAAAATCTGTTTGTCAATGGTTGAAAGAATTGAGGATGCCAGACAGATATTGTTTTAACTTGTCAAGGTGTGCCGACGTCAACTCCGTAAGACTGCGTGGAATGAAAAGTCATGATTCCCACGTTTTCATGGAACGCTTACTTCCAATTGCATTTAGTTCATTGGCAAAAAATGTTATAAACCCGTTGACTGAAATTAGCCAATTTTTTAAAGACTTATGTGCTTCAACCTTGAGGATGGATGAACTTGTTAAAATGGATCAGAATATTCCAATCACTCTTTGTAAGTTGGAGCAAGTTTTTCCCTCGGGTTTCTTTGATTCTATGGAACATCTTCCGGTGCATCTCGCATATGAAGCTTGACTTGGTGGACCTGTTCATTATAGGTGGATGTATCCTTTTGAAAGGTTCATGGGTTATGCAAAGCGAATGGTTAGAAATAAAGCAAGGGTTGAGGGATCAATAGTTGCAGCTTACGTGGTTCGGGAAACAAACTATTTCATCTCTCACTACTTCGACAACTTGATGTTGATCCCAAGAAATACACGAAATGAAGTTATTGTTAAAAGTGAAGAGTGTCAATCAGCCTTATCAGTTTTTCGTCACCACGGACATCTTTGTCATCCAGAAAAAGATTACTGGATGAACGATGCTGAGTTGCAGTCAACGGCCATTCATGTGATGATTAATTGCATCGAAGTTGGATCATACATTGAGATGTTTCATGGATTAAATATTGGTAACATATATACAACTTTTCAAGGATGGTTTAAACATCAGTTGCTAAATGATCATCCGACTACACAGATATATAAGTTGAGGGGGTTAGCCGAAGGTCCGGGAAGAAAAGTCAAACAACATCACACTTACTTTGTCAATGGATTTAAATTTCATACTCAATCACGGTCGGTGGGCAAAAAACAATTAACAACGGTGTTTACGTTGTGCGCACCTCGTTTTTTTCCTGAGAAAAAGACGCGCAAATCCTCCGAGGTTGTTCGTAAACGCTCGGAGGGCCTTTGTGAAGCCGCCACCAAAGTTTTTGTGTAAAGGGAACGTTGATAAACCCTTAAGTTTTTTTTTGTTTAAAGGGAAACGATAATAAAACCCTTTGACGATGAGGAAAGGATGGTCATCGCAACCATTGTCGGGTTCGGGAGTCGATTACACAAGGGGAAGGTATTAGCACCCCTCACGTCCGTTGTACTCAACGGGAACCTTCTATTTGGCTAAAGCTTGAATTGTTTTTTAAATGTTTTGTGCGCATGCTTATTTATGTCAAAATATAATAAAGGGGGGGAAAGAGATAAAAACAAACGAAAGAAAAAAAAAGTTTTTTATTATTGTGATTGACAAGATGTCGATCTTGCTCCTACGTATCTCCCGGTAGTCGGAGAATTCAAAGCGTACGTAGTTCTTTGGTAGAAAAACGTACATGTGTTGGTTAATTTTAAATGGACGATGTTTTAACCGAATTCTTGCGATTAAAACGTAGCTTGTATGCTCGCGCTTGGGAGACTTATTAAGCGTTTGTTCACGAATCGCACTAGAATTGTTAAAAGGTACGTCCGTTAGGGTAAAAGGGTTCGAATTGGTCGTTATGGGACCAAGAGAGGTGCAATGGACTCAAACAAGTCAATCATTGACCGAGGGGACTCCAACGAGTCGAGGGATTGTTCGATTGATCCACTGAGATCAAGAACAGGTACAATGGACTCGGGCGAGTCGAACATTGACCGAGTGACTTAAACAAGTCGAGGGATCGAATCTAATGGCCACGGGGGACCAAAAGGTTCGGATTGACCACAAGGGGCCAAGATTTGGTTTGGTTATGGTTGGATATGTTGAAAAAAGGGAATGACGATTGTCCGAACGACGAGACATACGTCACGCATTCGTACAATCGGGGCAATGGAGAGACATACGTCACACCATCCCTTTTTCATTCATGTTTTTGGGTAGAATTCTTTTAGAAATCCCAAGGTATATCAAAACTGAAATTCTGGCCAGGCAATACTTAAGAGATTTCAGGTTCTGAACCAAAACAGGTTCTGAACAATGACTTAGCACAATTTAAAGCAGATAAATAGCAGAAATAAAAAGTGCAGGAAAGCTAAAGAACACACAAGGTTTGTTAACCCAGTTCGGAGTAAACACCTCCTACTCTGGGGGATACCAATCCAGGAAGGAATTCCACTATAGGAATTAATCCTTATGACTCAAGACACTGACTCCCAGTTCCCAGCCTAAGCAATTAACTTCCTCCTAGTCTTGAATTCTACCCAACACGTTGAGTATTAGAGACCACTAACTTCCTATTCAAGTAACTACAACCCAGCCACTTGAACTACCCTTAAACAAGAACACTCTGTTTTTCAGAAAACTTTAAAAACACAACTTCATTCGTACCTAGAGGCTTAGAATGAATTACAACTCAATCAAACACCTAAACCAACTCTAACAGAGTGGTGCACAATAAAGCTAAAAGCTTAAAATACTAAGACTCAATTCTCTGATCTTAAACTCTATCAATTCGTGTCTTGAATAGCAGCAGCCCTCCTCTATTTATAGCCTTCAGTCTTGCAGAATAAAATAACAAACTAATCTTTCTGATTTGATTTGTTACTGAAATAAGATTGGTCCAATAATGTAACAAATAAAACTGTACTGAATCTTTTAAAGATTATAACAGGAAAATATGAATTTCATATCTTTGAACCAAATCTTCAATAAAATCTTCTCCAAATAAATCAACATTCTAGAAGCCATGTGCGTGGATAAATCTTCAATAAATCTTGCAAAGATTCGCATAGAAAAACCTTGAAAATAACCAGCTTCTGATGAAGTCAACATAAGTCAACGCTGGCATCAGAACCTGAATTCAGCTTCTGAAGTGCTACAGTGCATTCAGCTTCTGATGACATTTTCAGCTTCTGAATGGCTTCAAAACACAAAACTTGCAACTGAAGAAATGTTTCAAATATGGAGATGCTTCTATTCAATACTTTGGTTTTGCCAAACAATGCAGCCAACACCAAAAGACTCAACAATCTCCCCCTTTGGCAAATTTTTGGCTAAAACCATCCAAGTTCTTCAATCTTCCTTATAAACATCTCAGCAACGAAGAACTCCACAATAATCAATCATAACATAGTAATTAGCAGCGGATTCATTTATGACTATCATGAGAAACACAAACCAGCTTCAGCTCATATCAGCTACTGAAGCACACATAACCTACTGATCAACTCCTGATCATCACAAACAAGGTATCAGAGCTACTCCAAGGTATTAGAGCTACTGATCAACTCCTGATCAACATACATACTCCCCCTGCAACTCAGCATACACTCAGCATACATCAAACTCCCCCTTACTTCTGAATTTATGGTATCAGAGCATATCAGAGCATATCAGAGCCACCACTTCAGGAGCTGCACACACTTCAGGAACACATCATCACTCAGGTATATAACAATCTTGTACTCCCCCTGAGACACATACTCCCCCTTAAAAGCATCTTGGACAGCTCTTCTTATATTGGTTCTGAACTCTGAGCTTCACAAATAACTTCTGAACCATACTGAAAACTGAACATCTGAAATTTGAACTTCTGAGCAGCAACACTTTGCATAAGACTTTTGGTATCAGAATCAACACATTACATAAGATTTTCTCCCCCTTTTTAGCCACAAAATTCTGACATATCTCAGACTTTAAATAGGGAATAAAATCAAACCAGGTAACACTGATTCTTGAAAGCTTATCAGATTCAGACTCAGGTTCAGGATCACACTTAGCACAGGCACAACTGGCAGGTACTTTATCTTCCTCACATCCAGTTTGCAGTAATTGCTATAATTCTTCATGCAAACACACACCTAACTGGCTCCTCAAGTTTTCAAACTGTTTAGCATCCAAGGCCTTTGTGAAAATGTCAGCAACTTGTTCTTCAGTAGCTACATGTTCCAGCTGAACAATCTTGTCCTCCACAAGGTTTCTGATAAAGTGATGTCTGATATCTATGTGTTTAGTTCTGCTGTGCTGAATAGGGTTCTTAGAGATATTAATAGCACTCAGATTGTCACAAAATAAGGTCATAGTTCCTTGTTCAATGTTGTACTCCTCCAGCATCTGCTTCATCCACACCAATTGTGAACAACTACTCCCAGCAGCAATATACTCAGCTTCAGCAGTTGACAATGAAACACAATTTTGTTTCTTGCTGAACCAAGAAATTAAGTTATTTCCCAAAAAGAAACAACCTCCTGAGGTGCTCTTCCTGTCATCAGCACTTCCAGCCCAGTCAGCATCACAATATCCCATCAGTTCAGAACTTGAACTATGTGAATACATGATTCCATAGTCACTTGTGCTATTCACATACTTCAGGATCCTTTTGACTTGTGTCAGATGACTCATCTTAGGATCAGCTTGATATCTTGCACAAACTCCTACAGCAAATGTGATGTCAGGCCTGCTTGCAGTTAAGTACAATAGGCTCCCAATCATGCTTCTGTACTGACTTTGGTCTACTGAAACTCCATGTTCATCCTTAGTTAACTTCAGGTGGGTAGCAGCTGGTGTCCTCTTGTGAGCAGCAGATTCCAATCCAAATTTCTTCACTATGTTCTTGGCATATTTACTCTGAGAGATAAAGATTGTATCTTCCATTTGCTTGACTTGTAATCCAAGAAAATAAGTCAGTTCACCAACTAAGCTCATTTCAAATTCTGACTGCATCTGCTGAACAAACAGTTTGACCATCTTCTGAGACATCCCTCCAAACACTATATCATCCACATAAATCTGAGCAATCATCAGACTCCCATTTTCATCTTTCACAAACAAAGTCTTATCAGAACCTCCTTTTCTGTAACCTTGAGCCACAAGAAACTGAGTCAGTCTGTCATACCATGCTCTTGGTGCTTGCTTCAATCCATATAAGGCCTTCTTTAACTTGTACACATGTTCTGGAAACTTAGGATCCACAAAACCCTTAGGTTGTTCAACATATACTTCTTCTTGCAAATATCCATTCAGAAATGCACTCTTCACATCCATCTGGAACAATTTGAACTTGAGAATGCAGGATACACCCAACAGTAGTCTTATGGACTCTAGTCTGGCCACAGGTGCAAATGTCTCATCAAAATCAAGTCCCTCAACTTGAGTATAACCCTGAGCAACCAACCTTGCCTTGTTTCTGACTACAGTACCACTTTCATCTGTTTTATTCTTGAATATCCACTTAGTGCCAATCACATTCAACCCTTCAGGTCTTGGAACCAGATCCCACACTTCACTCCTTTTGAATTGATTCAACTCATCTTGCATTGCTTCAATCCAAAATTCATCAGTCAGGGCTTCTTTCACATTTTTGGGTTCAAACTTGGACACAAAGCATGAATCAGTAGCAGCAGTATCTGATCTCCTGGTTCTGACACCTTGATCTAAGCTTCCAATGATTAAGTCTTTAGGATGATCCTTCTGAATTCTAATAGATGGCCCTTTATTGGTAGAATCATGTTCTGGACGTACATCTGCTTCTTCAGACTCTGGATGAATTTCAGCTTCTGAAGTTTGTTCTTCTGATGGTTCAGACTCTGGAACAACTTCAGACTCACTTCTATCTTTCTCAGCAGTCAGATCATCAATTACCACATTAATGGACTCCATCACAACTTTAGTTCTTGAATTAAACACCCTATAAGCTCTGCTGTTTACTGAATATCCCAAAAATATACCCTCATCAGACTTAGGATCCAGTTTTCTCCAATTTTCTCTGTCAGCCAAAATGTAGCATCTGCTCCCAAACACATGGAAATACTTCACAGTTGGCTTTCTTCCTTTCCATAATTCATACAAAGTACAAGTGGTTCCCTTCTTCAAAGTAACTCTGTTATGAATATAACAGGCAGTATTCATTGCTTCAGCCCAGAACATATATGGCAGCTTCTTTGCATGCAGCATAACTCTTGCACATTCTGCTAATGTCCTATTCTTCCTCTCAACTACACCATTTTGCTGAGGTGTGATAGGTGCAGAAAACTCATGCTTTATACCTTCAGAAGCACAGAATTCTGAAAAGCTCTTGTTTTCAAATTCTTTGCCATGATCACTTCTGATTCTGATAATCCCACAGTCCTTCTCTCTTTGTAATTGAGTACATAAGTCTTTAAACACTTCAAAAGTATCAGACTTCTCTCTAACAAAGTTGATCCATGTGAATCTTGAGTAGTCATCTACCATTACAAATGCATACCTCTTCCCTCCAATACTTTCTACTTGCATAGGCCCCATTAAATCCATATGAACAAGTTCTAGTACTTTAGTAGTTACCTGGTGAACTAATCTGGGATGAGACTTTCTTGTTTGTTTACCAATCTGACAATCACCACAAACACTGTCCTCATTGATCTTCAGATTAGGCACACCTCTGATAGCTTCAGTACTTAGGATTTTCTTCATGCCTTTCAAGTGCAAATGTCCCAGTTTCTGGTGCCAGAGTTTGACTTCCTCTTCTGAGCTCATAAGACAAGAAGTCAGACTTCTTTCTTCTTCAGAAACCCACAAATAACAATTGTCTTTGGATCTGCAGCCTCTCATCTGAACCTTCCCTTCTTGATCAGCAACAATGCATTCTTGCTTGTTGAAATTAACCTTCAATTCTTGATCACAAAGTTGGCTGATACTGATCAGATTAGAGGTTAATCCTTCCACCAGTAGCACATCATTAAGTCTGGGTAAACCTTCTCTGATCAAATCTCCAATACCCAGAATCTGACCTTTTACACCATCTCCAAATGTCACATAACTTCTGGAGTATGATCTGATATTGCTCAGTAGCTTCTTCACACCAGTCATGTGCCTTGAACACCCACTATCAAAATACCAGTCTTCTTTTGAAGTAGCTCTCAAAGAGGTATGAGCAATCAGGCCTACATTCTGAACTTTGGGCTTCCACACCTTCTGAATATTGTGACTGATAGTAGCTGGTTCAACTCTTCTATATTGGAAGTGTTCAGGGTAACCATACAATTTAAAGCAGAATGGTTTGATATGCCCTCTCTTTCCACAATGATGACAGACCCATGGATGATTCCTCCTCCTTCTGTTTCTGAACAATTTCTGGGGTTGCTTCTGAGGTAGCATCTGAACATGCTTCTGACCTTGCATCTGAGGTATCTTCTGAGCTTGCTTTTGAGGTCTCATCTGAATATGCTTCTGACCTTGCATCTGGGCTTGCTTCTGAGGTCTCTTCTTTGATATTCCAGCCATAGAATCATGAGTTTGAGTAGCAGGAACAAAACTCATCTGTTTAGGAATCTGAGTCTGATCAACAAAACCTAAACCAGTTTTTCCTTGTTGCTGATTCCCCAAAATGTCTTCCAACTTATCAGTAGCAGAGTTCAACATCTTCACTTGCTTTTTCATTTGATCAAGTTGGGAGTTCAGTTGATTCACCTCTTCTTTTAAATCTGAATTCTGTACTAACAGTTCACCTTTTTCAGCCTCCAATTGAAAAATAGTCTCCTTCTGATCCAGCACTTGTTTGCAAACCTCAGCACTTCTGGTATAAAGCTTCCTGTAATTGTCAGCTAGTTCATCATATGAGGTTTTAGCAGCTTCAGACACAGATGAGGTTTCAGACTCTGAGTCAGACTCTGAAAAGGTTTCAGACTCTAAAACAGGCTCCTTCTTCAAGATAGCTCCTGACCTCACAACTAGACCAGTATCACACATATCAGATTCACTAACATCATCTTCTTCAGAACCATCATCAGACCATGCAACAGCTAGGCTTTTCTTCTGCTTCTTAAGAAAAGTAGGACATTCAGATTTGATATGCCCATAGCCCTCACACTCATAGCACTGCACACCTTTGGCTTGGTTGCTTTTCTCCTCAGTCTTGGTCTTCTTCTCATCAGTTTGTTGCTTTTTGTTATTGAATCTGAAATTCTGACCTTTGGATTTGGCTTTTCTATTAACATTCTTCAGAATCTTGTTAAATTGTTTTCCCAGCAACACTAGAGCTTCTGATAAGTCATCCTCCTCAGAATCTTGTTGATCATCAGCTTCAGTATTCACAGTAAAAGCTATACCTTTCCCTTTCTTATCAGGCTGTTTGCAGAAGGCAGTCTCAAAGTTGAGCAATGACCCAATCAGTTCTTCAAGCTTCATGGCAGAAATATCATGAGCCTCCTCAATTGCAGTTACCTTCATGTCAAACCTTCTGGGCAGGGACCTGAGGATTTTTCTCACTAGCTTCTCATCAGGCATCTTCTCCCCAAGAGAATCAAAGGAATTGGCCATATCCAGCACATTCATGTAAAAATCCTGAATGGATTCATCTTCCTTCATCTTCAAGTTCTCAAACTTAGTGGTCAGCAACTGCAATCTGGACATCTTCACCTTAGAAGTTCCTTCATGAGTGGTTTTCAGAATTTCCCAAGCATCCTTAGCCACAGTACATTGTTTGATAAGTCTGAACATATTCTGATCAACACCATTAAAGATAGCATTCAAAGCTTTTGAATTTCCCAGTGACAGATCATCTTCAGCTTTGGTCCATTCCTCCTCAGGCTTCAGAACCTCAGTCTTGTTACCATCTTTGTCTGTATACACAGGATGATCCCAGCCTTTTATCACAGCTTTCCAAGTCCTGCTGTCAATAGACTTTAGAAAAGCACACATCCTAGACTTCCAATACTCATAGTTTGTGCCATCTAGTAGGGGTGGTCTATTGACATAGCCTCCTTCTCTATCCATGCTTACCAGAAATTAATCCCTCTGGATCTCACCCAAAATACAGGCAGGGTGCCTGCTCTGATGCCAATTGAAATTCTGGCCAGGCAATACTTAAGAGATTTCAGGTTCTGAACCAAAACAGGTTCTGAACAATGACTTAGCACAATTTAAAGCAGATAAATAGCAGAAATAAAAAGTGCAGGAAAGCTAAAGAACACACAAGGTTTGTTAACCCAGTTCGGAGTAAACACCTCCTACTCTGGGGGATACCAATCCAGGAAGGAATTCCACTATAGGAATTAATCCTTATGACTCAAGACACTGACTCCCAGTTCCCAGCCTAAGCAATTAACTTCCTCCTAGTCTTGAATTCTACCCAACACGTTGAGTATTAGAGACCACTAACTTCCTATTCAAGTAACTACAACCCAGCCACTTGAACTACCCTTAAACAAGAACACTCTGTTTTTCAGAAAACTTTAAAAACACAACTTCATTCGTACCTAGAGGCTTAGAATGAATTACAACTCAATCAAACACCTAAACCAACTCTAACAGAGTGGTGCACAATAAAGCTAAAAGCTTAAAATACTAAGACTCAATTCTCTGATCTTAAACTCTATCAATTCGTGTCTTGAATAGCAGCAGCCCTCCTCTATTTATAGCCTTCAGTCTTGCAGAATAAAATAACAAACTAATCTTTCTGATTTGATTTGTTACTGAAATAAGATTGGTCCAATAATGTAACAAATAAAACTGTACTGAATCTTTTAAAGATTATAACAGGAAAATATGAATTTCATATCTTTGAACCAAATCTTCAATAAAATCTTCTCCAAATAAATCAACATTCTAGAAGCCATGTGCGTGGATAAATCTTCAATAAATCTTGCAAAGATTCGCATAGAAAAACCTTGAAAATAACCAGCTTCTGATGAAGTCAACATAAGTCAACGCTGGCATCAGAACCTGAATTCAGCTTCTGAAGTGCTACAGTGCATTCAGCTTCTGATGACATTTTCAGCTTCTGAATGGCTTCAAAACACAAAACTTGCAACTGAAGAAATGTTTCAAATATGGAGATGCTTCTATTCAATACTTTGGTTTTGCCAAACAATGCAGCCAACACCAAAAGACTCAACAATAACATTTGGTTTGAAAACCCAAAATGGAAAGATTTTAGCAAATTGTTAGAAAACGCACAAGTTCGGCTCATTTTGCGAACGGTTTTGAAAAGCGAACAAATTCGGCGTATGTTCATGTTTGGGTTTTGAAAATCATGAACAATGTTTATTGTTCAAGTTTGGATTGAAAATGATGAACATAGCTTGTTTGTTCATGCTGTTTTGAAAGTTTAGGAACATAACTTGTTTTGCAAGTTATCCACAAAATGTCACCCGGACTTGCGAATTTTCCAATATTGTGCAAAATCCTTGTTATGGTTTGAAAAACATGGATTTAAAAACTCTTAGGTTCTGAGCTCCTGGGCTAGAACCTCAAAAATTGGTCATTTGGACACCTAAACTCAGATTCTGAGTTCTGTCATGGTCGCTCTGCGACCATGACTTCGCACTGCGAAGCATGCGAATTTTTGAGTTCAGAAGCTGTTTCTGAACTTTTGTTTAGAAACAACTTCTGAACACACTCAGGACCTTTTAGGTGAGTGAAAAGCTTTGAGTTTTTGGGATGAAAAAGGCTGGACAAACCAGTTTTGGTGTTTTGAAAACCTTGGGATTTCTTTGAAATTCAAAAGGGGTTTTTTAGAAACAAAAGGTTTTGAATCAAAATTGCTATGCAAACACAATTGAAAATGCAAAACAAAAGCTTGGAATACTTACAGAGATCCTTAGCAAAGCTCCAGCTGCAATGGATTTGAATTGATTGAAGGTTCTTGCAAAAGGTTTTGAATATTGGTAATGGTTTTGAACTTTGTGAGGCTTTGTGTTTGATTGGTTTTTTTCTGGTTGTTTGTGAGTGTTTGTAAGCTGGAATGAGTAGTGTTTCTGCTCTTGAAATGCTATTATCAGAAGTGCTTGTAAGCTTGGGCATTGCCTTCTATTTATAGGCCAAAACCAAATCTATTTCATCATTAGAAAATCCCAAAATCCAGCTGATTTGTGGCTAGGATCAGGCTGAATCCCTTTGCATTAAATGCTAATGGATAGAGGCAACCTTGCCTTGTGCCAAGGGGCAAGACTCAGCCTGATTTCAGCCACAAATTCAAAGGTTTTAGGATAGTAATGATGATGAAATAGGGCTGAATTGCAATTGGCTAAGCTTGGGGGATCAATCCTTGCAATCTCAATGGTTGATCAATAAAAACGTGCACTGTGATGTGCAGAGATTGGGGGATGCAAAAGGCTACAATTGGCTGGTGTGAGAGGGTGAAAAGCTGCTGCAAAACAGGGTAGGCACTCATGGCTTTTTCAAGTGAAAAATCCAGCTGGTTTGACAGGTTTTGGGGGAGCAAGCAGGAGGAAAGTCATCAAGCAGGTGGCTGGCAACCTTGGGGTGGTTAACAGGTCACATGGGAGGGACTAGAGCTGCCCAAGGGCAAGACCACTTGCTTGTCACATGCTAGGTTGGAAGAAAAAGCTTCCAACCTTGGCATTAATGGCAAGTCTCTCATTTCTGGTTTTGCTTGGCCCAAATAGCCATGAATGCTGATTAAAATAAATATGGAAATGGTATGCAACAAAATCTGGAATTAAATCAAAGAAACCAGAAATCTGCAGAAAAATCGCAGACTTCGCAGTGCGAAGTGAGCTTCGCAGTGCGAAGTCATCATTTTTGAAATGTTGACTTTTCTGTTGACTTTTGTTGACTTTGACTTTTTCTCCCTCTTTGATTTTTTTGATTTTTTATTAAAAGGCTTAGGACAAAATTGGGGTACTACAGCTGCCCCTACTTAATTGTGTCTTTGCATAGAGTGCGTGAGTGCCGAGGGCATCTCATGAACTCTTTGCGAGGACCAATTAAGTAAAAGAAGGACCCGAATTTTGTCCTTCGCGGAATGGAAAAAATTTGCAGTAAAAGTAAAATATGCACATGCAATGATTGGAAAAGTTTGATCGTATCCAGCCGCTAACACTGGAGGTAGATCCACTGGGGATGAAGGTAATCGTATCCAGCCGCTTACACTGAAGGTAGATTCCTGAGGATGGGTGTGATCTTATCTAGCCGCTTACACTAGAGGTCGAACACTGAGGGAGGTGATCTTATCTAGCCGCTTACACTAGAGGTCGATACCTAAGCTAGGTAATCTTATTCAGCCGCTAACACTGAAGGTCGATTGCTAACGAGCTGTGATCTTATTCAGCCGCTAACACTGAAGGTCGATACACTGAGGGAGGTGATCTTATCTAGCCGCTTACACTAGAGGTCGATACCTAAGCTAGGTAATCTTATTCAGCCGCTTACACTGAAGGTCGATTCCTAACGAGCTGTGATCTTATTCAGCCGCTAACACTGAAGGTCGATACACTGAGGGAGGTGATCTTATCTAGCCGCTTACACTAGAGGTCGATACCTAAGCTAGGTAATCTTATTCAGCCGCTTACACTGAAGGTCGATTCCTAACGAGCTGTGATCTTATTCAGCCGCTAACACTGAAGGTCGATACACTGAGGGAGGTGATCTTATCTAGCCGCTTACACTAGAGGTCGATACCTAAGCTAGGTAATCTTATTCAGCCGCTAACACTGAAGGTCGATTCCTAACGAGCTGTGATCTTATTCAGCCGCTAACACTGAAGGTCGATACACTGGGGGGAGGTGATCTTATCTAGCCGCTTACACTAGAGGTCGATACCTAAGGTGAAATGGTCTTACCCTAAATAGGTGCCCCTGGTTGAACCGGAGAACATGATTGTATGATGCATGTTATGCAGTATGATATGCAGTGATATGCAATGCAATATGATATGAGATAGACTCAAACAAAGATTCCTTCTGGGAAATTGGTGACAGTTGGTGAAGGAGGTTCACTGGGGAACGCTTATTTAACTGTTGATGGATGTTGGTGAATATGTGATGCTCACTAGAGAATCCTTGTTGAGGATGCATGACATGATTTATGAAATGCAGGTGTATGAATGATTTGTATATGCATGCATGAATGATATTGACATGATGCATGAATTATGTTATGCATGATATGTGGGATGCTGGTTGGGTGCCGAGCAAGGTCGGTCTTGGTTGTGGTTGTGCCAATGATGATTGGACTCTCTTTTTTTTGTTTGGTTGTTTGTTTGGTTTGGAAGGACAAGGTCCTTTGCCTACATACCCGAATGGGATCAAAACCGGTGTAGTTCGGGCTTGTCCTGGGGATTTGTGTGGGTTTGCCAATAATGATTGGACTTTTGTTTGGGGTTGAGACTCCTTGGGGGATATCAATAAGGTTTGGCTTCATGGGGATATAAGGATCATTTCGGAAGCATGATCGATATCCAGCCTTGGTTGATGTTTGGATATTTAGGGTGCTTACTGGGGAATTTTGCTCCTCTAATACGACTGACAAGGTAAAAAGTGGACCGGTATAAACATTTGGTAATCCTCGCGGGGATGACGTCTTAGGGGATATATTTGAATATGGACGGGGTAAGACCGTGATAATTGATAAATGATAAATACCTCGTGGGGATTGTTAATCCGCTGTGTAAATCGTGCTAAACCGCTGAGGAGCATAACTGATGGTTCCGCTGGGGATGCTTGTGCTCTGGTTGGTCAGTCTTGCTTAAATCGTCCCTTCAGGCTCTTGATTCGACGGGGATATTCCTTTTTTTTTATTTCACCGATGACCAGAAATCCCTTTAGCAATTAACCATGTTTGGCCTGCAAGGTTTATCTACTCTATGGATAGATATTGATGCATGTTTTTAAGTACTCACAATTCAGAGAGAATGCATTTGTTATTAAAAAACATAAAAGATTCCACGTGAGTTTTCTTGAAAAACCTTTTTTACACTATCAAAAAAATAATGGAAGTTTCGACTAAAGCAAAAGACTTCGCTCGGGAAGAATTTCGTTAATGGGGAGGTGACTTGCCCCAAAGGTGTGGCTCCTTTAATTATTTGGGATTGCTGATGCCAATTGGGCCCTTTGGTTGGATGTTTGAGGAATGTCAATGACAATTGGGCTTTTTGTGAATTGCAGGGAGAGTGCTGAGCATGGTTGAGCCTTGAATGATTTGTGCACCGGGAGCAATCAGGTTTTGGTTTAAAATTGTGGGCGCCAATGGAAATTGGGCTTTATTGTTGGTTACCGAGCTAGGTCGGTTTTTTTGATTTTGGTTGCCGAGCGAGGTCGGGCTTTTTGATTTTGGTTGCCGAGCGAGGTCGGGCTTTTTGATTTTGGTTGATTCATATGAAATTTGCGCCTGCAATTTTATGCCCCCTATTATTCCGAGATTGTACTGAAAAAATCGAAATAAATTCCACAAAAAATCATATCGTACAGTTCAAATTAATAACATGTTTATCAATGAACCAACCTATCACTCATTTAAGTAAATGAACAAATTGAATATTAATATGAGGGGTAATGAACACTCATCCGGCAAGTTTGCTAACATTCCGATCGAGTTATGTGTCCATCCAATTATTGCTTCTTAAAAACACGAAAGTATTGATCAAAAGGTCTTTAAGGGTTGTAATTTGGCTGGGTTACAAAAGAAATGTCATATGTGGGGAAATTGAATTCAAATGGCCAAGAAAGAGGGAACATTCTTTCTAACTTATACCTTTTCTTGTCCAAATCACAACTTTGGTGATTTCACAAATGCTTTTCTCTTTGATCTCGACAACTCTTGGATCTTACTGATCCTCCTTTTTTTTCTTTTTCTTTTTCTTGGTTTGCTTTTCTTTCCCTTTTTCTTTTCTTTGGTCGTCAAGATCAATTTAAGAAATTCAAACGTCGCTTAACTTTCACAACCTCCCTCCTTTTTTCAACTTGTTTCAGTATGATGCCCTAATTGAATGTTCCTTCCTCTTTTGGCAAGGGACACTAATCATGATGGTTTAAGGGTTCAAAAATTGAAAGGAAATTATCAGAATTCAGTGATGTTTTAACTATGAACTGAATATATTATTATTTTTTTTACAAACTCCGGCAATCTTATTAAGCAGTTGAGCTTATGAAAGTTGGCAGTTCATAGTTAAAAAATTCTGATTTGTTAGGCTCGAAGGGGTTTAACAAGTACTCACTTCTCACAGGGTGGGCTGTTTGTGGTCGATTGTTTTCTCTCGTTTTCAAACAAATGCCTTGATCATGTCAATACTTTTACGCAATTAAAAAAAGAAAATTCAGATTTAACATAAAAAGATCGAGCTAAACAAAAATGTCGGTCTCCTGCATATGTATTATGATAACCTTGAGGATTCCTCACATCTGGCTGGTTCTAAATGGTTCATCGAACAAACATATTAAATAACGTGAATTATATGGTATAATTTGGTATGGAATATACATTCTCCTTTCAAGTTTTAATCATGGAAAGAATAGGAAACATGCATTTTAGTTTTGCGAAAATTAATCACATTTATCACTACCATTCGTCTATGGTTAAAAACTTTGGCTTAATCCGTCGCGGAAAGATTTGTCGAATTCACATTACCAATGATAGATAACAAAAATTTCAACATTCACACATATTAAACATAAGTAGGCATGGTGATGATGCAAAGGCTAGGCAAATAAAAGCAAAAGTACTCGAATAATAAAACAAGAGTACAAATATAGCTACAAAATACCAAACGAAGGAAGTCTCTAAAGAGTGTACGAGAAAAATGACATAAACATAAACAACAAAATATGAGAAAGCATAAGTAAATAAAAAGGGTCACTCAAGGAGTGAAAGTCTCATCATCCTCAGTCTCCTCATCCTCGTCATCCTCGTCCTCATCATCCTCATCCTCCCCTCCCTGGCCTCCGGCTGCTGTACCACTGCCTCCAGCCTCTGCATACTCTGGCCTATCCCCGGGCCAACGACCATTAGCCGCGAACATCTGGGGTGTCGGTATCTGATCATCGGGATCTGTCGGCCTACCCAGCTGCCTCTGAAGGCGATACATGGAATCATGCATCATGGTCATGTATCGATGAGTGGAGGCATTCTGCTCCAATATGAAAGTGCAGGTGTGGTGATCCCCTGATGCTGGTGGAGGTCTAGGCCGTGGCTGCTGTACCCTCGCCGCTCTCCTCCCTGTGCAGTGTCTGGAGATATACTCGTCCGTAATGGGGTTCTTAATGGTTTCGGACACCTGGGGAGGGATGGCTACTCGGGCTTCCCGGCAGAGTCCCATGATAAGACCCGGGAAAGCAAGCGGGCACATCTTCTTGGCCGGTGGCTTGATGCCACTCTCGACCACTATCTTAATCTCCTGGCAGATTGCCCTGGCCACATCTACTGGTTTATTGGTGAGGATATAGTAGATTAGGGGGGTCACGTCCAAGGTGGTGGTGGAGGTATGGCTTTTGGGTTTTATGTTGTGGACAATAAGATGGAAAATGACCTGGGCGTAGGTGGTGAGGTTGCCCCTGAGGGCCTTGGTGGGCTGCCCCGCCGCATTAAGCTCATAGCTTTTTCCGGATTGGAAAATGGTCTGAGCATAGAGATCGTGGTTCCAATTACCACGGTTTTGGTGCTTATGAAAAGCACAAAGCTCATCATTTTCCAATTGGAAAGGGTTTTGGAGATAGGTGTTGATGGCGTCGCGATCGAATCTAATGATCCGACCACGCACCATGGTCTGATATGTAAACTCCCCCTCTGGATCCACGGGAATGGCATTTGCGTAGAATTCCCGGATTATGTCGTAGTTGAGGTTAAGGGGAGGGTTTACCAAAACTCCCCACCGGCGGTGGTTTATCAACCGGGCCAACTCTCTCCAGGTGCCCCTCTCACTTATGATAAACTGCCTTTCAGGCCAGAAGGTCCTGCCAAGGAGCTCTTCGTATCTCTCTTGGTTCCGAAGACCTAGGAAGCGAGAAGCGTCGAAACCCCCTTGGGGTCTAGATCCGGATGCCTCATTCCTCGAGCGTTTTCCTACTGGTCTTGGTGCCATCTGCAAGGAAAAGGGCAAAGTTAGTAGGATTACAGGTGATATGAGGTGAAACAAATGGATTTGAAAGGAAAAAATGGGAAAAACACAGGTTCTGTTCCTGATACGGTCGCATTGCGAAGTCAGGTTCGCAGTGCGAAGGTGTCGAACAATTCTGGGTTGCCCAGAAATGGTCGCAGTGCGAAGTTGAACTTTGCTCTGCGACCATGACAGCAAAACCCCAGAAATCTATACCTCTTGGTTTAAGCTTTTAAAATGTAGTGCAAGTAACTAAACGACTTCAGAATCAACGCTGGGTATCCGAAAGAAACACTTAACAGCTCCCTTCCTTTCAATTTTTGCGAATGGGGTTTTCAAAAACAATTTGGGAATTGAAAGAAACAGGCTTATTTCAGATACCCATGATGTCTGCTTGCTAAATCCTAACTTAATACAGCAAACTAAGGACTAAATGCAGCTTATTATGAACTTAAACTCAAAAATGGGAATTTCAAAATTAGAAACCCTAAAACCCAAATATTTGTAATGCGGTTTAGAGATAAACAGAGGAGGAAGAAAAGAAAATCGTACCTTGTTGCTGATTCTGGAGGGAGAAACACAGTTTAAATGAAGAAAAAGGGGAGGATTAACAAAAATGGGTATGCTTCTTTTTTTTAAATTTTGGAGCTTCTTTTTTAGTTATGGCAAAAATAATGTGCTTCTTTTTTTTAGTTAAAGAAGAGAAGATAAACAGATAGTGGGAAAAAAGATAGTGGGAATGGGTGGTTGAGAGGGAATAAATGAAGGGTCAGCTGGGCTGACAAAATTCGCGTACTTCGCACTGCGAAGTACTAATTTTTTTTGAAAATTTTGCTACCCCTCAACACATTGGCCATTCATATCCCCAATTATGATTTATGCATAAAAACAAGTAATAAACAAATAAGTGTTGATTGCCCCTGCTAAAATAAAACATAATGTACAAACATGAATGCGAATGAATAATATGTGATGGTTCGGAATTTCCCCCATTCTCACATGTAGGCTCTAAATGGTGAAATCTCCTAAGAAGAGGTTCTTAGATTCATAGACCTCACATGGAATTAGGGTTGTCTATGGACATACGTCGACATGACTTCAATTAATTCCACGTGAAAATCTCCTCTAAGCGGGGTTGGGCATCCTACCTCACGGACATACGTCAACGCGGGCTTCCGCACACAACCTCCTTCTAACTTAGTTTTTTTCTCAAGCTCGGGTAGAGAGCCTCACACGTCCGGCATTAACCCGAACAATGTGGAGTAACATCACTCAAGTAACCCCCGCATTTGATATATGTATGATATGAATATAAAGCAAAATAAAGCAAATATAAACATAAAGCATATGACATGTATGAAAAAAATAATAAGCATGGTGCGCAAAGAAAACAAAAACAATTGGCTTAAAAGCCAAATAGGTTAGGCTTGACTCGCTAGCGGGAAAAGGGTCCCTAGTGAAGTCGCCAGCTGTGCGCACCTCGTTTTTTTCCTGAGAAAAAGACGCGCAAATCCTCCGAGGTTGTTCGTAAACGCTCGGAGGGCCTTTGTGAAGCCGCCACCAAAGTTTTTGTGTAAAGGGAACGTTGATAAACCCTTAAGTTTTTTTTTGTTTAAAGGGAAACGATAATAAAACCCTTTGACGATGAGGAAAGGATGGTCATCGCAACCATTGTCGGGTTCGGGAGTCGATTACGCAAGGGGAAGGTATTAGCACCCCTCACGTCCGTTGTACTCAACGGGAACCTTCTATTTGGCTAAAGCTTGAATTGTTTTTTAAATGTTTTGCGCGCATGCTTATTTATGTCAAAATATAATAAAGGGGGGGAAAGAGATAAAAACAAACGAAAGAAAAAAAAAAGTTTTTTATTATTGCGCTTGACAAGATGTCGATCTTGCTCCTACGTATCTCCCGGTAGTCGGAGAATTCAAAGCGTACGTAGTTCTTTGGTAGAAAAACGTACATGTGTTGGTTAATTTTAAATGGACGATGTTTTAACCGAATTCTTGCGATTAAAACGTAGCTTGTATGCTCGCGCTTGGGAGACTTATTAAGCGTTTGTTCACGAATCGCACTAGAATTGTTAAAAGGTACGTCCGTTAGGGTAAAAGGGTTCGAATTGGTCGCTATGGGACCAAGAGAGGTGCAATGGACTCAAACAAGTCAATCATTGACCGAGGGGACTCCAACGAGTCGAGGGATTGTTCGATTGATCCACTGAGATCAAGAACAGGTACAATGGACTCGGGCGAGTCGAACATTGACCGAGTGACTTAAACAAGTCGAGGGATCGAATCTAATGGCCACGGGGGACCAAAAGGTTCGGATTGACCACAAGGGGCCAAGATTTGGTTTGGTTATGGTTGGATATGTTGAAAAAAGGGAATGACGATTGTCCGAACGACGAGACATACGTCACGCATTCGTACAATCGGGGCAATGGAGAGACATACGTCACACCATCCCTTTTTCATTCATGTTTTTGGGTAGAATTCTTTTAGAAATCCCAAGGTATATCAAAACATTTGGTTTGAAAACCCAAAATGGAAAGATTTTAGCAAATTGTTAGAAAACGCACAAGTTCGGCTCATTTTGCGAACGGTTTTGAAAAGCGAACAAATTCGGCGTATGTTCATGTTTGGGTTTTGAAAATCATGAACAATGTTTATTGTTCAAGTTTGGATTGAAAATGATGAACATAGCTTGTTTGTTCATGCTGTTTTGAAAGTTTAGGAACATAACTTGTTTTGCAAGTTATCCACAAAATGTCACCCGGACTTGCGAATTTTCCAATATTGTGCAAAATCCTTGTTATGGTTTGAAAAACATGGATTTAAAAACTCTTAGGTTCTGAGATCCTGGGCTAGAACCTCAAAAATTGGTCATTTGGACACCTAAACTCAGATTCTGAGTTCTGTCATGGTCGCTCTGCGACCATGACTTCGCACTGCGAAGCATGCGAATTTTTGAGTTCAGAAGCTGTTTCTGAACTTTTGTTTAGAAACAACTTCTGAACACACTCAGGACCTTTTAGGTGAGTGAAAAGCTTTGAGTTTTTGGGATGAAAAAGGCTGGACAAACCAGTTTTGGTGTTTTGAAAACCTTGGGATTTCTTTGAAATTCAAAAGGGGTTTTTTAGAAACAAAAGGTTTTGAATCAAAATTGCTATGCAAACACAATTGAAAATGCAAAACAAAAGCTTGGAATACTTACAGAGATCCTTAGCAAAGCTCCAGCTGCAATGGATTTGAATTGATTGAAGGTTCTTGCAAAAGGTTTTGAATATTGGTAATGGTTTTGAACTTTGTGAGGCTTTGTGTTTGATTGGTTTTTTTCTGGTTGTTTGTGAGTGTTTGTAAGCTGGAATGAGTAGTGTTTCTGCTCTTGAAATGCTATTATCAGAAGTGCTTGTAAGCTTGGGCATTGCCTTCTATTTATAGGCCAAAACCAAATCTATTTCATCATTAGAAAATCCCAAAATCCAGCTGATTTGTGGCTAGGATCAGGCTGAATCCCTTTGCATTAAATGCTAATGGATAGAGGCAACCTTGCCTTGTGCCAAGGGGCAAGACTCAGCCTGATTTCAGCCACAAATTCAAAGGTTTTAGGATAGTAATGATGATGAAATAGGGCTGAATTGCAATTGGCTAAGCTTGGGGGATCAATCCTTGCAATCTCAATGGTTGATCAATAAAAACATGCACTGTGATGTGCAGAGATTGGGGGATGCAAAAGGCTACAATTGGCTGGTGTGAGAGGGTGAAAAGCTGCTGCAAAACAGGGTAGGCACTCATGGCTTTTTCAAGTGAAAAATCCAGCTGGTTTGACAGGTTTTGGGGGAGCAAGCAGGAGGAAAGTCATCAAGCAGGTGGCTGGCAACCTTGGGGTGGTTAACAGGTCACATGGGAGGGACTAGAGCTGCCCAAGGGCAAGCCCACTTGCTTGTCACATGCTAGGTTGGAAGAAAAAGCTTCCAACCTTGGCATTAATGGCAAGTCTCTCATTTCTGGTTTTGCTTGGCCCAAATAGCCATGAATGCTGATTAAAATAAATATGAAAATGGTATGCAACAAAATCTGGAATTAAATCAAAGAAACCAGAAATCTGCAGAAAAATCGCAGACTTCGCAGTGCGAAGTGAGCTTCGCAGTGCGAAGTCATCATTTTTGAAATGTTGACTTTTCTGTTGACTTTTGTTGACTTTGACTTTTTCTCCCTCTTTGATTTTTTTGATTTTTTATTAAAAGGCTTAGGACAAAATTGGGGTACTACATACGTCAAAGGAATCAGTGATGGAGGTGAAGATGACTTCTATGGTGTGATCAAACACATATTTGAAGTAACTTTCCTATATGTAGATGAACCCAACAAAGTTGTATTGTTTTACTGTGACTGGTTTGACCCTGCACATGGGATGAGAATTGATCCAAAGTTTAAAACAGTTGATGTACGAATGGACAGAAGGTATAATGCATTTGACCCTTTCATCTTGGCAAGTAAAGTTAGTCAAGTGTATTATGTACCTTATCCTTCTCACCACCGACGCAAACATGGATGGTGTGCTGCTATCAAGTGTAAACCAAGAGGTCAAATTGAGACAGAAGTTCAAGATAAAGAAGTACCTTACCAAGATGATAAAATATCACATGTTCCAGAAGTGATTGAAGTCGATCCTGCTACGGATTTGGTTGACAGAGATGTTGACGGTCAGCAAGTTGATGCTGAAATGTTAGCTGAAATGTTACTTGTTGACACTAACAGTGGGGATGAGTCTAGCAACTCTATAGACAATGAGGAAGATGCAATTAACCCTGACAACAATGTGGATGATTTTTATTATGACGATGTTTAATGTACGATTTTATCATATGAATTATTTTAATCTTGAATATATAATGTGACAATATTTTATTCATTATATTAATTATTGTTTATTGTATTATGATAGGGATGTCTGGGCAAGACAAAGATAGGGGTAAGGCTCATGTTGTAGAGACCGGGAAGAAGAAGAAGAAAAATAAGTATCAAAACATAATAGATATTACCTCAGAAGAGACCAGATCATGGCACCGTCTACCAGGGGTTTCCTTCCGTAACATTGATGAACGGACTGGTACTCCTATTCCTACCACTACTACTACTACTACTACTCCACCACCTTACTCCACTCCATTCACAACTATTCCTCCCACATCATTCCCGACCATTCCTCCCACATACACTACACCTGGATTTGTTATGCCTGGATATAGTCCGCTCTCATCACATTTGCCTGGTTTCAATACCACCCCATATACTATCTGACAAGGTGTTGTTGCAGTATTTCAAACAACAAAAGTAAGTATTTTCAATTATCGTCTCCTCGGGGATTAGGTGCGTTACTTCGAACCGTTCAACAATCGGTATTGTTTTGAGTTAAGGGTTTGTACGATTGGTTGCATAAAACTAATGGAATTTAATTGCGGAATTAAAACGACAAGTAATAGGGTATCAAAGCGTTGAGATTGGAGTTCATCAATCTTGCAAAGAATATAATCCATGAATCATGCATATGAATTTAGCGTTTAAGCGAAAATATCACGTATCGCTCAACAACGTCATTGATTTCCCAAATGACGTCGTGAGATCGATCGTATCGTTTAATCGACGATTTCCCAATCAATCAAACGATCCGAAAGCATTACGATCCGAAACTTTATGCGATTATCAAAACCCAAATCCATTTCTAGATTTTCTTATTTTGATAGAAGATTATTCTTAAACATAGATTCAAAGGTATTTGTCAATAGCAATTGAATCAAGCATGAGATTGACAAGCAAGAATAACTTCATAAACACATGAATTGCCAAAATCATATATTCACATAATCATGTATTACATCAAAGCTAGAAAGAATACCTCCAATCCCAACAAAGGGATGTTAGTTGTTCATTTTCATGACAACTATACAAAAGTTAAAAGAAAAGATGAAGATCATAACCCAAGTCTTGATTTCCCAAAGCCTTTGGTTGATTCCACAATTCAATCCTTTTGCTCCTTGAAGATCATGGCTTCTAGCCCTAAAACTAAGTCCTAAACTATTACTAAACTGAATTAAAAGCAATCCCTAAAAATGGAAATAGAGAATGATCCAGTTATATCTGAAAATAGAGCTAAAAATGCTTTTATAAAACTGATATTTTGCACGCTCGCTACAAGCGATGAGCTGGTCGCTTGTAGCGATGAAGTTTTCTGGCCAATGGGAGAGCTCCACGTCAGCATGGAACCTTAAACCGCCCTTGGTCGCTTGAAGCGACCGGTCCATCGCTTGTAGCGATGGACTCTCCAATTTCCCTGCCTAAGTGTTAAGTGCCTAAAATGAGTTAAAATACATATTTAATTTAGGCACTTAGATAGCTTGTTTTGCAAGTTATCATAGGAAAAGCATAGAAATCAATGATCAAATGCCCACTATTGCTTTTACTTCTTTCCCCATCCAATTGTGCAGGAAAATACAAGCCAGGACTTGATTTGAGCAAAGAATTCATGAAGTGAAGCATGCATACTTTCGCCCAGCGAGACCTAGGCGATCAATTGGCGAAGATAGGCAGAGACTTCATCCAGAACAGTGGAGCATTATTTCGCTTAGCGAAATTTATCATCGCTCAGCGAAATCAAGGGCGGTTTAAAGGACATTTGAAGACGTGGCTGAAGACGACTAGCAATTTCAGCAAGTTTCGCCGAGCGAAATATATCTCGCCGAGCGAAATGTCATTTAACAGCTTTTGTATTTAAGCTTTGTTTTCAGTTTTTATATATAGTCCCAGTTCCAGTAAGTTAGAATATAGTTGTAGAATATTTTAGCTTAGCTTTTAGACATAAACCAAGGGCTAGAAGCTTTGATCTTCAAGGAGCAAAGGAGATTGGATTGTGAAATCAACCAAAAGACTTTGGGAAATCAAGAACTTGGGTTTGTATTTTCTTTTCTCTACTCTTTTGTAAAGTTCTCATGAAAATGAGTAACTAAACTTCCCCTAGTTGGGATTGGAGCCTCTTTCTAGCCTAGGATGTAATAGTTTGATTTTGCAATATATATGGTTTTTAGCAATTGATGTGTTATTGAGTTTTTCTTGTCATTCATTGTCATGTTTTGATTTAAAATGATATTGACGAATACTTTTAAATCTTTGGCGAGAATAGCTCTATCAAAATAAGAAAATCTAGAAATGGATTTGGGTTTTGATAATCGCAAATAGTTTCGGAACTTAATGCTTTCGGATCGTTTGATTGATTGGGAAATCGTCGATTAAACGATACGATCGATCTCGCGATGTCATTTGGGAAATCAATGACGTTGTCGAGCGATACGTGGTAATTTCGCTAAAACGCTAAAACTCATATGCACGATCTTTAGATTACATTCGACGTTAGATCGAGGAAATCCAATCTCAACGCTTTTATACCTTAGTTTTTGTCGTCTTTATTTTCCGCATTTATACATTCCATTAGTTTTTGTACAAACCATTTGTAAAAACCCTTTTGGCTCAAAACGATAGCGATTGTTGAACGGTTCAGAATAGCGCACTAATCCCTGTGGAGACGATACAAAAATACTTACCTCGTTTGATGTTTAAATACTACTTCATCAAAATGGCGCCGTTGCCGGGGATTGGTGTTTAGATATTTCGAACATCGCAATAGTTGGTAGTGTTTTGAGCTTTTGTATATTCTTGTTAATATTTTTCTTCTTTTTTGTACATTATATCTTTGTGTGCATTAACCCTCTTTGCAAAGCAAAGAAAAATCTCTTGTTAGTTAATTGTGTTTCAGATTCTCAACAAAGAGGAAATCATGACTGATCATGATTATTTCAACTTCTATACTCCATACGAGTATGAATCCTATCAACAGTATCAACAATATCAGTCTGAAGATGAACAAATGGAAAGAACTGAAAATACATTGCATTTGTTCATGCAACAATCCATGATCAACATGCAAAACACCAACCAAAGACTGAGGAATTTGTCAAGACAGTTGGGGATTTTGCAAGTTCAATTGAACATGCATAACACCAACCAAAGACTGAGAAATTTGTCAAGCCAGTTGGATGTTTTGCAAGCTCAAATAAACCATCTGCCAAGAGTCATGGATGTTCGGACCAACAATCAATCCGTTTTGGAATTCGGAGAGATTGTTGAAGACGATGTTGATGAGAGTGAGGAAGAGCCGATATTTGAAGGATGTGGTATTAAGGAAATGATGGAAGAAATATAAATACCACACACCATAGAACTTCCTCAAGAAATGTCAGATTCTGAAGAAGACATAGCTGTTGATAGTGATGAAGTAATGGTTATTGAGAAGACGAAACAGTTTCTTAACAAGGAAGAAACTTGTGCAAAGGAGGGGGTGATCGTGAGCAAGGCCGAATTTGATTTGGTAATAGATAGTATTTGTTCCTTGCTCACCATATTCTGGATAGGGAGGTATTGGACTCCACATCAGCTATGCTTAAAGTTCATGGAATTCCTCCCACAGCAAAGGGATACTAGAGCTGATGTGCGCTCCGTCTCATATTGGCCACCCTAACAAATCAGGCGTCGAGCTAACGACGTAAAACAAGCGCTTGTTGGGAGGCAACCCAATTTTGTGAGTTTTTATGTCTTATTTACTGCTTTTTAGTAACTGTAGGTGATGCTGAAATTGGCAAGTCTTTTGAATGCTGCATTTTTGAAATTCTGCTATCTGTCATTTTCGCTGAGCGAGATATACTTCGCTGAGCGAAAATTACTGATAAGCTCTTTAAACAGCAAAGTAACAGATGCATGATAATGATTATGATAGAAATTGTTTGATTGTGCAAAGCCAAGTTAATTGTTTCTTGCTTTTCTATGTGTGTACTTGAATTTAATACGACTACTTTGCATAAAATTTATCTCATACAGTTTTACGTGATAACATGCTTATATGTGAACCACTTAGAACTAGCCAAAAATGTGAGGAATCCTCAACCATTGTATATATATATGCAGGAGACCGGCATTTTAGTTAACTCGATTGTTTTATGTTAAATCTGATAGTTGTTTTAATTTGTATGAAAGCACTGATATGATCAAGGCATTTTTTGAAATTGAGTATAAACACTTGACCACAAAAAGCCTACCCGTGAGAAGTGAGTATCTGATAACCCCATTTGAGCCTAAATGAATCAGAATTTCTAACTATGAACTGCCAATTCATAAGCAATGCTTAGTGAATTTGCCTGAGTTTTTCAAAGTCCAGTTCATAGTTAACTCTTTATTAAATTCTGATATTTGCTTTCTTTTGAACCCTTATCCATCGTGTTTATTGACCTTTGCCAAAATGATAAAGGAACATTCGATTAGGGTTTCATTGAACTAAGTTGGGGAGAAAGGGAGGTTGTGAATGTTAAGTGAATGGTGAATTATGTAATTGATCTTGACAACAAGAAAAAGAAAAAGAAAAAAAAAAAGAAAAGCAAACCAAGAAAAAAGAAAAGAAAAAAAAATAGAAAAAGGTTTGCAATAAAAAGAAAAAAAGTTGTCAAGATCAATCTAAGAAAAGAAAAATTGTTTATTCACCAAAAGAGTTGTATTTGAATAAGGAGGAGTTGTGTAAATAGAATGAATGTTCCTCTTGCTTGGCCTTTTGAATTCATATTTCCCACATATGTAACCAAGCCAAATTACAACCCTCAAAGACCTTGTGATCTATGCTTTCGTGCTTTTAGAAATGATAATTAGATGGACACATAAATTGATCGGAATGTTAACAAGTATGCCGGATGAGTGTTCATAACCCTCACAATTGATTTCAATTTGTTCATCTACTTTATAAAGAAGTGTGTTAGGTGTGGTTCATAGATAATTATGGTATTGCCTTGCATTGTATGATGTGAATTTTGTGTTTAGGACTTATGTCATATTCTTAGTATATATCTAGATTAATGAGAAACTTTATACTTGCCCGCGCAATCCTCATTTGAATTATGCGATTTGAAAACTGTTCATTTCTTTGCATGTTTTGTAAAAATGTCCAAAGCCTTGTTTTCCTTGTTTTTCCATTTTGTTTGAGTCCTTTGTTTGAGGACAAACAAAGATTTAAGTTGGGGAGTGTGTTAAGTGCCTAAAATGAGTTAAAATACATATTTAATTTAGGCACTTAGATAGCTTGTTTTGCAAGTTATCATAGGAAAAGCATAGAAATCAATGATCAAATGCCCACTATTGCTTTTACTTCTTTCCCCATCCAATTGTGCAGGAAAATACAAGCCAGGACTTGATTTGAGCAAAGAATTCATGAAGTGAAGCATGCATACTTTCGCCCAGCGAGACCTAGGCGATCAATTGGCGAAGATAGGCAGAGACTTCATCCAGAACAGTGGAGCATTATTTCGCTTAGCGAAATTTATCATCGCTCAGCGAAATCAAGGGCGGTTTAAAGGACATTTGAAGACGTGGCTGAAGACGACTAGCAATTTCAGCAAGTTTCGCCGAGCGAAATATATCTCGCCGAGCGAAATGTCATTTAACAGCTTTTGTATTTAAGCTTTGTTTTCAGTTTTTATATATAGTCCCAGTTCCAGTAAGTTAGAATATAGTTGTAGAATATTTTAGCTTAGCTTTTAGACATAAACCAAGGGCTAGAAGCTTTGATCTTCAAGGAGCAAAGGAGATTGGATTGTGAAATCAACCAAAAGACTTTGGGAAATCAAGAACTTGGGTTTGTATTTTCTTTTCTCTACTCTTTTGTAAAGTTCTCATGAAAATGAGTAACTAAACTTCCCCTAGTTGGGATTGGAGCCTCTTTCTAGCCTAGGATGTAATAGTTTGATTTTGCAATATATATGGTTTTTAGCAATTGATGTGTTATTGAGTTTTTCTTGTCATTCATTGTCATGTTTTGATTTAAAATGATATTGACGAATACTTTTAAATCTTTGGCGAGAATAGCTCTATCAAAATAAGAAAATCTAGAAATGGATTTGGGTTTTGATAATCGCAAATAGTTTCGGAACTTAATGCTTTCGGATCGTTTGATTGATTGGGAAATCGTCGATTAAACGATACGATCGATCTCGCGATGTCATTTGGGAAATCAATGACGTTGTCGAGCGATACGTGGTAATTTCGCTAAAACGCTAAAACTCATATGCACGATCTTTAGATTACATTCGACGTTAGATCGAGGAAATCCAATCTCAACGCTTTTATACCTTAGTTTTTGTCGTCTTTATTTTCCGCATTTATACATTCCATTAGTTTTTGTACAAACCATTTGTAAAAACCCTTTTGGCTCAAAACGATAGCGATTGTTGAACGGTTCAGAATAGCGCACTAATCCCTGTGGAGACGATACAAAAATACTTACCTCGTTTGATGTTTAAATACTACTTCATCACTAAGCTCGCTTGAAGCGTGGCATCTGGCGCTTGAAGCGATGAAGTCTCCAAATTCCCTGCCTATCCTCGCTTGTAGCGAGGAAGCGTGCGCTTCTAGCGATGGCTTTGATCAAAACTTCATGTTCCTTTGCTCAGCATGATCAAGCATAAATTTCCTGCATAATAACATGGGGTAAGACTTAGGATCACAAATATTGCAATTTAACCATAAATATGAGCTTATCCTAAGGTAACTTGTAAAACAAGTTACATAAGTGCCTTAATTAAATGAGTATTTTATCCATTTTCTGGCACTTATCACACTCCCCAACTTAAATCTTTGTTTGTCCTCAAACAAAGGACGCAACAAATAAGGAAACAAGATTTAACCAAAGTTTTGAGCAAGAATGCAAAAGAATCAAAAGTTTGAAGCAAATAAGTGTCAGATGAATGATTCAGACGTGACTGCGCAAGCTAGGGTTAGGTTTCTCATTAAACGAGATACATACTATGAATGTGAACTAGTTCTAAACACAAAGAATCAAATCACACAATCCTAAACAAGCAACATGTTTAAATTTGAACCAAACCTAACACACTTCTAAATAAAGTATATGAACACATTGAAATCTATTGTGAGGGTATGAACACTCATCCAACAAACATGATAACATTACAATCAAATTATGTGTCCATCTAATTATCATTTCTAAAAGCATAAAAGGCATTGATCATAAGGTCTTTAAGGGTTGTAATTGGGCTAGGTTACAAAAGAATTGTCATATGTGGGATATTGAATTCAAATGGCCAAGCAAGAGGAACATTCAATCTATTTACAAACTTCCTCCTTTTTCCAATACAACTCTTGGTGAATTACATATTTTTCTTTTCTTGATTGATCTTGACAACATTTTCATTGATTTATTGCAAACCTTTCTATTTTTCTCTTTTCTTTTTCTTGGTTTGCTTTTCTTTCTTTTTTTTTTCTTTTCTCTTTTTCTTTTTCTTTCTCTTTTTCTTGTTGTCAAGATCAATTATCAACATTCACCATTACATTGACATAAACACTACCTCCCTTTCTCCCCAACTTAATTCAATGACACCCTAATCGAATGTTCCTTTATCTTTATGGCAAAGGTCAATAATAACGATGGATAAGGGTTCACAAGAAAACAAATATCAGAATTCAATAAAGAGTTAACTATGAACTGAATTTTTTTACAAACTCCGGCAATTTAAATAAGCAATTGAGCTTATTAAAATTGACAGTTCATGGCTAACAATTCTGATTCAATAGGCTCAGAGGGGTTAACAGATACTCACACTTCTCACAGGGTAGGCTTATTTGGTCAAGTGTTTCACTCAATTTCAAAAAATTGCCTTGATCATTTCAATGCTTTTATACAATTTAAAACAACAATAGATTTAACATAAAATAACTGAGTTAAACATGATATGTTGGTCTCCTGCATATATATACAATGGTTGAGGATTCCTCACATTTTGGCTAGTTCTATATTGGTTCAAAACTAAACAAGTGCTTGCTTAAAACTGAATAAATTAAACTTGTGTGTAAAGAACTTGTTCACATTCGAGAATATACCTAGAAAAACAAGAAAACGAGTACCTTAGCTGCGCGCTTTAACACTCATTCTATCATTATCACTCAACTGATTCTAAGCTCAAGCACTGGCTTTTGAATCTTTCTTTCCAAATTGTTGGGATAATTCAAAAAATTTTAACCAAAAATAAATAACAAAGCATAAATAAAGCATAATATATACTAAACATGTAATAACCAAAATATAATAACATAAAAGCATAAAGTAACATCATCCATGGTACATAAACATAACCAAAACAACGTACATAGCATGAACAATGTTATAATGTACAAAGCATAATAAACAAAACGAAAGGAATGATAGAACAAAAATCTGCAGCTTGCATCAAGATCAATCTGAATCCATGTCGTCTGAATCCATCAAGTCTGCAGCTACATGGTCAATGCTCCGAGTAGCCTCCGAGGAGTCATCGCCATGGTCATCATCAACATCAGCATCATCATCACCATCATCTGCAGCATCATCATCACCAGCATCTGCAGCAGCTGCCCCTCCAGAAAAGAAAGGCCTGTCCCCAGGCCAAGCAATATGCTCGCTGAAAAAGGCTGGAGTCCAAGTACTGTAGCCGCTCTCGTGCAAGTGACTCTGGATCGTCGTGAAAGCACGATGATTAGACGCATTCTGCGCCATGAGAAATGAGCCAACTAGAGATGGGTCCCAACTAGAGAAGTCCAATGGTGGATAGGTTGGGGCCTGAGAGTGGCTAGGGTCATGTGGTGCTGGTGGTGGTACTGTAGAAGGTCCAGCTGATGTGGAAGGTCCGGCAGAGGAAGAAGGTGGGGCAGTAGGTGAGGGGGTAGAACAATACCTATTGATGTACCTGTCATCAATAGGATTTTTGATCTCTTCATCTACTTGAGTAGGCATGTGTATCCTAGCCTTTCTACACAATCCCATTATCAAACCAGGGAAGGTCAATGTGCATTTAGGTTTGCCTGGAGGCAGGATACCACTCTCTGCCACAACCCTCATCTCGTTAGCTATAATCCTTGCAACGTCAACCTGACGGTTGCTAAGGATATAGTGGAGTAGGGGTGTGACATCCAAGGTAGTGGATGAAGTGTGAGACTTTGGCCTTATATTATAAAGAATGAGGGTAAGTACTACCTGAGCAGGTGTGGTCATGTCATCTCTGAAAGCTCTGAAAGGCTTACCCGAAGCCTTGCTCACATCATAATGCTTCCCCTCTTGGAAGATTTCTCGTGCTATTGAATCATGATCCCAGTTTCCTCCCCTCTGGTGTTCATGGAAGTCACACAGCAGCTCCGGTGCTAGTGGGTTATCAGAATCGCAAAGCACCAAAGGCTTACCCAAGTATGAATTAATGGACATCCGATCAAACGCAATGGTGCGCCCTCGCACATATGTCGTCCATGTAAAAGGGTCTGAAGGGTCTGCTGGAATCGCATTTGCATAAAACTCCCGCACGATATCATAGTTAATCTTCCGTGGAGGATTGCACAATATTCCCCATTTTCTCTCATTTAGCATGTGTGCAATCCCTCCATAGTTGCCTTCTTCCGAAATCTGGAACTTTTTCTCTGACCATATCCTCCTTGTTTTAAGCTCCTCATACCGCTCTTGGTTCCTTAAGCTTAAGAAGCGGCTTGCATCATGTGGTTGAGGGTTTGATCTAGGTCTAGATGATGAACCTTCAACATTACGTGATCTCTTCGATGAAGATTTTGGTGCCATTCCTACACAAAGATTAAACAGACAAAAAATAGGTAGGATTCAAGTCAGCATCAGATCAAAAGAAAAATAAAACTGCATCTGGGTCTCGTCGCTACAGCGACAGGTTGGTCGCTTGTAGCGAGCCCAGAATTTTCTGGCTTCCTACGCTACAAGCGCTGTCTAGCGAGGGATGACCCTTTTCAAAAATTGTGATTTTTCTTGATTCTAACCTACTTGTGGCATGCGAAAATAACCCTAAAGCTAATATAAATGAATAAAAATCACTAAAACTTCCTCTTCATCAAAAACCCTAAATTTATTTTGAATTTTTTGAAATTTTTTTCAAAATACGATTTGAATGAACAAGAGGATGAAAGGACAGTGTGCTAAGTGATTCTAGTTCATTTATAATAGCTTATTCTACAGATAATCATGGGTATAGCATAAAGGATCAACCTTAAGTTAAAACATTGAAAATCCTAAACCCTAAGTTCTAAACACGCATGATGGCACAATTAATCATGTATAAAGCTACAAACATGGACAGAAAGTGACAATTTACATACCTGATTGATGTTGAGTGCAGATTGAATAGGTACAGAGATTGCAAGCTTAACAGAGAATGCAGAAATTGAAATGCAGAAAAGAAATATGATGGAATGGTGGGTGTATGTTGTGGTATGGAATGTGAAAATGGTAGAGTGTAACGGATAATGTACTAAATGGGGTGGTTGGGGGGTAGGGGAAGAGTTATAGTGGCCTTGGAAAATGCACTGTCAGTTTTCCTTCGCTCGCTACAAGCGCGCGATGCCTCGCTACAGCGACACGATGCTAAGCCCATCGCTACAAGCGAAAACATGGCGCTACAAGCGCAAAGATCAGAAATTCATCGCTACAAGCGACCTAATCGTCGCTACAGCGATGTAGTTTGAAGCTCGTCGCTATAGCGATGAGATCCATCGCTGCAGCGACCATGACAGAAAACAGAAAAATTAATTTTTCAACCTTTGCCACTATCCCTATATGCATGAATGGATGTTAAAAACTAAAATACTAATTTAAAAACAACAAACCTACAAAGTTGGGTTGCCTCCCAACAAGCGCTTGGTTAACGTCTTTAGCTCGACGCCTGATTCGTTAGGGTGGCCAAAACGAGACGGAAAGCACATCAGCTTTAGTACTCCTTTGCTGTGGGAGGAATTCCATGAACTTGCAGTATAGCTGATGTGGAGTCCATAACCTCCCTAACCAGAATAAGCTGAGCAAGGAACAAATACAATCTTGTAGAAGTTCAAGTTCCGCCTTGCTCACTTTCTTCCCCTCCTTTTCACAAGTTTCTTCCTTGTTAAGAAACTGTTCCGTCTTCTCAAGATCCATCTCTTTCTTACTATCATCAACATCGTCTTCAACAATCTCTCCGAATTCCAAAACGGATTGATTGTTGGTCTGAACATCCATGATTCTTGGTAGAAAATTGAATTGAACTTGCAAAATCTCCAGTTGGCATGACAAAGCTCTCAATCTATGGTTGGTATTTTGCATGTTGATCATGGATTGTTGCATGAACAAATTCAAAGTGTTTTCCATTCTTGCCATTTGTTCGTCTTCAGACGGATATTGTTGAAATAGTTGATAGGATTCATCCTCGTATGGATTATAGTAGTTGAAATAATCATGATGATCAGCCATGATTTGTTCCAATGTTGAGAATCTGAAACAAATGTAACTAACAAGGAAATTTTCTTTGCTTTGCAAAGAGGGTTAATGCACAAACAGTTGATAATGTACAAAAATATTAACAAGATATTTACAAAAGCTCAAAACACTATCAATTATTGCAATGCTCAAAATAAGTTAACACTAATTCCCCGACAACGGCGCCATTTTGTTGTTGCAATATTTCAAACAACAAAAGTAAGTATTTTCAATTATCGTCTCCTCAGGGATTAGGTGCGTTACTTCGAACCGTTCAACAATCGGTATTGTTTTGAGTTAAGGGTTTGTACGATTGGTTGCATAAAACTAATGGAATTTAATTGCGGAATTAAAACGACAAGTAATAGGGTATCAAAGCGTTGAGATTGGAATTCATCAATCTTGCAAAGAATATAATCCATGAATCATGCATATGAATTTAGCGTTTAAGCGAAAATATCACGTATCGCTCAACAACGTCATTGATTTCCCAAATGACGTCGTGAGATCGATCGTATCGTTTAATCGACGATTTCCCAATCAATCAAACGATCCGAAAGCATTACGATCCGAAACTTTATGTGATTATCAAAACCCAAATCCATTTCTAGATTTTCTTATTTTGATAGAAGATTATTCTTAAACATAGATTCAAAGGTATTTGTCAATAGCAAATGAATCAAGCATGAGATTGACAAGCAAGAATAACTTCATAAACACATGAATTGCCAAAATCATATATTCACATAATCATGTATTACATCAAAGCTAGAAAGAATACCTCCAATCCCAACAAAGGGATGTTAGTTGTTCATTTTCATGACAACTATACAAAAGTTAAAAGAAAAGATGAAGATCATAACCCAAGTCTTGATTTCCCAAAGCCTTTGGTTGATTCCACAATCCAATCCTTTTGCTCCTTGAAGATCATGGCTTCTAGCCCTAAAACTAAGTCCTAAACTATTACTAAACTGAATTAAAAGCAATCCCTAAAAATGGAAATAGAGAATGATCCAGTTATATCTGAAAATAGAGCTAAAAATGCTTTTATAAAACTGATATTTTGCACGCTCGCTACAAGCGATGAGCTGGTCGCTTGTAGCGATGAAGTTTTCTGGCCAATGGGAGAGCTCCACGTCAGCATGGAACCTTAAACCGCCCTTGGTCGCTTGAAGCGACTGGTCCATCGCTTGTAGCGATGGACTCTCCAATTTCCCTGCCTAAGCTCGCTTGAAGCGTGGCATCTGGCGCTTGAAGCGATGAAGTCTCCAAATTCCCTGCCTATCCTCGCTTGTAGCGAGGAAGCGTGCGCTTCTAGCGATGGCTTTGATCAAAACTTCATGTTCCTTTGCTCAGCATGATCAAGCATAAATTTCCTGCATAATAACATGGGGTAAGACTTAGGATCACAAATATTGCAATTTAACCATAAATATGAGCTTATCCTAAGGTAACTTGTAAAACAAGTTACATAAGTGCCTTAATTAAATGAGTATTTTATCCACTTTCTGGCACTTATCACAAGGCCTTACCGTACATGTTCCTCCCGTTCCTCCCACAAGATCATCAACGGACCTGATGAACGAATTTATGCAAGATACAAATTTCTTAGGCTTAATGAATGTTATTGAACATCAGCCTCAACAGCACGAGCAACACCAACATGAAGAGCCACAATCATCAGCATCAGCAGGATCAGCAGCATCAACATCAGCAACACCAGCAGCACCACGACGAGGACGACGTCGCTACATCGAAGACTTGCATTATGCGGATGGGCTACTTAGGATTACACCGACACCTGGATCGTAAGTATTAAAAGTTTAATTTTTATTTGTTTTTTAAATGCATAATTTAATTAACACTTCAAATTTGTAGGTTGGAGCCATCTAAGAGAGTGGCAGAATTTATTCGAGGAGCCATCCAGATGTTTTACCCGATTGATAGGTGTTGGGGTGTCTATAAACATCTTACTAGAGACGACATGGCAGCACTTTTTAAATACTTTTCGGTAAACACAAATTATTAAATATTAAATAATTGTAATTACTTTATAACATGCTATATTTTTTAAAATATTAATGTCTAATAATTTTTTTTATTGCAGGAGCGTTGTACCTGGTCTAGAGATGTCCATCTTCTTGTAGAGAAGCTCTTTCACAAGTTAGCTTCCAAACGTTTATCAGATTTGTTATATGATGAACGAGAGGAATGGAAAAAAAACATAAGGGAAACTACCGTACAGAGTGGATCGGGGAAAAAGCGTGGGAAGACTTGGTGAAGTATTGGCTAGAAGATCCCAAATTTAAGAACCGTTCCAGAGCTAACAAGCAGAACAAAGCATCTCTTATAGGAGGACATGGCCACGCACAAGGATGTGTCAGTGTCCCTACCCATGCTAGACATCTGGTAAAAAAATATTTCACTATTTCTATTTCTATACATGTATATATTAAATAAACTCAAATGTTCTAATTGCTTATATATTTTTCGTGTACAATTAGGCAAAATCCTTGGAGAGAGATCCTTATCCAAATGAGCTCCATAGAGAGACTCATTTCAGCCAGCGTACTGGTCAGTATGTCGATGCTCGAGCACGCAATACCCAGGTAAATTTGCAAATATTCGTAATATATTTTAATTAGAAAAAGAAAGTGAATTATTAAAGAATTATGTTGTTAACTAATATGAAATATGTTAATTTCATTTATTATTATTATATAATTTTTATTTGACTTTATTTGTAAACAATTATTATTATCTAATTTTCTTTACTTTTCTTTATAGGCATCTTATGACGAGTACATAGCACGGTTTTTGGCGCAGAATCCTGAAATTGCTTCGCATGAACAAATTCCCGACTCTATCAAAATTGAATTATGGGCAAAGGCTGCAGGAGGACAACAAAGACCGGATAGAGTATACGGTCTTGGAGCGTTAGCCGGCAACGTGGTGCATGGAAATTTGTTTCGTGCTCCTGTTCTACCAGAGTCCAGCTCAGCTCGTTCTGCAGAGTTGTCTCCTGATATGCAAGCAATGATAACTCGAATGAACGAGGAGTTGCAAAGTCAAAAGTTGGTGTTGCAAAATCAAAATGAGCTGTTGGAATCTCAAAAGCAGACGTTGGAAGCTCAAAATAAGGCGTTGGCAAGGAAAGATGAGACAGAGAAGAAGCTAATGAAAGAAATGAATGTCTTTCGAAAATTCCAAAAGATGATGACAAAGAAGTTCATGGGTGGGAGAAAGAGTAGAAAAATATCTGATTCATCGTCGCCTGCATCGAGTCAATTTTCACCGACACCTCATCAAATACATGACGACGACGATGATAATGACGAGGACGAGGACGAGGAGGAGGAGAAGGATGTTGATAGCGAGTAATTTATGTTTTTGTTTTGTAAATTTATGAATATTGTCGTTGATAGCGAGTAATTTATGAATATTGTCGTTGTGTACTCAAATCATTATTTTTATTTTATTTAATTTAACCAAATATTTTTTTTAGACAAGACCAAATAAAATATTTATAATGTATTTTTTCAAATTTTTCAAAAATAATCGATTTTTTAAAATAATTGATTTTTTTTAAAAAAAAATAGCATCTTTTCCTAGAAATTTCCTAGGAAATTAAATGTGAGAAATGAAAATTGGAGAAGAGGGAAACGAAAATTTGAAATTTTTAGTGGGAAGGTTTCCTAAGAATTTTTTCCTAGGAAATTCCTCGAAAAACGTGACAGAATTTTTTCTCTATAAATAACACATTCTACTACACATTTCATCATTCATTCATTCATCTCTACTCAAACAAATATTCATCCATCTCTATATTTTCTTCTTCATCTTCTTTTTCATCTTCTTCAACAATTTCTAAACACATATAATTTTTTATCTTCTTCAACAATAATCTCTTATCATTCTTCCTATTCTCATCTTCTTCTTCTTCTTCCTATTCTCATCTTCTTCTTCTTCTTCTTCTTTTTTCAACAACTCATCCACAACAATTTTCCATCTTCATTAACATCAATTTCTTCAACAATAATCTCTTATAATTTTCTTCCTAATTTCTTCTTCTTCTTCTTCCTTTTTCAACAACTCTTCCACAACAATTTTTCATCTTCATTAACACAAATTTTCATCCTCTTCAACAATAAAATCTATTTATTTCTTTCAAAAATAATTTCATCAAAATAATTCATTCCTACATTTGTTTTTATTCAAAACACTTTTACTACATATATTTCTTTTTTAAAAATCATTTTTTTAATATATATTCAAAAATAATTCGCGCAATTTTTCGAATTTTTTTCAAAATTTGAATTTCGCGCAAATTTTTTTGGCGCAATTTTTCAAAATTCAAATTTTTGCCGCAATTTTTGAAATTTGAAAATTTATTTTTTTTTTAAAAAAATTAATTATTTTCCTCGGAAACAATTTTAAAAAATTTTCAAATTTGTTTGGCGCAATTTTTTAAAAATTTGCCGCAATTTTGAAATTCGAAAATTTAATTTTTTTTTTAAATTAATTATTTTCCTCGGAAACAATTTTAAAAATATTTCAAATTTTTTTGGCGCAATATTATAATTCCAAAATTTATTTTTTTTTTAAAATAATTAATTAATTTCCTCGGAAACTAACCATTAAAATATTAATAAATTTCCCTCGGAAATTCGTCGGAAACTAACCATTAAAATATTAATAAATTTTCCTCGGAAATTCGTCGGAAAACACCTGTCAGTCGGAAAACACCTGTCAGACACAGCAGTCTGCAGGAAAGCTTTCCTGCAGAATTTTCGTCGGAAATTCCTAGGAAAACTTCTGACATAAAATTTCTAGGAAATTCCTCGGAAACACGTAGGAATAGATTGAAAATTTCTTATGTGTAGTTTCGTCGAAAAACACCGTTTCAGACGAATTTAGGGTGTTTTCCTAGAAAAATTACTTATTTCTTGTGCTTATATAGATACTCCTGCTCTCTAATGTTTACAAACTCGCGGATGTGGGACTATTTTAATTTAAAAGCTTGAACTAGATCTATGCCATAGCGCCAACATTAAGTGTTGCACTATATTAGTAGCTTTTATTTTCTTATATATATATATATATATATATATATATTATCGAGCTAACTCATGTATCAAACGAACCGAACTATATATAGTTCAAGTTCAGCTCATTTAATTAACGAACTTAATTTTCAGTTCAAGTTCGGCTCAATTGGCTCATGAACCAAGTTCAACGAGTTAATTGTCGAGTCGAGCTCCGAACTATGTTCGAGTTAGCTCGATTCATTGTCAGCCCTACGCTCAACCATAGTTGATATTAAAAGTCAATCAAAAGAATTTAATTATTAAATACTTACACTTAGTTGTAAAAAGTTTTATGTATACACTAAATGTATGTCAGTTTTTCTGCAAATGTTTTTTTTTTCTTAATCCTTTAGTTTCTAAGAAAAAGATACGTAAAACATGATGAATTATAGTGACAAAAACTTACTATGACTATTATTTTGGAAGTAATACAAAATAGGTAAAGAATTTTTCAAAAGCCTCCAAAGTCATCCCCCAATTTATTTTTGGAGTTATCCCAAATTGGAGGATTTTAATCTAAGAAAAATAAACCTTCATACATGTGGAGTGGAGATCTATCTATCCTCCCTTTCTCCTCAAAACCCTATCCTCTTAATTTTTAAAAAATAATTAAATGTTAGGGAGGACACGTTCATACAAAAAGAGCCTATGAAGAGGGGGGAAGTTAAATGTACAATCTAGCATCATTGCTCATTTTGTCTCAAACCCTATCCTCCATTTCTTCTCAAAACCTCTCAAAAATAAAATAAAAACAAATTGAACACGATGATTGATTCTTTGTCTCAAACCCTTGACCCCTTTCTCCTAAAATCAATTTAGACATTCCCCCACCCCCCCAATGAATTGGTTTTTTAAAGATAAATGTCATCAGATTAGTCTATCAGTACGTGTTCTTTTGCCAACTATGTTATTCAATAGATACATTGTTGTGCTCATAGAAGACTGAAGCAAGCAAGTATACTAGCTGACCTGAGAGTTTACTGTTGACTCTTTTTAATGCTATTACATATGTTATAACAAGTAAGGATACTCTTCATTTCTCAAAAGAAATGAAGGTGTCCCCTATTCTTTACAAGGAGGATCGATGAAAGGCGCACATCTCTACTTTGTGAGATTCTGAAGAAGGTGCGCGTTGTTGACTTGAAGATGGATTCAAGTGGTGTTGAGGTTGAACTGAAATCAGACCACCCTCACCTCCTCCTGTCTGGAAACTTGTCACTGAACTCTTTCCGGATGATGACATGCAAGCAAAGAGAACACATTAAAATGAACACCACTAGGAGTGCATTGCACACTTTTACTAGGAATTTAATTGGCTGGTTGATTGATAGTATAAATTGAATCTGTAGACCATAAAATTAAACACAGTTTACAGCATTCTCAAATAGATATGAAACACAACTTAATCGCTGAAAATAGAGCATTCTCAACATTTCAATGGCCATCTTAGCTTGTATGCTATGAAAAGAGAAAATAGGGTTCAAATGTAGCTGTTTGATTCCAGTCATCCATCAAGGGAAAAGAAAATCATCATCATGATTCTCTCAGTTGCTAGTTGGAAAAAGTAAGCTATTTATTAAGATTAGGAAGTTGAAACTAGAAACCAAATAAAAAATGAAAATATTTAGTCTGGTGATATTATTAACTGCAAACTATACTGAGGGTTATGATAAACTAACCCTTAAACTCCAATTAGAAGGACTGATTCCCAATAAACAATAACTTGCCACTGAGCAATTCTGCAAACGAGCAACCAATTCTCCATATATCAATTAATAATTACGAGAGTATACCATACAGAACAAGGATTTGAACAATTTAAATATATTTGACTTCTTATATCTTATATAATTGCGGTAAGTGAGAAATCAAAAGGTAACTACACATGTGCATAAAAAACTTGCATACTACACTAGGATATATAAAGAAGATACAACTACAACAACACACCACCATCAATTCAGTATATGTTTGGTTTCAATTTTGGAGGAGTCAAATTGATTCTAAAAGGTGTATGATTGATTTTGCAAAGTTTGGATGTTCTCGAATATGGTTGATTTTGCTTCCAAAATTGATTCTAAGTGCATGTTTGTTTCAAGTTAGAATCATTTCTGGAGGCAAAAGCAGTTCTACTCGAGAGCAACCAAATATGTCAAAATTAGTCATTTTAAGCCTCCAAAATCAATTATGGCTGCTCCAAACATGGAACCAAACATAGGCTAAGTTTCTAAGTTGAAGCTATAAATTGTAGCTTTTGGCTTTTGTAATTTATTTTAGCCTCCACTTTTACATGAATATGTTGGAACAATGAAGGTTTTTATGATTTTGTGAGAGATGAGAGAAGATAAGAGAATTGGGAGAAATCCAGGTTTGATGGTATTGGCTTAAAAACTTGGAATGTGTTTCTCTCAAGGTCTTAGATTCGTATTTCTCTGATGTCAATTTCGATGAACGAGTTTGCCTTCTGAGAGAGAGAGTTAGGAAAAATATTTTGTATCACTTGATGAAAACTGAGTTACAATAATACTTGGATGCAAACACATAAACATGGACTCTTATTTATACTAATTACATGGGTATCTCTAGGTTTCACAAGCAAACTAACTAACTAATTTCTTAACAAACTCCAACCAACTCATCAAATATTGAATTATATCTTTTAACAAATACATGAATCACTTTTAACCAGAATTTATTCATTCAAAATCAATTTGTGTCGGTGCAGAATGAAACACACATCGAGAGGTGTAAAAGCTAACATAGGGACTAAAATAAAAGCAGCTAATAAACACCATAATGCTCGAATTTGAAGTGATAGATACACGAATTCAGATGGAAGAAAGCGAACTAAGAAAATATGAAATGAAAGCATGTTGGGCTTAGATCAAAGTGAAGCACAGATTTAGATTCACGGCTGTCAAAAACAACATGCAGTCACTGCAGTCAACGTTTAATATTATTTCCCCAAAACAAGAGAAATGAAATCGCTAATTGCTAAATCAAAACCGCCCTGACAGCTAAATCAAAATCGCAACACGCTGAGTAATGGAGAAGCTTAACGATTGTGGTGATTATGCAATTTGTTTCTATGATTTTAGTAGGAGAAAGAATGTATATATGTGGGAAAGCTTATGAAATAATATTGAACGTTGGATTCATTAAACGGTGGAGATTGGTTGACTGCAGTGACAGCAGGTTGTTTTTGACAGCCGTGAATCTAAATCCTCGCTAATTACAGTTAATAATGGAATTTGTAAACGAAACCGACGGAACTGGCAATGAATGTGTTGTCGGTGTCATTCCGATGACATCAACATATTGAAATCGAAAAGACCAAATCTTTATGATGTGTCATCAAACATTGAATTGAGATAAAATATAATACAATTATCATATTATGTCTCTTATTCTACGTACCAAACAGATCCTACAATCTACAAGGGCACCTTCCCCGAAATCGGAGGATTAACACTAAAATAAATTTATGTAACAATCATTATAAGACCATGTTCCTAATTTTGTTATATTGTTTTGAGAAGCATGATAAAAGCTTGAAGAGATTTGTATTGAAAATGATAGAAATGAAAATGTTGGTAACAAATAGTAACTATCTACCTTGTATTGTATACTAACCAAGTAATGAGCCTACTATCTATATTTCAAGTTTTCAACATATTGTTTTTGCAGGATAGTACGATTGTTATATAATATACTTTTTTTTTAATTGAGATTGTTATATAATACTACGTCGTGATGCTTTTTTTTTTTTTTTTTGCATGTTTGTTCCTAGCTGTTCTTTCTGTAGTAACGGTCAATTGAACAGACAAAACATCATCTGGAAGAATCTATAAGTTGGCATCTTATAACAACCATATGGAAGTAGGAACAGAACATAACATAACAGAACAGGATTTAACCTTAAAAAGCAACATGTAGACAAAAAAAACCAATGTTACAAAAAGCAAATAAACAACTTACATACTACAATTATAATATATGAAATACTATAAATTATTATAGTAATTATATATGAAAAAACTATATATACTGTAATATTTACTTTAAAAAATGGATTGGAAAATAACAAAGTAAAAGGGCCAAATAAATTTTCCTTTTTGAAATGTTTGAATACATTACGAAATTTTGAATACATTAGCAAAAAAATTCACTAATTTTGAACTAGCACACCAACCAACCTAACCTTAAATAACCACCCAAAGTAAGAACATTGTTCATTCATTCTACAAAAACAACACACACTCTTGATTACTAGTAACAAGAGAGAAAAATGAAGAGAGCCTCAACTAATTTTGTGTCCTTTTTCCCTCTTTATACTCTTCTTCTTTCTTGTTTTTTTTTTCTCCAACACACTCAATCTTTTACTATACCAAACGCTGAAGTTGATGATTTGGTGGATGATATATGCAAAAAGACACCAAATTCTGATGTATGCAGTTCAATCGTACATTCCAATCCTCAAGCCAACACAACTGATGCAAAGGGTATAGCCGCCATAATGGTTAATGACATTCTACAAAATGCCACTAACACATTGAATTATATTCAAGTTCTTGTCAACCAAACCAAAGATATTGAATTGCAAAGAAAATTTTCTATTTGTGCTGAGACATACATTCCATTAGTGAAATACGTACTTCCACAAGCAATAGATTCTATAAACCAAAAAAAATATGGTTTGGCTGCTTACTCAATGGTTTATGTTGGAAAGGAAATTGACTCTTGCAACAAGCAATTCTCAGGCTCAACTAGTTCGCCTTTAAGTGATAGGACTAGCATTCTACATAAGTTGCTTGATATTGCTGCAGCCATACTTAAGCAATTAATAAGTGGCTGATTTGTTTATTTATCCTTATTCTTATTAAATAATAAATAAATAGTTGATTTTGATTAAGAATTATTAACAGAGTTAAATATATTTTTGGTCCTATAAAGTCAAAATATATCAAAATATCTTTATTCAAAATATTAACTTAATTATAAAGTCAAAATATATCAAATCACCGTAATAAATTGTCATGCTCATAAACTTCTCCTCAAAAAATGTTCATAACTTGTATCAAAATATATAAATTATCCCACCAAATCATAAAAAATTTCGTTTTAGTTCCTCAAAAAAAATTTCATATTTCTCCTCCTAAAAATTTTCTTCGAATTTTAGTCCCCTAAAAAATTTTTGTCAACACTTTTGGTCCCTGCTTTTAAGTCAGGTCATGTTGCCCTTCATATTTTTGAATGAATTTGTGTATGAATGTTTGGAATATTATAAGAATCTCTATAAAAAAAATAAAATGTTTTAACAAAACATGAATTAAATATGAATTTTTAAGCGTTAAAAATATAAAAAATCATACTTCGTTTATGTTTTGTCAAAAAAATCTAATTTTTTTTGTTAAGAGTCTTATAATATTCTACACATGACTACGAAAAAATTCAAGATTTCGATTGATACACATAGTTGACTTAAAAACAAGGACCTAAAAGTAGTGATGAAAAATTTGTAGGAGAATAAAAATCTAAGAAATATTTTAAAGGGAATAGAACATGCTAAAACAGGATTTAACCGTTTGTCAAAGGATTTAACCTTAAAATCAACATGCAGATACAAAACCCATCATCACAAAATGCAAATAAACAACTTACATGGGACAATTATCATAATATTATAAAAGGAGTAAAGGTCTGCCCTCAAACCCTGGCAAAACCCTAATGCAGCCCTACCCAATTTTACTATTTTGCCCCTTTGATTGGCGCCAACGTACCCTGGCCTTGGAGGTTCAAAATGCCCTTGCTGGATGCCAAAATAACAGCATTGCCCTTAAACTGTTCAAGTACTGCCACCAAAATTGGTCAATTAGAGACAAGCAAATGATACACGCAAAAGGTCATATGCATTATCTGCTTCTTCACGTTTCCTCTGTATATGCTTCTTTTCTTCCTTTCTTTCCCCTCTCTCTCAAGCACGACAGCTTCTTCTTCCTCTTCTCTCAATCCATTTTCAATTTTCTCTTCACAAACCCCAAACTCTTTCCCCCTCTCTCTCTCCCATACGGTTTTAATTTTCAATTTTAAGTCACAAACAAACAAAATCATCACAATTTGTTTTCCATTTTATTATGAATCAATTCTTCATCTCTTCTAAATTTAGTTCCGATTCTGTGCAAATTGGTGAATCCTTTGCTTTTTTGTATTGAATCTGATTGTGCAGGTTGTAATATTCAATGAATGGATCGGCTGGTGGCGAAAGTGAGCAGTTTCGAATATGTAAGTGTTCATAATTTCATTTGTTCACTTTTCAATATTCATGAATCTTGCTTAATTTCATATATCACCATCTTGCTTCTCTGCCACTGGTCAGACTCTGTTGTTTTCTCACATAATCATATGTACTGTGTTGTATTAGAGTGACTTGAGGATTAAGTAATCGTAAATTTGGTTGTAGAGAAGACCACGGTCTCCTATTGACTTAAGCATGTGTATTCCAGTTACTTAATCATGTATTGGTTCTGAAAGAACAATTGTGGAGCAAAGAAATTTCAAGAGAAGCTTAGTTTCAAGTCAGAATCTGAAGAAGTCAGACTCTAAAGGCAAGCTTGAAGCTGGAGACTCAGACTCTGGAAGCCAGACTCAGAAGCTGAAGACTCAGAATCTGAAGGCAACTGCAGAACCTAAAGACTCAGAAATTGATAGTCAGACTCTGGAAGCCAGACTCAGAATCTGAAGGCAACTCCAGAAGCTGAAGACACAGAATCTGATAGTCAGACTCTGCAAAATGATTAATCTTTTTCCTTAAATTTCCTTGAAAATCAGCTTATATAAACCAATGTTTTCCATTTCAAGACAGTGTATCACGACTGTCATATGTAACTTGTGAAACATGTAGAAGAGGCACCTTGATTGGCTTATTATTATCGATGCAATTTTTGTTCCATTGTCAATCCAATTTTTGTTCCATTACTAATTTGTTTCTGTATGAAAAAAGTTTGTTATTATGGTCATTGGTGTTAATTCACTACCTATATAGCAAAAAAAGTAGTTTCTTAACAAAGCAGGTGTATTTTATTTGTCATTGGATGTTGTCACCATGCGTTAGCTTCTAGCGTTCAACTTGGCATTTTGAAAAAAAGGAGGTCTGCTCATTAATAGATCAATGTAATCTAGCTGGTGTTCCTATCCAATTCGGCAATATTCCAGCTCATGTAATGCATACTTTAGAAAAACTGAGATCATGTCTTTTAAAAACTTAAAAAAACAAAAGCTTAAAAGCTTAAAAAATAAAAGGAATAAAGGTATGCAAGCAAACCCTAGAAAAACCCTATGCAACCCTAACCCTTTTGTACTGCATTTCCTTTTTGGCGGCAAAACCCTAGCAAAATTTCTGTTAAATGACTCCATTGCCCTACATGTGCTAAACTGACAGCTTCCAGGCATTGGGTTCCAAGTTGCGCTCTGCATTGCCCTCCATGTGCAAAACCTTCAGCTTCATGATGATTGCTGCATGTAGATGATCTTGGCCATTGATAATATCCAGCTATTGATAATATCCAGCTATAAACGCATGCCATGTGTGCCATAGTTTGGGGGGAGGAGGTGCTGCCTTTGTTCATTGGCTCACGTGGCTAGGCATTGCTTGGTTTGCATCAATTTAACCATTCATCTAATAAACCAGGAGCAGCACACAAAAACAAGAAACCAGTTTTGCAACTTTTCCTCACTATCTAAATCCATACTCTCCCTTCTCCTCCACACGCAAAAAAGCCTCTTCCTTTCTCACACGTTTCCTCTGTAAATTGCTTATTTTCTTCTTTTTCTCTCTACAAAAAAACCTTTTCCTTCTTTTTCTGAAAAGTTGCAATTGCATGATTTCAACAATTTGATTTAATATCCTATAAAAATTAATTTTTCAAATGGCATGTGTAATGCAGTTTTAGTGTCACAATTGCTGAGAGAAATTGTTTCTTCGCCATTTATTTTCACTAGGTTGATGAAAGTTACAAGAACTCTAAACTCATGATGGTTGGATGATGATGAGCAACTCTGCAATTGTTTACTTACTTGATTCATACATGGGGAAGCAACTGCAAATAAGTATGAGTATTATTTTTAGTTGATTAGAACATGATTGAATGAATATTTTAGACTCATGTGTGTAGGATGATGTTTTATAAAGCAAACGGACCTAAAGGCAAGCTTAGTTTGAAGTCAAAATCTGAAGAAGTCATACTCTAAAGGCAAGAGTCATGGCTTCAAAAGGAAAACTGATCCAAAGGAGATTGTTAGAATAAGACTTCAGACTCAGAACCTCAGAAGCAGACTTCAGACTCAGACTTCAGAAGCTCACTTCAGAATCTGACCTTCAGAAGCTGACTTCAGACTCTGACTTCAGACTCACTGTTCAGACTCTGACTTCAGAAGATGACTTCAGACTCACTGTTCAGAAGCTCACTTCAGAAGTTCACTTCAAAAGCTCACTTCAGAAGCTGACCTTCAGAAGCGCACTTCAGAAGCTCATTTCTGACTGTGGCTTCAGAACCTCTGGAGTAAAACGTTAAAAACAGTAAGGAAAAAAAACCATTTCTGTTTTGGTGACTGTTATAAACTTTGTGATTTTTTTTGTTTTTGTATGATCTTTTTAGTGCAAAAATGAGTTAAAATGACTAAAAATGCAGAAAAATACGCAGGAACAGCGGAACAGTTTATGTGAACAGCAACAAAATAATAAGGTTTCTGTGAGCAGCATAAAAATGTGGTTTCTGTGAACAGCAGCAGAAAAATATGATTTTTTTGGATTTTTGTATGAGGTTCTGCTTCTGAACCTGCGTCTGAGGTTCTGCTTCTGAACCAGTTAGGTTCTGAGTCTGAAGCCTTATTCTAATAATCTCCTTTGGATCAGTTTTCATTTTGAAGCCATAACTCTTGCTTTTAAGCATAAAAAAAAGAGAGAAAATCAAGAAAACAAGTAATGAACCTTTGTATTTGGTTTTAAAATTATTATTTATAAGAATCAACCCTTCCTATAAATAATAACTTAACAAAAAATCAACTGTAATGATTGTGTGAGTTGGGAAAATCTATTTCCATATTAAATTCTTGGCAGAACTGGTTCTGAACCGTAAAACAGAGTATGAAAATAGCAGTTCAGAAGCAGTAATACAAAGGACAGAAAATAAAAAACACAGATGATTTGTTAACTCAGTTCGGTGCAAACTTCACCTACATCTGGAGGCTACCAAGCCAGGAAGGAAATCCACTAAAATAGTATCAATTCGAAGTCCTATGACACAGCCCCTATGACAACAGCCCCTGTTTCACAGCCCCTACTTACTTAATCACTGCCCGTGGTATTTCAACCTAGGAACTCCTAGACCTGAGACCCCTCTCACTTCCCTCAGTCAATCATTGCCCCAGTGATTATTAGACTTTAACAAATCAAACAAAGTTGAAGACACTCTTCAAAACATAAAACAGTCACTCTTGCTTAAAAGCTTTGAGTGATTACAACTCAATAAAAACAACCAACTCTAAACACTTGAGTGGTGTACAAAAAGACAGAGCTTGAAGCTCACAACTAACAGACTCAAAAACCTAAGACTCTTTCAATGCTAACTTCTGGTTTTTGATGTACATTCTTCAATAGCAGCTTCCTCTATTTATAATCTTCAGCAGCACCATAAATTCGAACCAAATCTTCAAAGATATGTTTCCAGAATTCTTTTAGAAGCAAATAGAAGCTCACATATTATTCAGAAATATATTTTCCAAAGATTTCCTTGAAAATATATTCACAAATAATTGAATCCAATCTTCAACAAATATCTTCACGCAAAAATACGAAGCTTGGATAAATCTTCAATTAAATCTTCAAAAGATTATGTGAGAGAATTAACAGCTTGAAGACACAAATTCTGAACGCAGAAACCAGCTTCTGAACATGCTTCTGAAATGCAGCTTCTGAAGGTCAACGAAAGTCAGCGTCTGAACAGTGCGTTTGAAGGTCAACGAAAGTCTGCGTTTGAACAGTGCGTCTGAAGGTCAACGAAAGTCAGCGTCTGAACAGTGCGTCTGAAGGTCAACAAAAGTCAGCGTCTGAACAGTGCGTCTGAAGGTCAACAAAAGTCAGAGTCTGAACAGTGCGTCTGAAGTACTTCGCAGAGCAAAGTGGCGTCGCAGAGTGAAGTCATCAGCTTCTGAAGTATTGTTCAGCTTCTGAAGACCCAGTTCAGCTTCTGATGAACCAATTCAGCTTCTGATGACATTTCCAGCTTCTGAAGCACAAATTGCTTGTCTATTTGATTTTAGCAAACATGTAGCCAACACCATACATTAAACTTCTTGAGCCACAGTCATTGATATCTTAATTTGGATTGTTACCTTGCAATTTGTCAAGGTAATCATATTCTTAGGTTAGCTTCTATATAAAGCTTGCATGTTTTAATGGCTGTTGTTACTCTTGGTTCATGTCAAGTGAGTTTGGTGTCCCGTTTTCCACTTGGCTTAAACTAACAGTCTCCAAATTTGTTTGCTAATGTTGTGTTAATGTTAGGCAATAATGAGTAGAGCTATTTTTGAGGAGTCTCTTAGTTAACTTGGCCATTACCAGACCTGACCTAGCCACTATATTGCCATCTACTGCTGTGCTAATTGGGCAACATAAGTGGTTGTCATCTCCATTATGCACCAAAAGATTTCATCACTCATATCCATTAGCTGCCCAAGTTTATATAGACACTATTTTTGTTCACTTGATGGTGTAGGTAATGGACATATTATTCAGTTTATATATCTTACACATTTTTATTTTTTGTCATAGATAATAAATCTTATTATATATCAATTAAACTAGGGAGCAGACCTAGCCTGATTGAGGTGGTCAGTGTCTTTAGGGTCAGGCTTATATACAATCCCTGGAATTAGTAAGGCGGCTATCCCACTTGAAGCACCCATGATGAAGAGTTAATAAGTTTTATTTCACTCTAATATAGATCAGAGTCTGGAATTAGTAAGTTTTATTTTACTCTAATGTAGATTAGAGTCTGAAGATCAGAGTCTGAAAATCAGAGTCTGAAGATCAGAGTCTAAAGAACAGTGTCTGAAGATCAGAGTCTGAAGAACAGTGTCTGAAGATCACAGTCTGAAGATCAGAGTCTGAAGATCAGACTCTGTTGTTTTCTCACATAATCACCTGTACTGTGTTGTATTAGCGTGATTTGAGGATTAAGTAATCGTAAATTTGTGTTATCCACGTATATCTGTATTGTGGTTTGCATGGCTAATATTTTTTAGTCATGTTGGGCAAAGTTATTAATTATGTGTTGATTTAACCTGATCCATTTTTCTCACTATCTATTAATTTCTTTTATGATTTTTAATAAGCACTGGTCAAAAGTTCTTAGTTACTTCAAGAAAAATGTTAAAGATGTTGTTAAATGATGAAGAAGTTGAAGATACAAATGTTACATATAATGTAGATTATAAAGAAGTGTTTCAAAATGTCTGTTAGTTAACGTTATTATTACCCATGTGATATTGCAATAAAGTTTCAATTATAATATATTTCATGTTTTAATTTATTTTCATGAGATGTTGTAGTTCTAAATTGTTAATATATTGTGCTCATTATTGACCCGTGCGATAGCACGGGGCGGCCGTCTAGTAATAATGTGAAAAAACTATAGAAATTATAAATGAAAAAGGCTATAAAATTAGCATTCCTAAAAATTAATGGCTATAAAATTTACATTGAAAAAATGGATTGGAAAAGAACAAATAATATAAAGGGTCGAATATATTTTCCTTTTTGAAATTTTAAATACATTAGGAAAAAATCACAAATTTTGAACACGTTTTAAAAAAAAAATCACAAATATTGAATACTTTTACCAAAGAACCAATGAAATCAAAATTTTGAATACTTTTTTACCAAAGAACCAATCAAATCACAAATTTTGAACTATCCCACCGACCAAACTAACCTTAAATTGCACCCCAAGTATGAACATTTGTCATTCATTCCACAAAAACAACACACTTTAGGATGGGATACAAATTATTAAGAACCATCTTGTGTCCATGTCTAGATTGACAATCTTTTGTCATAAAACCTATATCTAGTTAACTGTGAATTTCAAAATCTAGAAACTTGAGAGTTTCATAGACGTGCTAGTGAAGGTAACCCTATTTTTACAAACACACATTTGCCATTTGAGCTAGGATTATTTTATTTCAACCATTTGAGCTTGTGATTGTAACCCTATTTCAACCATTGGAATTTTGTTTCTATGACCTCAGGTTTACTTGATTGTGTGAATTTATGATTCCTGATTGTCGAGAACGCAGATCCGATGCTGATCTGCATAATTTTGTTGCAATGATCATAACATGAAACATTGTTACATACTTACAGTTTAGGTAGGACATGGCTTCGGTGGATTAAAATATGGTTCAAAAATGGAAACTATTGATGAATTTATGTAGAAAAAGTAACTTTTTGTTGTTTTAATGTCTTGAATGCACAATTCTCAAGATAAAGTTTCATGCAAATATTATGAAAATGTAGAATTGGCAAAATGTTTGTTTAGTTTACAAGTATTAAAAGATAGCGGATATAGATAGATATAAACAGTGTCAAAATTATATTCACAAAGGAAGTGAGAAAGTAAAAAATTGGGTTTGGACCTGCAGAAATAGAATTTAGTTTCACTAGTCCAATTTTTTTTCTTTTTTCCTCTTTTGCTACAGAATGGGAAACTGTTCTAGAGAAAAGCAGTATCACATGTGAAATCACATTCCTAGTAATTCCTTAACACGTATCAATACAGTCCAACTAGCATGATTGGTATCCCACCTGAAACTGGCAAGAGTCACACAACAATGAATGGGAATTCAGGATGCCTTTTTAATGCTATTACCACATGTGACGAGTTAGCAATTACTGTAGTTTCTCAGTTGGTAATTAATTAGCCAATTATTTCAATTTATACTATTAAACAAGTCATGTAGCATGTCTCTGCAGTTGCACGCACAAGATACTTGGTTCGCACCAAAACAATTCATGTTGTGATTCTATTGAAATATCTCTTCATTCAATTACTTATTTTCTAATATCATTTTCTCAGTTAAATCAATTCTAGTTCCCTCTTACATTATGATGGCACTTGTCATGTTTTCAAATAGCTGTCAAGTTGAATTTTAATACAAAGAAAGAAACAGGTAACAACAATACAAGAAAGGCTTTCACCTTTTCCTTCACAATGGGGAAATGATAGAAAGACATTGATACAAAATAATTAGGTGATTAAAGATAGTCACATGATGATACTTCTAAAGCAAAATTCCTACAACTCTAAACAATATCACAGTATAGATACAAGTTGGTTGATCTCTCTAATTCATCTTCTTCAAAGCTATCATACGCTCTACCCTTGCACGCTTCAACATGGAAAGTTGAGTGATCTCCCTAATTAGCTTTTGGTCAGCAGCATCCAATGACAGCCCTCGTGGAGCTCTAGGAGGTTTGGCATCCTTTTTGTTACCAGATTTTTTCCGTTTCTCCTTAACAGTATAATCATTAATCATCGATGCAAAATTAAAACTTATCTACATATTAAAATAGATATAGAAGAATTGGATACATTCTCAGTTCGTAAGGTGAGAGCATTCGTGCCGATAATGTTATGAAACTACTCAAATAAGAATAAGAGATGAAGGAGAGAAGAGAGAGTATTCTATTATTCTCTTGCGTGTACTTTTATGTTACAAACAAGCTCTATTTATAGAAAAATAAAAGGATCTGATATGGACTAATGGTATGACTCAATAACAAAAGGACATTCACTTACAATATTAACATAATACATTAAAGCAAAGAAATCATAAATTTTGAACTATCCCACCGACCAAACTAACCTTAACTAGCACCCCCAAGTATGTATTAGAGATAATCAGTTAGTTAGGTTGTTATCTGGTGGTAGTTAAAATAGTTAGAAAAGTTATAGTTAATAACTACCTAGAGTTTGTTAATACTAGTTAGTTTACTAGTGAGTCAAATGTATAGCTAGTCCTATAAATATGAGCTAGGTAAAGTGTAATGTACAATAGAAGTAACACACATACAAGTAATTCAATATTTAAGAGTCTTTTCAATATCCATGAATGCATGGATGAGATGAATTCAAGGAGGATTTTTTCTACCAAAAGTGCAAATGAGATTTGGAAAAGTTCTAAATAAAGCTCACAATGAAGTTGTTTCGAACAAAGCTCAACGAGGAGTTGACGAAGAAAGATGTGATCGGGAGAGCAACATAGATATGGAGGGGAAACAAATAAAAGTCAAGAAATTGATCAAGAAACCGATTATGAATAACAAGTTTCTAGTAGTTATTCTTGTTCATATTTAATTTTCATCTTTTTCAGTTTTATGAAGTATTGCGATCGGGTCGCGATCCTAAACGAGGAATTTGGGTTATGAAGTTTCATTGTTTTTCACTTGAAAATTTGGTATTGGTTGTGATGTTTGCACCAAGGAGGTTAAAGAATCCAAAAAAGAGGGGTTCTATCACCAACAAAAGAGTTATAACAAATTGATCAATGCCGATTATTGATAAAATCGGTGTTATCGTTGCAAGTCATGGAGTGGACGATGATGTCCATATGCAGTAGTTGCCAGTGAAGAAACATGACAATGAAGCAGAAAATTCAGGTTTTGCCCATTACATAAGGTTAATGGAAATTCTGAGTGAAGTTCATAATGTTAATGAATATTGATGATCATAACATTGAGAAGACATTAAAGCTGAAGTTTTTCATATCAAACAATCAACTTGCAGACATCATGAAAAAACCAATTCTAGTGAAGATAGAAATGATCAATGAGTTGAGAACATTCTAAACTACAAATATTGTCTAGGAGGAACATTCTGAAGTTTCAGGAATAAGGATTGGAGCAAAATGCTTTTCGCAACAGCTAATGAGCTGAAGTTGAGGAATGAAGAGTGCTTCAATAAAATCAGTTGGTCAAACTCATTGTTTACAAAGGTGTATGTGTGGAGATCATTATGATCTCAATACATAATGTTCTAATATCTCCATAACACTATGATCTTTCCCCAAATGTTGTAGGTGTATGTTCTATCGGTATGAACATATGTGTTAGACCAGCAAGTGCATGATTCTCCCCCCTCCTAATTATCTCATTGTTATTGCCAAAATTATCTTCAGACAGTTTTATTGTGCATCCATTTTGATATTAGAAGCTATTAATAGGAGCATATTACTTTAGCCACTCTCACGATAATTGTGTATCGGTTTTGATCTAAGGAGTTGTTACTATTACCATAACTGAGAGCATATTAAAATAGCCATAATTGTCTAATAGTTACACTAGTATCCGTTTCTTTATTTTATGAGCATGATCAGCTTAATTTAAGGATTGATCGATAATTGCATTATACCATGAAGTCTTTATAATTTGTCAGTCATTCAAAACAACACACTCTTCTTGATTCCTAGTCCAAAGAGAAAATGAAGAGAACCTCAAGTTTTGTGTCCTTTCTCCTTCTTTCTTGTTCATTTCTCCAACTCACTCAATCCTTTACTCAAATGAAGAGAACCTCGACTAATGATTTGGTGGATGACATATGCAAAAAGACTCCCAATTTTAGTGCATGCCGTACAATCGTACATTCCAAACCTCAATTCATAAAAAATGATACAGATGATATACTTTTCATAATCGTCGATCGCATTATAACAAGTGCCACTAGAATATTGAATTATATTCCATATCTTGCCAATCGAACCAAAGATATTGAATTGCAGCGAAAATATTCTAATTGTGCTAAGACATACTCTTCATTAGTGAATTACTTCATTCCATCAGTAATTGATATCACAAACCAAAAAAGATATGAGTCGGCAATAAACAGATTGATTTTTGATAAAAACCAAATTGGCCGTTGCACCAAGCAATTCTCAGGCTCAACTCATAATTCAACTCATTTATTAGGTCTTAGAAATAAAAGCACACAAAGGTTGATAGATATTGCTATAGCCATAGTTAAACAACTGTAAAATGGCTGATTTGTTTATTTACTCTTATTCTTATTCAATAAATTAAATGAACCTTTCTTTGGTTCACCTTTAAAACCGGACTAGTAATCGAATTGGTGAAAACGTTGCACCATTGAAATGTGAGTGAGGTTTGGTTTTAAGAAGCATCTTGTGTCCATGTCTAGATTGACAATCTTTTGTCACAAAAACTATATCTATTTAACTAACTGAATTTCAAAAGCTAGAAACTTGAAAGTTTCATAGACGTGCTTGTGAATGTAACTCTATTTTTCCAAACACACACTCTTAGCCCTTAGGTGATAAATATGTAACCTTTGTTCTGCAATTATATTCTTAGATATGACTGGATATAATGTATGTTGCAGAGTTTTTTTTAAAGAATATTGTATGTTTATAGAATTTTTTTAAAATGATGTTTTTGGTGAAGTTGTAATATATATATATATATTAAGATAATTAACATATTTGCTTGTCGGATAAAAGGCTGTATGTTTTTTTTTAAGGGAGGGAGCATGGAGTTGTTAATTAAAAATATGCAAGTGTGTGTTTGGTTCCACTTTTAGAGGGGCTAAAATTGATTTTGGGGTGTAAAATTGATTCTGACATGTTTGTTTGATTTTAAGTATAATTGATTTTACCTCAGCATGGATTCTACTTAAAGCTATGATTTGTAGTTTTTCATTCTATAATTGATTTTTGCACAAATTTATAGTTCAACACATTTTTACATAATGTATTTAAACACAAATCAATTTACTTTCAATTCACGTTTAATCATAATAACAACAAATTTTAAAGAATCAATTCACTCAAAATCAATTTTTATCGCCGATTAACAATTATTAGCTATTAAAAATTAAAGAAAATCATTAGATCTCAATTTTGATTTGACTTTCAACCATTTAATTTTTATTCTATAACTCGGGTTTACTTGATTGTGTGAATTTAAGATTCCTGATTGCAGGGAATGCATATTCGATGTTGATCTGCATAATTTTGCAGCAATGAGGCTTTGGTGGATTAAAATATTATGAAACTGTAGAATTGGCAAAATGTTTAGTTTACAAAGGGATATAAATATTGTCAAAATTATATTCACAAAGGGAGTGAGAAAGTAAAAAAAAAATTTGTGTTTGGACCTGCAGACATAGAACTTAGTTTCACTAGTCCAATTTGTTTTTTTCTTTTGCTACAGAATGGAAACTGCTCTAGAGAGAAGCAGTATGTGACATGTGAAATCACATGCCTAGTAATTGCTCAACACGTATCAATACAGTCCAACTAGCGTGATTGGTATCTCACCTGAAACTGGCAAGAGTCACCCAACAATGAATGGGAATTTAGGATGCCTTTTGATAGATAGGTGGAAAGGGATGGAACTGGTAGATCAGGAAATAACATGCCATCAGTTAATATTCTTTTTAATGCTATTACCACATGTGACAAGTTAGCAATTAGTTTCTCAGTTGGTAATTAATTAGCCAATTATTTCAATCTCTACTATTAAACAAGTCATGTTGCATAGTCTCAGCACTTGCACGGACAAGATATACTTGGTTCACCCCGAAACAAGTCAATGTTATGATTCTATTGAAAGACATTGATATAAAATAATTAGGTGATTACAGATAGTCACATGTAACTTCAAAAGCAAAATTTCCTACAAGTCTAAACTTCACCCTCATCATTGGGTAAATATGCGTACACTACAGGGGATAAATTACCCAACACCTTAAATCACAATGTAAAGAAATACATTGGAAGACAAAAAAAAGAGCTTGTGTGAGATGAACAAGGCCGTAAAACCATCTTTATTGTCAGTAAATCTGCACTAACCTTCATCTCATCTCAGTTTTCTCGACAAATATGAACCACGTACAATTCTGTAAGGTAGAATCAAGTAACAATAAGAATATTACTACCGGTTGTCAAATCAAGGTATTGTTCTTTATGAAATTGAGGTAGATTAAAAATGAAAATATGCTTCCAAAGGAGGTTCAATGAAAGGTCTGCTTGCATCTCTACTTACTTGTGAGACTCTGAAGAAGGTGCATGTTGTTGGCTTGAAATTTGATTCAATTGGTGTTGAAGTTGAACTGCAATCAGATCACCTTCAGCTCCTCCTGCAGATACAGGAGACCCCTGGAAACTTGTCACTGAACTCTTTCCAGATGATGACATGCCTGCAAATTTAACACCTTAAAAATGAATACCACTAGGAGTGCATTGTTCTCATGAATTTGATTTCAATTTTGTATACTTTTACTAGGCAAAAATTGTATGGTTGATAGATAGTATAGACCATAACTATCTCTAAGTTTATGAACAGAAATTCAACCTTCTGAAAATACTCAATCAATATGAAATTCAGCTTATGAACAGAAATTCAACGCCGTGACATGTGAGCTCTACCAAAATGATACTAAATTTTAGTGGAACCACCAAACAAAGTACAGAAGTAATAATCCTGAAATTTGGAATGGCCAAACTTTGAAAACAGAACCAATAGGAATAGGTGGAAATGGACCAATAGGTAACAAAACAATACCCAATTGAACAACTTGCAACAGTGATATCATTATGTTACCATTATATCATTTGTCAATTGTTAGCTCAAACCTAAACCCATATCATGTGACAATGCAGAATACTGCTCAAAAAGTACATATCCATGACAAATACTACTTTAATTACATATATTACCTTGAAATAAGATCACAATACAGAAGACAACAGTGCAAACCATGGCAAACATGCTGCTACTGGGAGACGAAGACGCTTTAGCAGCTTTCATCTTTTTCAAAGCTTTCATACGTTCCACCCTCGCACGCTTCAACATGGCAAGTTGAGTGATCTCCCTAATTAGCTTTTGGTCAGCAGCATCCAACGACGGCCCTCGTGGAGCTCTAGGAGGTTTAGCAGCCTTTTTGTTACCAGATTTTTTCCGTTTCTCCTTAACCGGACTATTCTCTACACTTTTCACCAAGTCCTGCCCCGTCAACAACTTGTTAGTCTCTTTCACCATGTTCACAGAATCTCCACTCAAATTTGAATCTTTCAAGTATAATACACTATTTCTTTCTTCAACTTTTATAGAATCTCCAACAATACCACAATAAATCTTAGCAAATAATGTCCTTTCTTGTTTAGTATTACCCGAATCATCTTTAGTTACTGCCAACCCACTTTCAATATCAACTTCACCACCCTCCCCTTTCATATTTCTATCATCCATCCCAAACCCACAAAACTAATAATTAAACTTTGGACTAAACTTACATACACTATTATAAGTAATTTTTTTAAATGTTCCTCTCACAAAGAGGCAATATTTTTCCTCACCCTGATTGTTAACCTAAACTACAAAATTAGGTTAGGAATGGAATCACCCTGCATCAAAACAAAAGACAGAATTCAAATTCAATCAATTGCACATGACAAAAAAATGGTTTTCTTCAAATTGAGGGGGTAACTAGGGAACATAAGTAAATTAGTAAATCTCCAATTTCCCCTGAAATTGTAGGGGTCGAACATTTACACCCTGAAATTTGCGAACATGGAAAGAAAAAAACTCCAATTATGAATGAGGTTGGGCAACTCAGTCCTTCTGTTAACTTGTAAGAACTAGTTACTAGTTTGACAGTTGCCCAAGTTAACAGAAGGACCGAGTTGTCTGATATCATTTAAAATTGGCATCTTTTTTTGGCCTATTAGCAAATTGAGGGGTGTAAATGTCCGACCACAGCAAATTGGCGAGCTAAACATAGCAAAATGAATCAATTAAAAAGTGAAGTAAAAAATAGCTCACTTGAATCACATTGAAGGGTGATATGATGTGATGAATAATGAATGAAAGAAAAAGGGTTTTATTGTGAGTGGAAAAAAAAAAAAAAAGGTACCTTTGATGAAAATGGAAGAAACCCAAGATCCGATGAGGGGACAAAGAGCATAAGAGACGGACACTCAGTCACAGGAAACTGCCAGACTCACTGCAATTTCACCTGTTGCATTCAAATCTCTCTGTGACTCTCTCTCTCTCTCTGTGATTCTTCAAAAAAATGGGATTTATATAGCTGGAGAGAGAAGATACTAGGAACGAGAGAAGAGAACCACCGACAGTTGGCAACGCTGCTGCATTTCACACACTCTCTGTCTGTCTTTCATTTTCTATTGTTGTTTTCATCCTTTATTAATCATTTTTTTTTCTATCTTTTTCATATTTTGTCATGTGTTTGTGTTTCCATCATTAATGCAATGCCCTTTTCAATTATGCATCTCCATCTGTATTTTTTATTTTTACTTTTTGGGTCATAATATATTAACTTTTAAAAAGCAATTTTGCATTAGAAAATATAATATATTAACTTTTAAGAAATTGAATACACGACTTTTTTTATACGTATTATAACTCTTCAACATGTGTCCTTCAGACCACAAGTTAGCATTTGCATATCTTTTTACCAAGTAATCCAATGGTCATAATTTTACATCTTTATTCTTTGTTTTATGAAATAATTATTTCGTCTGGATTATAAACAATATTTCATTTTTTTAATTCATTGAATAATTAATGTATTATTTCATTTAAAAAAAATAATGTATTTAGTTCATATAATAGACAATATACACCCACCTTAAATTAGACTTTTACATAATATGAATCAACTTCTTATTAAGGAAATCAATCATCATTGATGCAAATTTATTAATTATTGTCCTCTCTTTTATTAATTTATTTATGAGTCTCTTAACTAGGTTTCCTTTTTAATTGATTAACTAGGGAAATAATCTTTTTTTGGTGTTAATCCTCCAATTTTTGCGAGAAAAATGTTCTGATAATACAGAGTTCAGACAAAACGTACGTAAAATCCAACCAATAATTGTTATCCATGAATTGAACTGAAGTTCTCCTGAATAATTCATCTTTTGGTGAAGCTCATAAACCACTTTAGCTCAACTATTTGGTTTAATTAAAAAAATAATTTGTCTAAAATTGTGCAGATGTGGAAAGTAGTGTAATAGAAAATAAATGTGTGAAATTATGTCGTATGCTATAACAAGAAAAACTTTCATTAAATTAAATAAACAATATTTGTAATGTTCTTTTAATAGTTTATATATTTACACTTTTCATTAACTATAATAGTGATGCATTTTTTATTTTTTAAAAAATATTAGTGCTACTTTCAATGAAGCCCGGATACATGGTACGGGTGCGGGTACGATACGATACGGGTACGTAGATACGTGAAATTTTTAAAATTTAGGATACGATATGGCTAAGATACGTTAACAAAAAATTTATATGCATGTAAAATACTTGAAAAAAAAAAGTAAGCATTGATTACTCTTCAATACTATATAATCATAAAAGTCACAATTTACAAAAAATAATATATGTGATTAAAATAAAAAATGAAACATTTTTCGTATAAATCATATTCTATTTTCATTCATATGTTAGGATATCAACAAATGCATCAATAAAAGAACTCAAAACAAAATTTGTTTAATGTTGATTGATTGTATCTCCTCTCTCGTTTCTTTCATCTACCAAAAACATAATTTTTAATTGGTTAATCGAAAAACAATTATAGTGATTCATATCTTAAATTGAATCATATACATCTCCATTGAATTTTCACAACACAGTCTCACTTTTTTACCCTTCATTTTTTTTTCCAGGATACGTCTTTATGAAGTATCTAATAAGTATTTGTGTGTATCTGTCGAGTATCTTATAAGTATCCGATAAAATATATATTTTAAATTAAAATAATTAATTCTAATACTATGTGGATACGTATCTGATAGTATCTGCGGAGTATCGGTATTTAATACGGATATGTCTCCATTTTAGAGTATCCAGGCTTCATAAGCTACTTTAGACACCACTGGATTTTAAGTTAAGAATAATTCTTGTAAAAAAGAAATTGTGAATACCTCTTCACCGACACTTATGTTTTGAGGTGCACTTTTGTGGAGTTGTCAATATTGTAATAATTATAAGAAAAACAAAAGAAATGAGTTTACACACGTGATATAAACAAAATTTTACTTTCAAGTCTAATATATTTTCCTTTCGAAAAAATGTCTTTAATATATTTTAGTCACCTTTTTTATATAAATTAATTTCTTTTTGAAGGTTTTATAAATTAATTTTATTCTTTAAATTATTTTACTACTGATACATATCATATTTATCATATTTAAGAAAATTAAAAATTTGAATAAATATTATTATATAAATTATATTTATTTATTTGTTGTACATTTAAATACACTTATATATATTCAATGAAATGATGTTTTATTTTATTGGTGAAATGAACCATTAAATATTAAAAGGTTAAATAAGTTTTTAGTCCTTATAAATATATAAATTCTTTATTTTAGTCTCTCTAAAAAATTTCATCAAACAAAGACCCATCAAATATTTTCTATCAGTATTTTTTTGTGCCTGTTTTGAACTCATTTGAATTTTTTATAGTCATATTTAATACATTATAAAAAATCACACTTGCAAAAGTATAAAAAAATACAATATATGAATTAGATATGAATATTTAAGTTTTCGGTGCTTAAAAATTTATATTTAGTTTATCTTTTGTTAAAAAATTCTAAAATTTTATGTGAGGGATTCTTTTAATATTCTAAACATATATGCAAAAACTAATTCAAAATTTTGAAGAGTGTACATGAGTTGACTTAAAAATAGGGATAAAAAATTATGATAAAAAAAATATTTGAAGGATGATTGTTTGTAGAAGAATTTTAGAGGGGTTAAAAATATAATTTGATAAATTTATAGAGATCAAAAACATATTTTTTGAATTAATTTATATAAATTTAATTTAATTAAAAAGAACTTCTAATGAAATTCTGCATGGCTCTATGAAAGATTTTTGTGATAGTTATTTTAATTAATTTTATTCTTAGTTTTAATTTATTATTAATTACTTTTTTAATTGTAGAATCTGATTAATACTATATATATTATTTTTGAAAGAATATATTTTACTTTACATTTATGATAATGGAAAACGCACCAAAAATTAGTTAGTACGTTTGTGATAATTAGCTTAAAATTATTATTTGTAGTCACTTCTAATTTTCTTTTTCAGGTTAGCACCATATTGGTACGAAGTTTTTACTGTGGTTAAGGTTTTCACGATTTCGATTGTAACAGACGTTGCGATATAAATAATGGTCTTTGCGGTGTGAACAAATCACAATGTTGCATAAATCTTATTAAAATTATTTATATAATCATATAATGTACAAATGGACGCCGGTGGTGGAGATGGAGCGGTTAGGGTGGGGGGAAGGTGGGGGCGCTTGGCGTTGGAGGATGAGTTTGAGAGCGTGGGAGGAGGAAATTTTAGTTGAGTGTCAGGTGTTGTTTCGTGATGTGTCTTTGCAGGATGTTTCTTCAGATCGCTGGATTTGGTCTCCGGATCCTACTGCTGGGTATATTGTGTGGGTGCATATTGCATCCTTACCAGGGAGAATCTTCACCAAGAGGTAGCTATTCCGGATACTATTTGGCAGCGGCATATCCCTTTGAAGGTGTCTTTGTTCGTGTGGCATCTACTGCGTGACAGAGTTCCTACTAAAGTTAATTTATTCAAACTCCGTATGATATCTTTGGAAGATCAGCTGTGTGTTTCAGGGTGTGGCCAGAATGATCACTTTTTTTGGATTGTACTTTATATGGATCTTTATGATTTGATGTGTATCACTGGTTAGGCATTGTTAGAGTTTGTCCCCATAATTTGACGGACCACTCAGTGACGGATGCATACTGTAGAAATTGGGGGCAGTTGCCCCCACTTTATTGTTATTTTTCTAACCAATAATTAAATATTAATACATATAAACCACACTTGTTGAATACTATTGACCCCACATCCCATTAGATAAAAACATACTTCCCTGGAAACAACATATATACTAGTATATAGTGGGGGACGTGTTGTATACAAGTAAAGCCACGTTTTGGTTTTCTTTTTTTTTTTTACATATAAAAAGCCATTTATTAAACTATTACTATCCTTTACATTTGCACCACTTTTAAGTTGAGGTATTTTATAAGGTAATTGATAGACAACTTCAAGAGCTTAATAACATATTTATAGAAGTAAGCAGTAAGTTGCTTATTTGTGTGGCATGTAACACCCCGATCCTCGAGACTACTATTTAAATAATAAATCATGTAATTCAACAACATCGAGGTATTACAATACATCAATTCAACATCTCGTGCTAATTTCTCATAATAAAAATTCATCATAATAAACTCAGATCACAGCGGAATACACATCTCAACATATTATCATCTCGGGTCACATCATAAAAATCTCAGCATATGTACATCACAATATGATCATAAAGATCTTTAAACAATAATTCAAGCAATAAAATAATATAATCCCTAAAAATCCTATATCATAGCACCTAATCTAGACATCCTCAAAAGCAAAGCAATAAACATGAGTAGACACCAAGCCATCCTCATCACAACTCACCAAGCAAACTACTCCTTAACCTGCAAGTCTACATCCCCAAGGGAAAAAACCCATGGATGAGGCGACAACAAAGTCACTGGGGGTGAGATATATATTCAACAATAAGGATCAATAAACACATGTAAGTTCAGGAAAAACAAACAGACATCATCATCATCATCATCATATAATCATACATCATATTAAGCCTAGTCTTATCTCTCAAACATGCATAACCAAGTCATAGTCCTTTAGCAGCTTGATTACATCATCATTTAAAGACAAGGTTCACAACACATACATAACATATTCTCATTAATCAATGTTCACCAAATCAAATACATGTTAAACACATTTTATCAACAATTAATCATCAACTCAACTATAATTCAATTGCATCTCATCAACAATTAATCATCATATCATCTATGAATTATTTACATCTCAAATAAACATCAACTCAATAATAATTCACCATCAAATATTCATTAACTCAACTACAATTCCATCTCAGCTCATCAATTAATAACCATCAAAATCAACTATAAATTCATCATAATCATCATCAATTCAAGCATAAAGCACTCACCAAGTCATCAATATCATCAAGTATACATTTACCACATAAATGCACAAGTTCACACCAAAACATTTCAACATACGACTCATCATGTTCATGCAATGTGTCTAACACGACACTAAATGCATGTTGTACCAAAGTTTGGATATTATAGGTTTATTACTGAGTGATCCCACGGCATGTTGGATTATCAAATCCCTCGGCAAGTTGTGACTCTTAAAGTCCCATCGGAATCGGCAAGTTGTGAACTAACAAGTCCCGACCTGACATATGTATGCATGGACACCACGTATAGACTCTAATGCACTCATCATCATGTTGTTATATAATCCACTCTATCATATAACATGTCTCTACTATTTGCATTATCAAATCAATACATTTCATACATCACAAGTTATCACAACAACATTTCTTCACATCATCATGTTTATTCATCATATCATAATCAAAGTAACACAATATTTTCATTCAATATCAATCATGTAGTTCATAATTCAAAATTAATCATTTCATTAATTAATTCACTCCACAAGTTTAATCATCGTCACATCGTAAACATTTCAACATCTTACTTTAGTTCATCATAATTCGCATAATTCACATTTCATGATTAAATCAAGCAAATTACATCAAATCATCATCATTCCACTTCTTAAATAATGTTACAACACCATTCATATCATCATAAACATTTGACATATTTGCATATATTTTACGGCTCTAAACAAATCTCCAAGTTCATTTCATAATTTATCATTTTCGTCTCGAAATAAACAACTCAACTCATTTTAATGCAAGCAATCAATACCCATCCATAATTCATCAAAACAACATAAAAGGAATGTACATGGATGTCCGGAAACAACCGCAAAGGACCAAAATGCGCAGAACAGCTGATGTTGTTACTGCTTTGATCGCTTAGCGACCTTATACTTCGCTTAGAGAAGTCCCAAATTCTGGGCAACCAGAAAATGGGTTTTCCCTTACGGGAAGTGTAACACCCTAATTTTTAAATATTAATATTATTAGGAATTATTTGTTTGGTGTTTTCAAAATAAGTTGTTGGATTGTGGGTATTGAGCGAATAGATGAGTTAGTTAGTTGTTGAAAAATACGAGATTAAGAGAAATTAAAGACAAAGAAATGTTTTTAGAAAAAATAAGAGAATAGAGGTGTATTAATAAAAAGGAGGTGTAAGTAAGTAGTTAAGTAATGTTTTAATTAAATAGGATAGAAGGAGGTGTAAATAGTGGAGAGTAAACCTATTAGAAAGTTATGAGAGAAATCAAGCCCAATTAAAAGGTTATAGATAGAGGAAAGTCATAAGAGAATTAGGTTACAGAACACAAATATCAGAATTGAGAGAAGAGACAAGGAAACTAGGGTTGCGAAGAGAAAAGGAAATGAGAGAAGCTTAGAAAGAAACCTAACCGTAGAAGTTGCTTATTTTGCTGATTTAAGGTAAGGGGAAGTCTCTATTCACCATAAGGTTGTACGAGCATATGGGTGGTAAAGGGTTTTTGTTCATTTTCATGATCTTTTGATGATTTCATGTTAAATTTGTGTTCTTTTGTAGTGTTTTATTCTGAATTTCAAATTTCAGTTTTCCTTTTAATATTCCTTGAATTCATATTCACGCTGTCTATATCCCAATTGTTGTGTTCAATTTTGTTGTTGCATATTCCATGTGTCATGCCTATTCAATTCATATTACTAGTTCCTTTGTTGTGTGTGAGTCCTAATCTCAATTAAAAAATTTGTTGTGCACGTAAACTGCTTGCGAGTGCTGCTCTTGTTTATTTTCTTGTTGCTGGCGTGATTTTTTTTTTCCTTTTTTTACATGGAATTAAACGTCCATGGTTTCAAAGAATTAACACTGTCGTGCCAATTGGAATTGTACACCACTGTAGTTGTTCTTCTTTTTCTTTCTTTGGGCCATTTGATTAGTTATATGCTTTTGTGTGGAGTTGTCTTGTATATAGCTTGTACTCATGATATTATATGTTTTCCCCATGTTCTATGTCTTCAACTTTAATAACAACTACTAAAAAGCATGTTATGTTTTAATGTTTTAGATAATGGGTTATTATTTGTTCGTTTTGTCACTATGTTGTTATTATAAGACTTTTAAAATGATCTTGTGTTTCCAAATGACTATTAACTAGTGTATTTTTTTTAATACCTTGGTCCTTAATTTGTATATGGATAAATTATCATTATTTTTAAATTAAATATGACATGTGTGTCGTGTCAGTCTATGAGATATTAATGGTGTGTAATTGATGTATTATTTTTTGATGTATAAATGATGAATTATGTGATCATGTGTGTTGATGTGTTATTTGACAATGTGTATTGATGTGTTATTTAACAATGTGTAAATGATAAAATATTTGACGATGTTGATGATTTATTTATTGATGTGTTATTTGACGATGTGTAATTGATGTGTTATTTAACGATGATGTTATTTAAAGATGAGTATTGTCGAGTCATTGAATGATGTGTATTGTTGATGTAATTGTTTAGCGTTCATGCATTCATAGTCGAGTCTATTTAACAATGTTGTATTTTACGATGGTGTGGACAAAATCAGTAACATACCTCTGATGTCCAAAATATTTGACGATGGTGATAGGTTTGGTACCACATGCATATACGGTCGAGTCTAGGAGCATTGCATACATTAGTGTGATTCGTTGATGAGTTGATAATTCATTAATTGATGATTGACTTCGTTTAAGTGATACTTGTTCATTGCGATTTATTAAATGATGTGAAGCTGATTATCTAACGATGTGAAAAAATGATTATCTAACGATGTGAAAATATGATTATTTAACGATGTGGATAATTTATATATGAATATATGACTGATGATGCTTATGTGTTTTATGTCTTGTTTCTATCCATTATGATTATGTGATTCTTATTTTGAATATACTCTCACTCTCTGGTGACGGGTTGGGCGCCTACGCCTTTGTGGTGTAGATTTACAGGAAGAAGAATCTTAGTAGCAGTGAGTCTCGAATGATGGTGTTGAAGCATTCCTGTTTATTTGTCGCTTTTGGGAGTTTTATTGAGTCGATGCTCTGATTAGTAACACTAGGAAATGAGGATTTATTTTATTTCAGATTTTGTTTCTGAATTCATTTTGAATTCAGTTTTGATGTCGATTTAATGATGTGACAATTACTTTGAATGTTTTGAAATTTACTCCGCTGCGACGTTTTTAATATTAAATGAAGTATTTTGGATTGATTAAGATGTGTGACACTCTTGCATGTTTAATTATTTATTGAATTTTATTAGAAAATAAAATGTGGGGTTTAGGGTGTTACAGGAAGACCCTAAAAAATTCCCAAAAATCTCATTTTCGATCTCATTCATCCCAAAATCGTTATACAAAGAGTACTCATGATCAATACACTTTAATTGAACAATGATTACACAACAAAACATCAATTTGACATGGATTCTCATGAATTTTCGATTAAATTCAAACATTGTCTCAAAATTCATTTTTCACCAACAACTTAACAAACATGTATAACAACAGCAACAACATTTCATCACGTTCAACATAACCATAATCACTTATTCTAACTATCCCAACAACAACTTATTCATTTTACCAACAACTTATTCATTTTCATCCATTTAAGTTATTTCACCAAAACACAACAACAACAACAACTTAATTCACAACAAAGCTACACAACCAAGTTAATCTCTTCATTATTTTCAATATCATGGCAACAACTTAACTATACAGCAACAACATAATCAAATTTACTTAATTAAGCAACTTCACCATAACATAACAATAATCACTTAAACCACAACTTATTCAACATAACTTCATGATTTCTCAAACAAAACACATATCCATGCTCAAAATCAACTTATTAAACAACAAACATCATCAGATATTATGTTAATAATCAAGATCATCAAAATTCACCAAGTTAAGTCATTTTACCAAAACACAATAACAACTTAATTGACAACAATTCACATAACCAACATAATATTTTCATCCTTTTAATGAATCATGGCAGCAACACATCAACAACAATAACTTAATTTATTTACATGCAATTAATCATGTCATTCATCAAAATTGACAACTTATCAATTTAATATAACAAACCATGAATTTTGACATGAATAAAACATGAATTCACCAACTTTAACATAATCAAATTCATCATGAAAAATGGAGCACGAATTTCACATAATCAACAACAACAATTATGGAATTAAGCATAGGCTAAAACACTCAAACTACCCATTTGCTTATTAAACTCAATTGATGAAAATTATCTTCTCTCTTACCTCAATTCTTCACCAAAAGTGTTTCCTAGCTTCAATTCTTCACTTCCTAGTGTTTTCCCCTCTTCTAGCCTCTTTTTTCTCTCTTATCTCTCCTTAGCCTCTTCTCAAAATTTTCACAAATGATTTGACCTAGTTCACCACCACTCACTACTACACTTTATATAATATGAATTAAGGTCACTCACACTAATGAGCTTAGTCACATCTAACTCTCACATTTATTTTCTCTAAACTTTTACTTCATTTCAACCTCTCATATTACTTATACACCACTATTCTCTAAAATTCAAATTTTTACTTATAATATAATTACAAAAATGCTACTCATGCAAAAAATGACTAAAATACCTCCCACCACTTAAAAATCCGCTAACCCATCAATCACACATAAAATAATCACAAATTAAATAAAATAAACAATTAACAAATATCACAACACCAAAATAATTCTAATTCTAAAAAATTGGGCTGTTACATAGCAAGCTTAAATCAAAGAGATTCATTTTTTGCATTTGATAAAGAGATGTTGATTGATTTGAATCGATTTTATCCCTATGAATTTTCCTCAATAGAGCTTATGTGACTTTGACAATCAACTTAAAAATTATATTATGGATGTTTGTTCTAGTGAACAATTTTCTAAATTAGATGGGATTAGGGATCTTTCAAGAATGATGGTGGAAACAAGAAAACATATTGTTTATCTAATCGTGTATTTACTTCTAAAGTTATCATTGCTTTTGTCGATGGCAATTGCAAATGTTGAAAGAAGTTTCTCTGCAATGAAATGTGTGAAGAATGCATTGCACAATTGGATATGATTTTTGATATACAATGGAGAAATTTTTGTAATCTCTGCTATTTTCTTAATGACAATGATATCGGCATTTTAATTATCTCTTACGCATTTATATATTTTTATATATGATAAATGACATTGACCCCGTTTATTGAAATTTCTAGATCCGTCACCGGGACCACTTACATCAGTTTGGGTTTTTTGTTGGTATTTCTAAAACACATTGAATATGGATGGTCATGATTTGGTGTGCTTGCATCTGGATTATTTGGAAGGACATGAACAACATAATTTTTGCAGACAAACCAGCTTCCGCACTACAGCTTATTGATAGCGTTAAACTTCTTTCTTTTTTGTGGTTGAAGGCAAAAAAACCGACAACTTTGCTTTTGATTATCATAGGTAGCGGCTTGGCCCATTGTTGTGTATGGGCATAGGTTAATTTTGATTTTTTATTCTTGTTGTTTTGTTCTCTGTTTCTGCTGTAACTTGACTTTGTGATCTTTTGGTTTTTCTCTAGCACACCTTGTGAAGGCAACATTCCCTACACAATTTCTGTTTTTGTGTGTTCGTAACGGCACTCCGCGGCCGTAAAGTCGTTCGGTGTTTTCTCGGTGAATTTCATTCTCGACGTTAAAAGGGGCAAAAACGGCCGTTTTTGCGGCATCATCCTGTTTTTTAAAACCTTCACCAATACAGACATATAACTAGTCTATTAACGATCTAGATAAGAAACTTGATACCTTGAAGAGTGGTTTTGAGGCAGAGTTGTTGAATTTTTCAAAGGAATATTGACTTGCAACAGTCAAGATGGAAATTGTGAGTTTGAAAACATTTTGCTGAGAGTGTGATAACAGATCACTCCAGTTAAATGTGGAATTTAAATGGAATATTTTGTATGGAATTCAAAGTTGTATCAACAAAAATGTTTGAAATGTAGGATTTACATTTTATTGAAGCTACTGACTACTACTAGTTTATTCCTGTCACATGGATCTTGTGAATCATGGAAAGATTCTTTGATGGTCAAACTCTTGGGGGAAAACTTAGGTTGCCATCACGATGAAAGATAGATTGAAAAAGGTATGGAACCTTCAACAAGGTTTCAAAATCATGGAAAACTTCTATATGGTAAAGTTTGATCGATCTCCACGGATGATTTTTGACCACTGTATCTAAGTCTCCCACTAGTCCTTAGAGTTTGCTTCATCGGATGCAAAAGTGGATCACACAATGGTATGTATTCGTTTCCCTATCCCTAGTCTCAAGCTCGTTTACTATGATTAAATCTTCCTTCTACCAATGAATTTGGAGTTTAGACATAGGACGACCTATCAAGCCTGGAAGTGGACCTCTCTCTCAGACTGTCATTGGAAAAATTTGGTTAAAAATGGTCAGTAGTACAAAGGTTTAGTATGAATAACATGATGCAGATTTGATTTTCTTTAAATAAATAAATAATCGCACATTGGTTCAGCTGAAAAAGCCTAACCATTCCTCCATATTCAACCCCTATTGATTATAGCCAACTAATCATATTATGTACTAACAATTTATAAATAGTTTTAAAATATTTTTTATGTTTCTTTTTTACTCTAAATTATTTTTCAGGTTGTTAATGGAAGTTCCTATCAATGTGTTGAAAATATTTATAAAGATCATATAAATCGTCAGTGTTTAAGTTTTATTTTTTTGTACAAAAGAGGGCAAAGCCCAATGTTTAAGTTTTTTTACACACTCTTTTTGATAAATATATTGTACACACTGTCACTCAATCATGATCAATACAATCATATAAAATATTTGATTTAAATTATGAATATTTTTAAAATCACACGTATAAATATTTTTATGTGTCGATGGTATAAATCAATGAGATCAATTTTTATATATCAACGGTGTAAATTTTCTACACATGCATTTAAATAAATCACGTTAAGTAGTACTTTTAAAGATATTTTTTAAAAAAAATGGCATCGTTATATGATTTGATTGGATGCACGTGCAAAAAAAATACATTTTTGGTGTATAGAAATTAAATTTTTAAGTAATGTATTAAACTCAGTTGGTAATAACATTGTATTATACATATAGGGGTCGGATTTCGAGCTATTAACTTTTTATCAAAAAAAAAAGTAATTAACTACTCTTTCAAACCCTTTAAAATTGTTTTGTTACGAAAATTGCTTTAGAAAAATCATGAACGGAACCCACATGAAAAAAAGGAGAGGTGGGCAGGCCTAGTCCACCAAACCAAGTGAGAGATATGCTGAGTATCTCAAAAGATGATTCATCTCCTCATAATACCAGTGACCATATGTCAAGAGCTCTTCTAAGGACTAATTTCTATCTGGCATATATGAGAAGGAAACGATAACAAGCATGGGAAGCAAAATGTGCCTGAGAATATTAGGTTTCTGCATTCAAATTTGTTTTATTTTAGATGTCTCTTTCGCTATAAATTTAAGCATTAATTTGTGTGAACGTATATCATCTCCCCTTATATTTAACCTCGTAAGTTGAGAATATGAGTTATGTCCCTCGTTATCGGACTTCATTTAACCTCGGTGTGATTTTTGTACACATATTCTTTATGCCTTTTACCATCACAAAAGTATGTAAAATATGCAGAAACAATCCCAAGTTGGGAAAGGTTACACAAGCCATTCTTTAGGCTCCCAATTCCATCCCATTCAGATTCATTTATCTGCATAAACTCATTAATTTTATGACCCGCCTTCATTTTAATTTTAATACTTAATAAAATTTAAACAAGTTAACTAACATATAGATTGAATCTAACATTTGCTCAAAAAAAAAAGAAGATTGAATCTAACATAAGGGATTAAACTCTCACAAAATTAATGTTTATATATTGATTGTCTCGCAGTTAAGTTAATGTTGTTCAACATATGTCTTGAATAAGATTATTTCTAGCAAAGAGAACCTATAAGAAACCAACAAAATATGCAAACATGATATTTATTTCATTTTTCATATTTTGTTCACTGTGAGAAATCACGTAACTTTAGCTAGGTCTTACCTATGAATTTTTGTACGTTCATATTATTTCTTTTATAAGTTGTAGCGATTGATTGATGTCGTAGCTGTAAATTATAGTTGGTTTGTTTCAAACACTACAAGGAATCTGGAAATTTGCCAGGGGCAAAATCCCTGGGAAAAAGCGGAATTCTCTGGCAAAAAGCAATTTGCCAGGGCATTTGCGAGGAGCAGGATCCCTCGCAAAACAGGGCCTCGCAAATGCTAAAGTCAGGGCTTTAGCTCCTGGCAAATTTGCGAGGGCCTACCCCTGGCAAATTCCCTGGCACAACTCCTGGCATTTCTCCTGGCTGCGCCCCTGGCAAAATGTCTGACTCAACTGTCTCATTTTCCTGCCACACTGTAAAGCACTGTCACATGTCATATCGTCTGACCCAAACAGTGACAGGAGTTTTGCCAGGGGTTACCCCTGGGAAATTGCATGACGAATTTTTTTAAAAAAAATGTGTTTTAATTGTTTTTTAATTTAAATTATTTTAAAAGTAAAAACAATTAATTATAATTAATAAAATTATTTTAAAATTATTTTAAAAAACGATTTTTAGTTTTTTTTTTCATTTAAATTATTTTAAAAATAAAAACAATTAATTATAATTATTAAAATTATTTTAAAAAACGTTTTTAGTTGTTTTTTAATTCAAATTATTTTAAAAATAAAAATAAATAAAAATAATTATTAAAATAATTTTAAAAAATGTTTTTAAATTGTTTTAAATTAAAAAAATTATTTAAAAATTATTTTAAATTATTTTAAAAAATGTTTTTAAATTGTTTTATAATTAATTGTTTTAAAAAAATATTTAAAAATACAAATTAAAGTAATAGCACACATAAAATATTAGGTCTCGCAGCAAGAAATTAAAATTGTACAGAATAATAGTACATACCATAAGTAGAAATTATACTGGGAAGCATAGGAAACTTCCCAAATATTACAAAACACAAAAATAAATAAAAACACAATAAATAAAAGCACATGAACGGGGTCCACCTTCATTCACACAAAAATTCATCTTTTTGCTTAGTAGCGCAACTAATAGTAGATTACATAACAATATTGTGTGTACTTCTACTTTTTTACATGTACACATAATTATTTACTTGCGAAAGTATGTTACGTGCGTAATTTCTTTACGCACGGAATTTATTTAAGCGCAATTTTTTTGCGCGCGTAAGTTCTTTACGCGCGTAATTATATGACATCAAGATTATTTCTTTACGCTCAAATTTTTTTGTGCGCGTACTTTTTTTTCATCAAAAGTATTTCTTTACGTGCGTAATTTCTTTACGTGAAATTTTTTCTTGCGCGCGTAATTTTTTTATGCGGGGAATTTCCAACAATAAGCCTTATAAGTATATTGTTTTTTAATTAAAACAACAAATTTGATTTCAAAATACATTTAATTTCAAAAAACATATTTTTGACTACACTATAATGAAAAAACTGTTTTTTCAAAATTGAATTAAAATAGAAAACAGCTTTAAAATAAGAACATTATTATTAATTTAAAATTTAATATTCTAACTCTTTTTTTGAATTTTGAAAATTAAAAAAACAGGTATATTCTAAACTACTTTTTTAACACAACATTTAGTCAATTTATACCTATTTTCCTTTACATTATAAAAAGTCTTATTATAATTAGTATTAAAAAAATACAACAGTAGTTCTCTAAAATTAATTAAAAAATAAGAAATACAACAGTTAGTATTAAAAATTACAGCTTTTAGTTTTAATTATTTATGTCAGTAATAACTATTTTCTCTAAATTAATAATATTATCTAGTAGTTCTAAAAGTACAACAGTTTTCTCTAAAATTAATTAAAAAATAGTGCTAAATATTTTTTTAAAAGTTATAGCAGTTCTAAATTAAAAAACAGTATGCAATATAAGACTTATTGTTGGATCTTATATATTTTGTCATTCTAAAAAAACTAGAACTATAATTATACATATAATTTACAGATCTACCAAAAAAACAAATATTCAACAACATTCATTTATTATTTTCAATAATATAGTTTTTCACTACAAAATAAAATCAGAATACACTAACAATTCATTGTAACACAGCATGCTTTTTTAATTTCAAGTACCCATACAATATTCTCAATTCATTGTGCATACAACATGCATTTTTTTGACATAAACAAACAAAATTCGAGTACCATACAACATACATCATACAACATGCATTTTTAATTTCGAGTACCCATACAGTATTTAACATAAACAAAATTCGAGTACCCATACAACATGCATTTTTTTTGACAGATATGAATTTTTTTAACATAATCAACATCTCAACACATACAGCATACAACATGCATATTCAGAAAAAAAAAATACTAACTTGTAAAATAGCAGCAACAAACAGATCCACGAGCAAGCTTCACAGGAGGCGGAAAATAGCTTTGGCAAATGAGATTTAACACACTGTTGCAGAAAACAACAAAGAAAATAAGTAAATAAACAAGTAAATTAATTATTGTAAAAATAAAACAAATAAATGAAAGAAATTATTACTACCAAATAAGAGAATTAGATGAAGAATGTAGTAGGAAGGAAGAAGAAAAGAAGAAATGGAAAGCTGAATTTTTTCTAAGTCTGGAAGAAGGGGAGAAAGAGAGACGCGCGCAGTTATGCAGGGGGGAAAATAACCCAGGAGTTTTGCGAGGGGCAGCCCCTCGGATACGTTTCTGTCAGTCAAACAGTCAAATAGTCATAAAACCAGCATTATTGTCAGTCAAAACAGATTTTTTGCGAGGGCTTCTACGTGGGAACACCCCTCGCAAAATGCAATGCCACTCCAACGGTCCACTTGCCAGGCTTTCTATCACTTCGAAGTCAGCTTTCCCATGTGCTGCGTCAGCTTTCCACTATGCCAGGGGCAACCCCTCGCAAATTCTCTGGGATAATTCCTGCATTTGAAATTTGATTTTCCCGCCTTGCAAAAAGTGAGGGCATCTGTGAGGGATATTTTGTGGCACATGGGCTTTTCATTTTTTACAATTTCCCAGGGGTTTCCTTGGCTCTACTTCTGGCAAATTTCCCAGGAGGTCATGCTCCTAGCATAAGCCCCTGTTAAAATACCAGATTTGTTGTAGTGAAATAAACACTTGTATTAGGCTTTAAATACTTATAAAGCAACCATGCATTTTTTTTAAAAGGCTCAATTATGACAGATTTATAGCAGGGACCTCATGTCAAACAATTTGATCATTTCATTAACATTGCTGTTAGGGTGTATGGTGTGTCATATTATTAGCTGCATATGTGTCCTGCACCTAGACGATACATCAGTGACAAATGATAGAAACCATTTTGCTCGAAATTAAAAAATATTGGTTAGAGACTATTTTCAAGGACCTACTACGATACAAGAGCACGTGGTTTCAGATATTACAATACTTGCCAGGTCCCCCTCACTATAACTTTAACGAAGTCTTGCCTAAAAAAATCATTAACGAAGATTTGTCGGTTATGGCGTAAAAACTTTATCTTCTCTCCTTTTTGACTCTCAACTCTCAACAGTCAAACTAGTCGGGTCTAATCTAATTTTTGCATACAAACAATTTAGACCAAATAGTATTTTCTGAAAGTTTTAGAATGTTTACTTCCAATTGGCAAAACAAAAAAAAAAGCCTTAAAGTATGTTTGAATGAATTTTTTTCATTTTGACGTAATAAATCTTATAAGATAATTCAGATTTTTTTATGATAAATGTAGAGAAATTTTTAAATGAATAAATTTTATGAAGTATTTTATCAAATCTATTTTATCTTGGAACTCAAGATAGATGTGTTAAGTTGAATATTGATGGAAGTTGCGGTGATTTCAGTGACATTGGTTTTGGAGGTTTACTTCGGGACAACAAGGGAGATTGGATAGCTGGATTCTCTTCTAATGAGGGGTTGGGGATGCGTTTTTTGCTGAACTATTTGACATTTACCATGGTTTGATGTTGGTAATCAACAACTCTATTCAACGAGTTATTTGCGAGACAAATTCTTTAGAAGTCTTCTATCTTCTCCAAAATCCGGATCACTCACATATGCATGTATATGCTTCTTTGTTGGTGAAGATTTTTGGTTTAAAGGAGCATATTCCTAACATTTTTTTTCAACATGTGCTTAGAGAGGGCATCCATTGCGCATATTTCTTGGCCAAACTCGAACGCTCTTCAAGATTAGGTGTGACCTTTTGGCAGACTTTCCCATTAGAATTGAAGTCAGTGTTGAACCTGTTTTTAGGGTTTTTTTTTTGTCATTCTACAAAAAAAAATCCATTTTATCTAACAATTCTATTATTTGAACTCTTCATATTATTTGAACTCTTCATTATGAAGTATTTTATCTAACATATGAAATCTTACATTTTCTTCTTACGCAATATAAGATTTCAAATCCATTTTAAATTGTAGATTTTTTTTGTTTATTAAAAATTTGATATTTAAAATATCAACGTTAACTTCCCCTCAAAAAAAAAAAATATATCAACGTTAACTTCTTTTTTGTCTGCTTCTTAAAAAAAAGCCTTTTTTTACTTATAAAGGTATTGGTAAAAATTAATTTTTAAAACATTAGTTTAATTGTATGTTTGGTCCCTTAAATTTATTTTTTAAGTTTCAAGTTAGTCACATACAATTAAAAAAAGAATTAATTGGTCCTTATGAACATGTGTCTCTACTAGCTGTGGATGTTTAGACGAAAATTTGACTAAAAAGACTAACTTATTGTAATATTAATAGCATAATTGATTAACTTAAAATTTTTTAAACATACCAACTTGAAATCAAAAATAAATTTAAGGGATCAAACAGGAGGCTTGATATCTCTTTTGTAACTTGTACAACAAAACACATCACAAACGGCGAAAATTTCGTTATAGTTGAAATCGTTCATCCCAAATTTACCATGAATCCAACCAGGTTATGCAATGCCAAACTTACTCTTCGATTTAAAGAGTTTAATTTTCTTTTAAGGTGTGAAACTTCTATACAATTGGCACGCCGTTGCATTTTATTTTTCTAATTTCAATCATTTATTTATGCAAAATTTTATATCATCTGATCACATATTACAATACTAAAGTGTTCTGAAGTGTTATCCAATCAGAGCAACTACTTAACAATGAAGAGTTCAAATAATGCATGACGTTAAACGCATTATTAAAAGATAGTACAAAAACTGTTATTACATATTACTCCTAATCTAAATAGTTCCAAACATTCAAAAATTTAAGGGATCAAACAGGAGGCTTGATATCTCTTTTGTAACTTGTACAGCAAAACACATCACAAACGGCGAAAATTTCGTTATAGTTGAAATCGTTCATCCCAAATTTACCATGAATCCAACCAGGTTATGCAATGCCAAACTTACTCTTCGATTTAAAGAGTTTAATTTTCTTTTAAGGTGTGAAACTTCTATACAATTGGCACGTCGTTGCATTTTATTTTTCTAATTTCAATCATTTATTTATGCAAAACTTTATATCATCTGATCACATATTACAATACTAAAGTGTTCTGAAGTGTTATCCAATCAGAGCAACTACTTAACAATGAAGAGTTCAAATAATGCATGACGTTAAACGCATTATTAAAAGATAGTACAAAAACTGTTATTACATATTACTCCTAATCTAAATAGTTCCAAACATTCAAAAATACTGTGTTTTCCCGTTACGAAATATAAGTGCAATGATATTATTCGTTTTGGTTGTATTGACTAACATATGAAAAACAACTTCACAATAAAAACAGGGTACCTTTTCTTATTTATTTTTTTCGATTGGGTACCTTTTCTTATTAATCCACCAGAAATTGCGTTTGGTACTACGTTAAGATCATTAAAAAAAACATAAATATCGACGGAGAAGTGGGTGGAGGAAATATTCTAAAACTTGAAGATGGCAGAACCACTTGATGGCTTGGAAGCAAATACATAAAGACCAAGATCGTTCTTCTTAATGACACCCTTGTCTATCCTAAGTTGGTAGTAATGTTCCTGCAATGATGTAGAATCAATCAATGACAACTTGTTAATTACAAACAAATTTCAGTGTTTAAGGTTGTTAAGTATTATTATTTGATCGCAAACCTTCAAATTAAGGATGAATTGTGGAACTATGCTCTCTTTCACCAAAGCAACAGCACAACCACCCCATCCAGCTCCAGTAAGCCTTGCTCCAAAAGCACCATTGTCACGAGAAATCTTTGTAAGTTCTTCCAACTCCGGACAGCTGATTTCATAATTATGAAAAAAAATATATCAATTTTATGTGCTGAAAAAGGAAACTAAATTTTAAAAGATTATTCTTCATATTTTTTATTGTAAAGTTCACATCGCAAACCATGTCTTGTAAAGAGAATCCTTCTAGGGAAAATCCAAAAACAATTAAAATATTGTATGTCAATACCTGCATTCGTATAATTTACTGCAGCTATAATGACTCTCGTTCATAAGGTCACCAAGTTTCTTTAGCATCTCCTCGTCGCTGAAAATTTTGGGTTGTCAAAATGCAAGAAACATAATCCAATTACAAAATCATCACAAATTATGCAAACTAATGTGATTAGAGAGAATATATCCACTAGTTTTTTCATCCCCATTATAAGCTAAGACTCATTTAGAAGAAATTCATACTAGTCCTCATCCAATTTATATACCAGACAGACTAAATGAATATTGGAAGTAAAAACGCACACATCAGTAATAACCACAAGCTAGATCAGGCACATATAGTAGTAGCAGATGTGGAACATTTCAAAAGGTTTGCCTGGATGTCTTATTATTATCCACCTATAACCTAATAATGAAAAGTAGAAAAGTCGAGCACATATATAAGCTAAATATGTTTCTCGTTTCAAACAAAATTGGTCACTTTTGGTTTTAGTTTCCTCTAAAATAATTCACCTAAATCTTGCTCCTTGTTAATTGTAGCCAATTTTATAGAGATGCAAAACAATTATAATCCTTTCTATATATTACAAGACGCATAGTAGTAAAGCCAAAAATTGCTATCAAGCCGGTTTGACTAGGGATCCCACATTGACTAGAGATATGGCCAATGTGGTCCATCCTTTATAAGGTTTGGAGCGATCTTCCTTTATTGTAGCCAATTTTATAGAGATCCAAAACAAATCTAACCCTATTTATATATCTCAAGGCACATAGTAGTAAAGCCAGAAATTTCTATCAAGCCAGTTTGACTAGGGATCCCACATTGACTAGAGATACGGCCAATGTGGTCCTTCCTTAATAAGGTTTGGAGTCATCTCCTTACAAGCTAATTTTGTGGGGATGAGTTGGACCCTAAAGGCAAATTTTAAGAACGTAAAAAAAAAATAGCTAGGGTCAAAACAATGTTCAATCCACCGGTTTCAACTTTAAACCATCTGTAACCAGAATTTTCTAGGGTTAAAATTACTTAATAATTGCTTCTTATCCTTTTACATGCGAATTATCAAAACCAATTGTTCTAGAAGCTATAAACTTCAAGCTTTTGAGCAATACAGAAATGCTTAGAAAAATCACATTAAACAGAGCACGCATGATGATACTATGATAGATCCAACAGTCATACCTTAGATTTGATGACACAACGTCCTTGAAAGCATATACCCTCTTGGCTTCTGAATACACGTGAGCAGCTCTCTACAAGCACGAATAAAGCATAAAGTGAAACAATACATTAGCTGTTAAAAATGGTAATTGTATGTTGGCAATGGTAAAACTCAAAAACCACAATAAATTTTTCCTAACTGTAGTACGCCATACATGAAATCTTCACTAATGGGATTTAAAAAAACAAACCTGATGCAACTTGTATTGCTTTGCAGCTTTTATGACTTCCAAGTAAGATGCATTAATATTCAAAAATGTAGTCAGCTTTTCCCCAGTAACTTCTTCGATTTCTTCAGCTGTATATGGTTCTTCTTTCAAATATTCCTGTAGCGAAGGAACGTTTTTATAAACAGAAAAAGATTTGAAATTTTATGAAGGTAAAAAATATATGTCCACATCAGCTGTAACAGAAATATTCTCCATATAAAATTTAAATAGTTTTAGAAGGAAGTTTCACAGGGTTAGTTTTAAGAATGGCATCACACCAGGTTAAATTACCTTCACAGCAAGTACAGGATCAGACGAGTTTCGAGTACCAGCAAATGATACACACAACCCTTCAACATCGGATAGTGTTTTCACTTTTGAAATTGCCTCAGTTGGTGCCATTCCTAGCTTTATAGCAAGCACAATCTGGAAATTTCACAATAGCGCTTGTGTGTTAATATATATAAATTGGTAATGAAAGGATTAGCAAGTTTCCGGTCCATCAAAGCAAACTAGCTTTCAATGTTTGTATGCACGCATGTGAACAACGATTAACTACAACATGAAATGACTACGAGTATCTGAAATGAACAGGTTTTTGTCTGACGATATGAACAATTTTGAATGAGTTAAACTGAAATGATCGGTCAAAGTTACTTAGTGTGAACTAGTGGTGAGTGGTTTTGGTAATTAACATGTCATGGGTTTAAATCACTGTGATTACATTGTGCAAAAACACAAGGAAGGAAAACAATATTGTACTAACAGACTAAAAAGTAGGTTGATATAAATGCTCTGCTCCAGAATAGTATTTAGGGAGTAAGTACAACAACTAATTATAATCATAATCAGCTTAAAATGCACTTACAGCAGCTAAACGACATTCAACAACCCTGTTATTATAATTTGTGGCAGCAGTAACAGCCTTCTGAGACTCTGCCAAAGAATGGGCTATCACAAAAGTTCCACCAGCAGGCAGTTGCACATCCGTCGCACGAATTGGGTTGAAATCAATCAGTTCTGCAAACCCATTCTTGGCCATAACAGAGATTGCCTGTCGAGTAAAATAAGAAGGAAAAAAATGTAAAACCAGGTAAAATGTCAGAAGGTCCCAAGAAGAACAGCAAAAGATAGCATTTATGCATACTGAATAAAGTTCTTTGTACCATGTAACAAGAGTATTCATAAAATACTTATGATACAACCTGGTTGGAAGTAGTGTAATGCACAATGCACTGATGGTATAAGGGGGTGTTAGAGTATATAGTTCAATTAAGCACTTATTCAATAGCAACAAAGAGGGAGTGATGGGAAACTTTAAATAAGTTATGTATAAGCTGTTTTTTAGGTATACCGAGCAACTTATGAAAATAAGGTGAAAATCACCGTAGGGCATATCAAATGCTATTTTCATAGACTTCTCCAAACACGTACAAAGTGTTTGTCATAAGAGATATGCTCAAATATATTTTTTCAAACCGCTCCCTAAATCAAAAGACTTCTGCAGTGAACTGACTATCATTTTAAACTTGAGGCCACCGACATAGATAGAAACTCTGTAAATTAGTAAAACTATCTGAGTCACTTCCAACCCAGACAACAACCCATCTGGAACACATAGTGTTGCAGAGCTTGTTTTTCAAAATTCATATTTTATAGAAATGTAAATGAAACCAAATAAGAGATAGTAGAATATTTTTAACATAGTTTCGTACTAAATGATGAAATACAAGAAGCCCGTATACACATAGCCGCATAGGTCACATAAGATGCTATAATTTGAGTTTTAGTTACGAACATCATTAACCAATCAGTGCCAATTATCAGGAAGCTGTAATGCTTCCATGGAACGGTGGTTTAGAAGAAAAAACTATACAACTTGGAATTTCGGAGACATTCACATTAAAATTAATATAAAATCTCTGTACTGAAAGATGTGCACAACCTGATCCATCCCACCAGATTGTGTCCCAATATGTCGTTCACAATCACATGTAACTTGTGCGAGTTCTTTCTGTCAACAATGTACGATAATCTGTGTTAGAAACAAAATAAAAGAGATAGTTTCGAAGACAAGCTTTCAATAAAAAATTTGTAGTGATATCTGATTTCTAAAAACAACAGTTATCCAACCACAATATAGAACTTTAGCCTGTTCAAGTATATAGGATAAAACTAAAAATCATAATAATAAATAAATCATGGAGGCATAAAGATTTACAAAATATCCATTTCAACTGTTACAAATAGTTTGAAATAGGGATCAGGTCCGATCTTCAAAGGGCGAACACATGAAATTCCAGTTGTACACTATCATGTCAGTTGTGAACTGATATCAAATTTTTCATATACTGCTAAATTATCTTACATCTAAACAGTTTAAATATTGTTTTCTTTGGTTACCAGAACTACACAAAAACTACGGTAATGTTGCTTATTGGAATTCTCAATAACTTATAAGAAAAAAATTAAAATAAAACAAGATATATATACAAATAGTGTATCCATGCATTTGGCAAAAAAAAAAAAGATAATGTATCCATGCTTCAGCAAGAGCTGTCTAAATTTCCTCTTAAAAGCAGAAAATATCATATACAGCCCAGAAAGCAGACCTTTGGGAAGTTCACATCAAAAGCAGCCATAATAGCAATTGTGGAAGAGCAAACAAATGCCGCAGAGCTTGATAGTCCCGAACCTGTAAAACGTAAATATGTCCTCTTAATATAACCCCGCCAACAAACCAAAGACATGAGTCCCTCCAACTAAACAAATATAAAGGCCAATACTCACTAAGTAAATTTCAATACCCTTAGTAGAAAATTTAATTTAAACAAATCAACTCACCTGTTGGCACAGTCCCATCAACAAGAACGTCAAGTCCAACAGGTTCGCCGACATCCACTCCCTTCAATTTTGCATAGTCATAAAAACCTTTGTACCTACAGAAATTCTATCATCAATTAATACTGAATCCAAAAAAAAAGCTCCCTTTTTTTCTCATTCACCGACTGAAATGATTGTTCTTCTGCTTCATCCATATACACCACATATCATTTTGCATCACTCTATAAATAGTAAATATATCACATCACATAAAAATATGAAATAAACTCACCCACATATAAAATAATGGCCCCATTTGTGATTCTTCAAATCCAATTCCTACACACACAAAAAAAAACAAATATTATTTAACAAGTTGAATCATAAAGAACAGCAAAATACATCCTTAGAACGTTTAGTGTGTGTTTGATTCTACGGTGACAAAAATTTATTCGTAACGTATTGTTTCTATAAAATTGATTCTACTAAAAGTGAGTTGAATATAACATAATTTATATTTTGATACAATAACGTAAAATTGGGTTTAACAATGGACGCAAGCCTAAATATAAACTATAAAGTCAAAAGCTCAAAAAATTAGAATCAATTATACACGAGAATATCGAAACTTGTCAAAATCAATTCTAATTATCAATTCTGCCTCTTCCAGAGGTGGAAGAGGTGGAAGAGGGAAGAGGACACATACTTATTATTATTATTATTATTTTTTTATTATTTCTATCATTATCATTATACGGTGAAAGTGAAGATAAAGAGAGAAAGAGAATATGAACCTGAAGAGGATCAGCAGGATAAGTACAAATGGAATATTTCTGATCATTAACATTAGCGATCCTAAGAACTTTTTGAGATTCATTTTTCCTAATAGCGATAATCGTATCTTGGCGAATAGCCATAGGTAACACCGAGTATCCTTCATAATCAATATGTTCCCCAATCAAATTCACTCTTCCTACACATCACAAAACAACAATTAATATAGAAAAATCCACAAATCAATTGCATAATGAATATGAATGATCGAAGATGATTTCGAACCAGGTGAACGAGCGAATAATTGAGGAGAGTGACCGAAATTTTCAACGAATTTGGATTTGAGAATATCGAAACGAAGTCGTGCTTCTTCGAGAGATGAACCTCCGCCGTAGACATGCTCTAGGTTATCGTAAATCGGGATCGGAAGCTCGTCGTGCGTCGCCATTATCGTCGTTTCTCTGTTTTCACTTTCTAAGTCGCTCTCTCTTTCTTTCTGTGTGTGTGCGAGTGAAACAGATATATTTAATTTATAGCGTTGAATATTTTTGGAAATTGGAATAATTATCGGAAAATTTGTAGGACTATGAATGGATAATTAGGATTTCGGATAGTGATGGAATTGTATGTATCGGCGGTGCTGGTTTGGAATTGAAATCAATGTAAACGGTGAAGAGTGAAGATGATTTGAGTACGTGGCAGTGACATTGCTCACGTGAATTCAGTTCATTAATCATTGTGATTGTGACTACTCCTTTTTTTCGCATCCATGCGATTGCGATGTCGCGTAACACTATGATAATTATATAAAAAATAATTAGATCGTTAATATTATAGACTATTTATAAATATTAAATAAAAATTTTGAGTATTAATGTAATGTTTCTTTTAAATATTTTTCTCTTATATATACAAAAATTTGTTAAATAGTTGAGAAAGTTGAAAAATTTGTTAAATTTGTTAAATATGTTTCTTTTATTTGCTTATATATGCGTTAACTAATTTTTATGTAGATATATGAGAAAGTTGATATGATATAATTTTGAAAATTCATTACTATTTTCAAAATCAAAATTAATTTAGTGTTTCTATTAAATAACTTTTTATTTTATATGCAAAAGACTGTTCAACGTTTGCACCGTATCTGTTGCAGATTTTATGTACTTATATCTGCATAAACAAATTTTTTTATATATATATGAGAAAGTCGATATGATAAAATTTTGAAAACTCATGACTATTTTCAAAATCAAAATTAATGTATTGTTTCTATTAAATAGCTTTTTATTTTATATGCAAATAGATCGTTCAATGTTTACACTGCACCCGTTGCAGATTTTATTTACATATCTGCATAAACAAATTTTTATGTACATATATGAGAAAATGGATATGATAAAATTTTGAAAATCCATGATTAATTTCAAAATCAAAATTAATGTAGTGTTTTTATTAAGTAACTTTTTATTTTATATGCAAAATATTGTTCAATGTTTGCACCGCCCCGTTGCAGATTCTAAGTACTTATATCTGCATAAACAAATTTTTAAATACATATATGAGAAAGTCGATATGATAAAATTTTGAAAACTCGGTACTATTTTCAAAATATCAACATTAATGCAGTGTGTCTATTAAATAAATTTTTATTTTATATTTAAAACACCGGTAAATATTTAAACCGCACTTATTGAGGATTTTATATGCTTATATATGCAGAAGAAATTTTTTATGTACCGATGTGTGATAGTCGATATGATAAAATTTTGAAAACTCATGACTATTTTCAAAATATCAACATTAATGTAGTGTTTCTATTAATTAAATTTTTATTTTATATGCAAAACATCATTCAATGTTTGCACCGCTCTCGTTGCAGATTTTAAATGTTTATATCTGCATAAACAAATTTTATATACATATATGAGAAAGTCAATATGATAAAATTTTAGAAATTCATGCCTATTTTCAAAATATCAACATCAATGTAGTGTGTTTGCACCGCTGCCGTTGCAGATTTTAAATGTTTATAACTGCAGAAACAAATTTTATATACATATATGAGAAAGTCAATATGATAAAATTTTATAAACTCGTGACTATTTTCAAAATATCAACATTAATGTAGTGTGTCTATTAAATAATTTTTATTTTCTATTTAAAACACTGTTAAATATATAAACCGCACTCGTTGGGGATTTTATATGCTTATATATGCAAAAGAAACTTTTTATGTACCGATATGTGATAGTCGATATGATAAAATTTTGAAAACTCATGATTATTTTCAAAATATCAACATTAATGAATTGTTTCTATTAATTAAATAAAAAAATTATATGTTCAATGTTTACACTATTCTCTTTGCAGATTTTAAATGTTTATATCTGCAGAAACAAATTTTATATACATATATGAGAAAATCGATATGATAAAATATTGGAAACTCGTGATAATTTTCAATATATAAACATCAATGTAGTGTTTCTATTACTTTTTTTATATGCAAAACATCATTCAATGTTTGTTGGACAATTATATAATTAAGGACGATTATGAAATTTTACAAAATTTGTTTACAAAAAAAACTTGTTACATTTGTGATGACTATTATCCGTAATTAATTTTTTTAAAAAACAAACAAATTAGTTTCATAGTTATCCATTGAAATTGGTTACACTTAACCATTATTCGTAATCAATTTTTTTTAAAAAAAATAATTGATTAGTTTCACAGTTATCCGTAGAAATTGGTTACACATATGATGACCATTATCCGTAATCTACAAACAATATATAAAAGTTGAAGTACAGTAAAATTTCATAATCGTCCTTATTAAAATTCATGATCTCCTTAATTTTATGTGCATAATGGTCATTTTGCAAAATTTAATTTATTTGCTTTTTAAAAATTAATTACGGATAATGTTTATCACAAGTGTAACCAATTTCACGGATAAGTATGAACCTAATTTATTTAGTTTTTAAAAATTAATTACATATAATTTTCATATCTACTAACAATATATAAAAATTGAAGTCAAGGAAAATTTTATAATCGTCCTTATTAAAACTCATGATCTCCTTATTTTATAATCGTCGAGCAAACAATGAATGATGTTTTGAATATAAAATATAAATTTAAGTAATAGAAACATCAGTGTTGATATTTTGAAAATAGTCGCGAGTTTTCAAAAATTTATCATATCGACTATCACATATCGGTACATAAAAATTTTCTTTTACATATATATAAGGAAATAAAATCATCAACGAATGCGGTTTAAATATTTAACAGTGCTTTAAATATAAAATAAAAAATTATTATATAGACACGCTACATTAATGTTGATATTTTGAAAATAGTCACGAGTTTCCAAAATTTTATCATATTGACTTTCTCATATATGTATATAAAATTTGTTTCTGCAGATATAAACAATTAAAACCTGCAACGGAAGCGGTGCCAACGTTAACGGTGTTTTGCTTATAAAATAAAAATTTGATCAATAGAAACACTACACTAATGTTGATATTTTAAAAATAGTCACGAGTTTTCAAAATTTTATCATATCAATTTTCTCATATATGTATATAAAATTTTTTTTACGCATATATAAATACATAAAATCTGCAACGGGTGCGGTACAAACATTGAACAGGCTTTTGCATATAAAATAAAAAATTATTTAATAGAAACACTACATTAATTTTAATTTTGAAAATAGTGATAAGTTTTCAAAATTTTATCGTGTTGACTTTCTCATATATGTATATAAAAATTTGTTTATGCAGATGTAAGTACATAAAATCTGCAACGGGTGCGGTGCAAACATTGAATAGTATTTTGCATATAAAATAAAAAGTTATTTAATAGAAACACTGCATTAATTTTGATTTTGAAAATGGTCATGAATTTTAAAAATTTTATCATATCGACTTTCTCATATATATATATATATATATATATATATATATATATATATATATATATATTTGTTTATGCAAATATAAGTACGTAAAATCTGCAACGGGTGCGGTGCAAACATTAAACAATCTTTGCATATAAAAAAAGTTATTTAATATAAACACTAGATTAATTTTAATTTTGAAAATAGTCATGAGTTTTCAAAATTTTATCATATCGACTTTCTCATATATGTATATAAAAATTTGTTTATGCAGATATAAGTACGTAAAATCTGCAATGAATGCGGTGCAAACATTGAAAAGTCGAATGCATATAAAATAAAAAGTTATTCAATAGAAACACTGCACTAATTTTGATTTTGAAAATAGTCATGAGTTTTCAAAATTTTATCATATCAATTTTCTCATATATCTACATAAAAATTTGTTATGTTCTATAATATTAACAATCTAATTATTTTTTATATAATTATCGCAATGTTACGTGACCCGTGCGAAAGCACGAGTCTTTTACTAGTTAATTTTTTTAAAATACAAATAAATTAAATTTTGCAAAATGACCATTATGCACATAAAATTAAGGAGATCATGAGTTTTAATAAGGACGATTATGAAATTTTACTGGACTTCAATTTTTATATATTGTTAGTAGATTTTTATTTCGCTGATAAATATCTTTAGAGCATTTGTTAAAATAAAAAATAAAAATAATTTATAATTTTATATAAATAAAATTATTTTTTGTTGTTTTAATGTCTTGAATGTATAATGTTTAAAATAAAATTTTACTTTAAACTTCTAAACAATTGCCTTAAAAACACTTAACATTTCCTTTTATATTTTTGTGACAAAAATAAATACTAGTAGTAAATAAATTTAAGGATTTAGATTAATCAATTTTGCACTCTTTACATTTTATTTTACTTTTGTTTCTTATTTAACCGATTTTAAAACAAACTTATTTCATTTTATCGACAATAATGATGTGAGTAAAATGGTGAGACCTACGTTACCCCTTCATAAATTTGGGGTAATTTACACTTCAAGACAAATATGATTTGATTTTGGATCGAAGAAGATGAAGATTACATGTGAAACGAATGAGATGAAGAAATTTGATGTTCTTGAGATGAAAACGGTAATTGATTGTAAGAAAAAACTAAAATGGTGAAACCTACATTATCCCTTGATGAATTGAGGGTAGTTTACCCCTAATAACACGTAGGAACCGATTATGGAAGGAAGGAGATAGAGATCACCTGTTAAATGAAGCAGATGAAGAAGTTTGATGTTCTGGAGATGAAAATTGTATTTAATTGTAAGAAAAAATATGAAAAAAATTGAATTTTCTTTGATAAGGGTAAATTACCCCAAATCATTAAGAGGTAAGGTATAAAAAACCGAGTAAAATAGGTTGGACTCGAATCAAAGAAATCAAACTAGTATAAAATTATGGGATCTGGATCGTGAGTGTAGAAATAGCACACAATTTTAGATCACAATCATTGATTGTAGCCCAGACCATTCATATTACCTATTATCCAAAACAGTTATAAAGAATCTCAAACGTCGATTTTAGATCAGACAACTATGATGAGTAATCGTGTGATGCAGCTACTGCGTCAAATCTGATTCCAAAATTATGACGCTTCGCAAGCGTATCATCAACAAGATGAATAATTCTTAGATGGTCACAAACACAAATCCAAATCATTTAGACACACACAACAATACACATTAACCAATGTTTTCAACAATAATAACAATGAATTAATTTTTTTCCTCTTTTTACTTATTTCCATCTGTATATGTGTCTAAACTAGTTATATTTGTGGTTGTGACTACACAAGAATTGCTCCAACAAGATTTACTTGTCTCGTGATAAAACTAATGTTATGGTTGTCCATGTGGGACAATGCATTATAATATGTCCGGGCTGGGGTTTGGAACCCATACACCTCATTTATTCGCCTTAAATGGTGAATTCTAGTCACTAGATTATTTAAAAAAAAAACTAATGTTATAGTTTGAGAAAAATGCAACAAGACGTTACAAACATAATAAATAAAAAAGGTTTGAGTGTATGTTTGACCCTTTAATTTTAAAAAAGTTACGATTTTGGCCCCATAATAAAAAATATCATTTTAACCCTCTAACTTTACAAAACGTAAAAAAAATAGCAATTTTGACCCTCTATCTTTAAAAAAATATGCACTTTTGACCCGTTATCTTTAAAAAAATAGCAATTTTGGTACCATATTTTGAGACATGTGTCGTCTTCTCGGCAGTCTTGCAGCATTTTGTAAAGTTAGGGAACTAAAATGTTATTTTTTATTAGAGGGTCAAAATCATAACTTTTTCAAAGTTAAGGAGACAAAAGTACACTTAAACCATAAAAAAAAAAACTCAGTCATATCTCGAACTCTTTCATTAATGTCATCGACCAGTGACTTATAATTCATTTTTTAAGCTAGTTTTACTATTTTGAAAGGCTTTTCTTTTAATTTTTCCTTGATGTTGTTTATTGGGTCTGGTTCTTTGGGGTTATAGTTGGTGGTTGTTTATCAATTCCATCTCTATTACGAACTGTGCATTAGATTTTCGTCTCATATGGCTCATCACGCATAAATCGATTAAAAAATAAGTAACTGATCAAATGACAGTAATTAAACTAAGATACAAAGCCCCTTATTTTAATTGCATAAACCCTTTATTCTTCCCGATTATCACTTCTTCTTCCTTATAAACACCTGAACCTGATTATATTTAAAATTCACTTTTATCCTTCATTCATCTAAAAATTAACAAATAAGATGCATCAAGTTGGACATAAGAGCCATCACACCCTTCTCACTGAGAGGTTGTTATTGACTTTGAAGACGGGGGAAATGGGATTGACATAAGAGTAATACATTGCCAAACATTTCAAGATGGAGAATAAGGAAAATATAGAAGAATAATAACGGAGTGTTATGCAATTTAAATAAACAATAGGAAGTTTCAAATCTTAAATCCATGTAAAGTTTGGTTATCTAGCAAAATATTGGTTACATGTTAGAAAAATAAAAGAGGATCACAAAATTGCAATTTATGTCATATGTTAGGGACTTGATTAAATCGTTTTAAAGTGAAAATCATAATCATCAAATCACGATGTTTAAGGGATCAAAAGGGAAATTATGTCAAATAGAAAATAACTTGACAATATGTGTGCAATTTTTCAATTTATGCAACAACTTGAACAATAACTCCAAAAAAAATCATTTAATAATACTATGTACATCATTGTTACAACAAAAACAAACTATATACATCATTGTCTAAAAGGCTTGATCACCATCGTAAGGGGAGAAAAAAAACACAAAAACACATTCAGTTGGAGGTCTATGGCTTATGATTATACAATCTAAATATGCATATAATACAAAAGCTTTGAATTGGTAATTTTAATAAGCAGAGGTTGGGTGGTTTTGCAAAAGCAATTTGTTAACAATGGAGGTAGCGATAATACATAGGTTTTGCACATACCGGTTTGTATCCTTTAAAGGCTTCGTAGACGAATTTTTGAATTTATTCTCACATGTCTGAGCTTGTATGCTAGCAGCATAAACCCTTTGTTTAACAATCTTATAATCACATTTTTCCATAGCATTTAAAGCCTCTCGCAGATGTACATTCACTATCATGTTGTATAAAGCAAGACAATCCTTCATGGCCCTTTTTTGTTCTAGTCCATTTGTTTGTATATAACCCTTCTGTACGTGCTCCAATGTTAAAGAGGCATTGGCATTGACAATCTCAAGGGTAAGACGAGCAAATCCAGCAATATCTTCTTTAGATCTATGGTTAATTGATGACCGTAAAGTCATTATGCAAATGTGGTAATGATGTGATTGGCGACATATTTGCTCTAGCAAACTAGTGTGTGATAGAGTAGATTGAACTGATGGGATCAATATGATGAATGTGGCCATCTGAACAAAAATTATAGTGGAAAAAATCGCGTGCTTCATTTTCTTCATATGTTTCTTTTAAGAATCTGGAAGGGTAATTAAATTGACTCAATAATTACAGAGTTGGATGCAGTGGGTTTTATATGGTGGAATGACACCAATGATTTTTGTACCATTTTTAGAAAAAATATTATGACGCTTTCCCTTGTAGTCGCTGATGGGGGTGAAATCTTTGAGGTAAAAAAGGTCACAAATTTATATTTATATGTATATATAGATAGCATATCAAGTGAAAATTTGTTGTTATTGTGAGAAATGAAATTTTTTAATCACAATAATTGGATTAAATCTAATGGTTGTGATTGTATTTTCACTTTAACCCTTATGCGAGTTTTCACCCACTCAAACAATATATCACATTTCATATCTAATGTTTCGACTCTTGTTTCTGGTAAAAATGTTGTTGAGCATGTCGTTCTTCTTATGGAGATCACCGCTTCATGTTTTGTAGAGAGTAAAAGAAAATGATAATTGAAAAGGAGAGACTCAACATGAATGCAAAATATATGGTTCACTGATAATAAATATGTTTTTTGTTATTTTCAACTGCAACAATTATATTATCTTTTTCATGCACACTTATCATTGTTCTCTAATTTACAATTCTGAAAAAATTATTGAGATTAAATTATGAAAATTTAAAAAATAAAATGAGAAAATTAAACAAAACAACCAGTTGAATGAAAAATAAACGCATGAAGAATGATAATCTTTAAAGTTAGAGAAGTTCAAGTGACATTTGTAGGATGAAAGGAAATGGAGACTGCGTAATGCGAGACTCGTGCAACTGCTTAATTGATAATTCAATCTCAATCATTAATTTTAATCCAAGGGTTGTTTTATAAATTTCTCACACTAACAATAAGTTATCGCTTGATTCATTCACCACACGCGCACACACTTATACACGGCGACTCTGGTGAGAAGACTTTGTTATTGTGAAAACAGATAACAACTAGTCGTAATTGATATAATAGAGTTAGTTAAAAAATACGACTTCACTTTATTTTCATTAAAAAGTGCACGCGACCTTATTTTATCTTCTGAATTTGCTTTATTCTATCCAGCGTCGCCATGTCACTTGATTTGTTACAAGCGTCAATACGATTAATTATTTTTCCTCTAATATTTTATTATTTAAATTAACATATGAATGTGAGTGCTACCCACAACAAGATACATGTTAATATTTCTTCGCCACAACGATACGACATAATAAAATACACAATCATGTCTTTTTTAACAATTGGTGGATGATGTATGGGACACAAATAGTGATCCTAAGATTGTTGAATGAGATATAGTACACGGTGTTGCATTTGGTTTTGTGGAACTTGGAAGGATGGCATTTACGCCTTATTTATAAACTCAAAATCATGCATTTCATAGTTGATCTTTAATACTTATCCTTTAAAGTAGTTCATTCTCATCATAACATTCGACTTAGCGGTGCTTTCTATTCATTTATATTTCACGTTAGTACCAACCCTAGTTAAAACTCACAATATCTGTCAAATAGCCATAAAATATAAAAATCAATGATGAATTTTTTTTTTTTTTAAAAATAAACTTTTTACAAGGATAATACATAAAGCAACCCACTGACTAATTAATCAGTTTCATAATGCACCCTATAACTTCATAAATCAATACAATAATCAACACAGAGTGGTATGGGGGATCTTGTGATATGTAGGACTGGAACAAGTTAAACCTTAGTACCAAATTGAAAGTTTAGTTTGTGCTATGGTGAGATAATTTCTCCAATTTTTTGTCACACTCGTATTTTGAAAACAATATACTTTTTCCACATTAAGTTAATTTCTAAAACAAAGTTTTTATGATGTTAGCATGAATTCTACGACCCTCAGAATCCAACAAAACAACTTCAATGGAAAAATATAAGGTATTCCTATTGAGATCTGAAACTTGCCACAAACAAATAACCTTAACATTCTAGTTGATTTTTCAGAAATGGATGAAAATACATGAGTATTTTCCATGTAACCGGTAAAAGTTATGAAGCTAGCCAATAAATTTTGATTTTTTGTTTTGTTTCGCGACATCAATATCCAATGTCAAACTTGATTCAATATAAGTGAACTGGACCAGACCACACACGATTTTTATTTTGAACTAAATGATAATTTTTTATCTCAAAATTGATTCATACTGCATTGAGAACCCCAAACTAATGATGAAAAATGAAGGAAAATTTGATATTTTAATCTTTATATTCTCGGACAAGTTCTTCTTGAAAATTATATTTGAGTTCACGAAACAATCACCACCTTGTTTAAAAAACTTGATTATTTGTTTTTTTTTCCTTCTTTCTAGATAGTAGCTTACTTTTTTTTGACAAAGAAGAATAAAATTGCGTAAAAATAAGTTTTAAATTTAATCAAAGATCAAATTAAGAGAATCATTTTGATCCAATTTAGGTTGGCTAATTTAGCTTCTTAAAAAAAAAAGAGAATCATTTTGATGCAGCATAAAACCTTTTCACTTTTAATCAATGAAGCACAACTATAAAAATCAATTTTATCTCTCTTAAATCAGCCTACTCTCTCTTCAGTAATATAATTACGAGAAAGAGTGATGCTTCCAAGCTATTCAATTGGTTTGAAAGTGGAAGGACCTTAACAAGATACATGAAGAGATTTACCACACATTAGGTGTGAATTCGGCTCCTCTAAAGTGAACAACTCGCTTTAAAGTGTAAAATGAGTAACATCAATCGTTAATTTAAAAATTAAAGTTAGATATTATAGACAAGTTATAACAAATCATGAATTAGTTACAATTATAACTTTGATTTTCTCACTTTACACTTTACTCGCTTTAGATGATTCAAATCTATTACGCGTAGAGATACAAGACCCATTTGTTACAAATTAAAATAAAAGTGATTTTGATATTAAATAATCCAGAGATTATTTTTTAGAGCAGAAATTATTTTTTAGAGATTTATAAAAAAATCCGAATCAATTTTGCGTTTGTTGATCGTAATAATTTTTTTTAATGGTTAAATATATTTTTGATCTCTATAAATATGTCAACTTTTCGTTTTACTTCCTCTAAAATTTTTCTTCAGCTTTTAGTCCTCCAAAAGTTTTTTATCTTCAATTTTGATCCCTCCTTTAAAGTAAACTCATATGTAGAATTCATGTTTTTGAATAAATTTTTGCAGAAAAATCTATAATATTATAAGAATCTTAAAAAAAAAATAGATTTTTTTAACAAAATATGAATTAAACATGAATTTTTATATTTTTGACATTTAAAAATTCATATTTAATTTATGTTTTGTTAAAAAATTCTAATTTTTTTGGGAGTAATTTTTACAATATTCTACATATTTCAGCACAATTTCATTAAAAAAAATACAAAAATTGATTTAAAAATAGAGACCAAAAGTAGTGATTGAAAATTTTATAAGGAATGAAGGTGGAAGTAAAATTTTAGAGGGACTAAAACGAAAAGTTTGTATATTTATACGGATAAAAAACATATTTAACCCTTTTTTAAAAGATAGTTTATTTTGTTTGGATACAAATATATAAAAAAAAATTTCGTCACAAAATCACCTTAATATTTTAACAATTATTTTCTATTTCCTTATTTTTTTTTTAGAAACTACTCTTATCGACTATTCATTTGAAGTTGTTTTTAGATTATAATTTTCTTAAAAAATTGAAACAAACGAATACAACACTCTTAAAAATAATGATTTATTTTATAAAATAAGTGATTTGTTTTCCTCATAAATAAATAAATGATTTTTTTCTAAAAAAAACTATAACATACGGGCTCACATTCGCACAACTCACTTTAGAAGATTTTTGCTTTAAAAAATTAAAACAAACTTATATTAACTAAATTAAAAAAATTGTAAAAAACAAAAAAGTAAATTGAAAAAAATAAATAAAGAGTTATTCCAAAAATTGATGATTGTGGAGCATCGTCGTTAAGTGTAAATAAACTCCTTTGTTCGCCGGTGCAAAGAAATAAACACTTCCCACTCTTTCTTCTCTATTCTTCTCCTTCTTATTCTCTAGGGTTTTAGGGTTTCACTCTGTTCGCCAAACTGGATAGGCACAGAGGAAACCGCTACGGCGACAACAACGACGATGATTACCCTTACAATAACAATCGTCCTTCCAGGGCGTCTCGTTTCTCCGATTCTCCGATGAACTACAACCACCGTCGAAGTCCGGGTGGTTTCCGCCCCGCCCCTCTCCATCGCAGCAACTTTGATAGTCCCCCGCGGTGGTCTCCGGGTAGGGTTGGTGGTGGTTTCCGTCCACCACCTGCCGGTGATGGCTTCAGACCGATGGGCGGTGACGAATTTGGATTCAATCAGCCACCACCACCGTTGTCTGGTCAGAAACGTGGGTTTCCTTTCTCTGGTCGTGGTGCTTCACCAGGTGAGTTTGTTGATTCTGTTTATTAGGTTTTGCTTTTATACGTAGTTCAATTGCTACCAATGCTATTGTGTACTTATCTATGTTTGTTTGAGATTGCATGCTGAATATGAAGCACATACACGGCACACGACACTGACATGAGCAATAATTCGTGTAAATGGCAATTGAATGTATTATGGTGTCACATGTGTCTGTGTCGGATACCGGATACGCTTTATCAGAAATGTCGGTGGGTTATGTTTGCATTAGCTTGTTCAACCTAGGTTTAGTTTAGGGATTGCATTGCTGATGTTGCCCTGTGTGTTGGGGGAGATTGGCATTTTCCATGGGTTGTGGGATATTGTTGACCCTAGAATCTTTGCATCGTTGATATTAGCTAGAATTATATGATGTTTTTGATCCTTGCATGGATACTGTCAGCCAATCACAAGTCATCATTTGTATGATATTTAAGGTAGTTTTTAAGGTAGATATGATTAAAGTCGAATACTTTTAGTGGTCTAACGATTATGATTGATTGACATTGCGAAAAACTCTACGGTTAGTGTATATGAATTAAATCGTTATGGAATATGAATCGTACAAGTTTGGTTTATCTGTCACATTGAATATATAGATGTAGTCTTGTAGAGTCTAGCTATGATATACTGGGTTAGTTGCAACTGTTGGGTAACATAATAATTTACAGCTTTCAGTAAACTGGGTAACAGAAGCTGAAGTGCTAAACTACTAAACTACATACGATAATTAGTATTCTCTAGCAAACGGTTGAGTTTTCATTATAATTTGCTTCCCAAAATATGTGGTATTTATCCGTTGCGTTAATCTGAGAGCTGTGTTGTGGAAGCTAGTGGAATATGACTTGGTATAACTTGAAATCTTGAATGACACATTTGTTCATTTCAGATCATTCTGATGGTGGAAATTTTGCCAAACTTTTTGTTGGGTCTGTTCCCCGAACAGCAACTGAGGAAGATGTAAGTCGTCTAACCTTTTTACATGTTATTTTCTTGATTGCTTAATGATCTCATGTTTTCCATTACATCTGATCAAAATATATTAACATTAGTCTAATATTTGATAAGTAAATGTTTTCTTGTTACAATTATTTGATGCTAGATTCGTCCTTTGTTTGAGGAACACGGGAATGTGATTGAGGTCGCCCTGATCAAAGATAGAAAGACAGGACAGCATCAAGGTATATGTGATTCTTATATTCTAAGACTGTTGCGATTCATGTAATTTTATTTCAGGTCCTCTGAGAGGCTGATAAGGAAGACTATAAGCTCGTCTTCATCTCAGTTTGATTTTGAAACAAGTTCAGACTTGTTGGTTTTGGTTCCACTTTTTTCCTCGACCTGTCATACCTGAAGGAGCCGAGAGATGTAAATCTGTAAGCTGCTCTTTGTATAGCAGATGGGATCTTCGAGGACCAAAAGATCCTGCTCTTACAATTGTAGCTGCAGAAGTGGGGGCTTTGCTAAAAAATTGGTTGTAGTGGGAGTGTTGGTTGCCATAGGTGTATTGTTTTGCCAAAAATTTAGAAGTCAGTAATTGTACAAAGGAATCAGACAAAATCTTGGGTTTTTCCATTTGACTGGTGTTAATCACAATGTATTTCAGAAGGTTTAATTTTTCTCATACTTTGGTGAATGTTAGCATTTATTGAATGGCTTGGGATGTCATGTATCAGTCTCGATTGAGTAAAATGGTGGGGGGCTTAAAGTTCGGCTGACAAAATACGGATGCTAATTGATATCAGTGATTGATGTGTTTGTTGGAATTCATACTTCATTAGATACATTATGAATGGATGACCCGTTGGCGATGTGGTTGATGGTTGTGTGTTTGTGATTCTTTATGTCAAATGTAGGCAACTAGTTTTAGTTTTAACGTTATGCGTGTGTGTATGAATGGATGACCTGTTGGCGATGTGGTTGATGGTTGTGTGTTTGTGATTCTTTATGTTAAATGTAGGCAACTAGTTTTAGTTTTAAAGTTTTGCGTGTGTTGATGGATATAATTTCCTTTATGACGTGGTTTCAGAATGGTGGTTGCGTGGAACAATTATTTTGCTTCTTCGTGATCATAGGTCTGTGATTAGATATAACGATGCAGTCCATATAGAAATTACTTTAGAAGTCAGGGTGGTGTAGAAATTCTATTTGCAACGTATGAATCGATGACCTGTTGGCGACGTGGTTGATGGTTGTGTGTTTGTGATTCTTTATGTTAAATGTAGGCACCAAATTTAGTTTTAGTTTCAACGTTATGCGTATGTGATGGATATGATTTCCTGTATGGGCGTGGTTTCAGAATGGTGCTCACTTGGAACAATGATTTTGCTTCTTCGTGATCATAGGTCTGTTATCAGATATAATGATGCAGCACATATAGAAATTACTTTAGAAGTCGGCGGTTTAGAAATTCTATTTGCACCTTACGAATGGATGACCTGTTGGCGACATGATTGATGGCTGTGTGTTTGTCATTCTTTATGTTAAATGTAGGCACCTAGTTTAGTTTTAGTTTCAACATTATGCGTATGTGATGGGTATGATTTCCTGTATGGGCGTGGTTTCAGAATGGTGCTCACTTGGAACAATGATTTCGCTTCTTCGTGATCATAGGTCTGTGATTAGATATAATTATGCAGCACATATAGAAATTATTTTAGAAGTCAGGTGGTTTAGAAATTCTAATTGCACCTTATGAATGGATGACCTGTTGGGGATGTGGTTGATGGTTCTGTGTTTGTGTTCTGTATGTTAAATGTTGGCACGTAGTTTTAGTTTAAACGTTATGCGTATGTGGTGTATATAATTTCCTGTACGACGTGATTTCTGAGTGGTGCTTGCTTGGAACAATGATTTTGCCTCTTCCTGATCATAGGTCTGTGATTAGATATAATGATGCAGTACATGTAGAAATTATTTTAGAAGTCAGGTGGTTTAGAAATTCTAATTCCACCTGTTTAGGATGACGACAATCACGTTGTTTATATGTCTATGCGTAGTCATCTCAGATACCAGAGGTGTTTGCATATTTGACTGGATCTGCTACCCACTGGTCCGTTTAGGTACCAGTGCCATTTAGTTGTCGAAAAGACCATCATGGAAAGTGGATTCTCCATGGAACTGAAATTTCATTAAGTGCTATTCTTTTGCCTTTGTTTATTGTAAAGTTAGACTCACAGTCGTACTTTATCACAATAATTTGTTGAAAGCTTTTATATATTGGTGTTTCTTCATATGAATGCATATTCAATGCTAGAATTCATCTCCAGATTCTGTTGATTGTGAATATCTTAGCACACTGGTGAATATTTCTGGTGCAGTTGTGTGAACTTGTGCAATTTGGTGGTATTAGTCAAGCCTTTACTTTTTCGATGCTAGAATTCCTCTTCAGATTCTATTGATTGTGAATATTTTAGCACACTGGTGAATATTTCTGGTGCTGTTGTGTAGACGTTGCAATTTAGTGGTTTTAGTTATGCCTTTATCCAAGGGAAGTTTTTGCATGAGTAACCTATTGTTAATTATGAGTTAGTCTGTTTTGCTAAGTGTAATCAATCTTCGGAGGATACAATGTCAACTCTGATATGAGATGTGAAATAGAAGGTGTTTATTTTCTTGACAAAGATTATGAACTAGTCAATTATTTATATTGCAACTGTAGCTGTGTGGTGGCTTGTAAGCTTCACCATTAGTGCAGATAAATCAGTGTGATCTTGGTTATTGATATTGAAGTGTTTCATGCCATTGCTGTTTGGTTTTTGTTAATGAGTTGTACACTACAGAATTCTTCTTCATATAAAAAGATCATACTGCATCTTTTTAATTTGATCTATCATGTGCTGCTCTTGATGTTTGGAATTTTGCCTCCTCACTTGTGATGAGATTACTTTGATATCTTTTCTATATATTATTCCTGTGGGATCTTCTGTAGTTTTAGTATAATATAATAATATAATATAATATAATATACTGTACATGAAAATTATCAACTAGTTTGTTTGACGGGTAATGACTATGCAATGCATAAATTTCTACAAATTTGACCTATTGTATGTGTTCGTTAGCAGCTAAGTATTTTTAAGAAAAAAAAGTTTCTAAAGTCAGACTTCTTGCTTTATTGTTTTCTGCTCAGTGGCTTTCTGTTGGTGGTTGTTGGGGGCGAGAGTGTTATTTAGTGGAACTGGCATAAAATACCTTTTATTGTGCAGGTTGTTGTTTTATAAAATATGCTACCTCAGAGGAAGCTGATCAGTCAATTAGAGCATTGCACAATCGACATACTCTTCCCGGAGTGAGTGTAGTGCTTTTGAATCCTTAGTGAATAGTAAGTAGGGAAGGCAACATATGATTAGTAATTTTCTGACACGTATAATATTATCATTTAGGGTGTTGGTCCCATCCAAGTGCGGTATGCTGATGGCGAACGGGAACGCCTTGGTAACTATTTTTTTCTCCTTACATTGTTTAGTCTGTAAAATTCTTATTGCAACATGTGTAGTATAGTGTACATACATGGATTAATAAATATTGTTCAGGTCTCCCAAATCACAGTTGTAATTTTTACATCTATAAATTGAAGTGCAACTCGGCTTATCTGGCACAACTGCCAATGTTGTGCATTAGGGGACCTTATGGAACCTGATGAAATGTTTGAGACATCTTTTGACATAAGAAAACCTGTCTATTATTTTTATCAGCTGATCATTGGGTATCTTGTCTCTTTCTGAATATTTATTTGTATGGTCTAAACGTTTTGTCTACTGTAGTAGTCAACTTATTATTTTACCCAAATATATTTAAAGCCATATGTGAAATTCACTTTTTAGTTATAACTTTTAAGTGATAAGGAAAAAAAAGTTAACAGTAGTACGTACCTTCGTCTGCACATGCTCTGAAGCTTATTATTGTTGAAAGTGGTTAGTTATAGCCTTAATTGGGGAAGAATTTGCGCCTGGGCTTTCTTTTCGTTTTTGCAAATGCATCATTTGCGCCTGGGCATTCCCCCCCCTTTCTTTTTCTTTTCTAAATGCATCATTGTTCCAAATCATCCAACTGCCTGGACTGACTGTTTTGTAAAATTTATATATGATAGGTGCAGTTGAGTACAAACTATTCGTGGGCTCTCTGAACAAACAGGCCAGTTTAAAGGAAGTCGAGGAAGTATGTTGCTTGCACCAGTCAAACTTTACACATTAGAGATTGTTACAGAACTATTTACAGTAGGACAAATTTGTTTGTTTTCTTGCAAAAGGGAATGTTTGGAACAAGACAAACGATGTCCTTATAATTTAGTGAATTGTGTTGATTTCCCTCCCTCCAAAATGTTTAGTTTTCCAGGAATAATGTGTCATGCTTACTGTTGTTGTGAACACGGAAGTGATTGATAGTGTCTCTTGCATCAGGTTTTCTCAAAATATGGACGGATTGAAGATGTTTATCTTATGCGTGATGACCAGAAGCAGAGTCGTGGTATGTTTTCTTCATATATGTGAAATTCGTCTGAAACCTGGTTGTGGGGTGGGGTGGGACTGGGAGAGTGAGAATTGGTGTTTCTTATTCTCAGGTTACAAATGGTTCTGTAAAGTATGAAACAACTGACGCATTCAACATTGTTTTCATAAACCTTTTCCTACAATGTTTGGGGTCATTTAATTTTTATTCTTGGTCCTGTATGCACGTTTGGTATTTGACCGCAGTACCAAATAGATAATATTTTTCCTTATTTTTGTCTGAAGGATGCGGTTTTGTCAAATACTCTCATAGAGATATGGCACTGGCAGCTATTAATGCACTTAATGGAATATATACAATGAGAGTAAGAATTTTTCTTCTTCTTTTATCAGTTCTCCTTATAAGAGCTTTATGTTTATAATCTTGTATGTTTTTGTATAGGGTTGTGATCAACCACTGATTGTCCGGTTCGCTGATCCTAAGAGACCTCGTCAAGGAGATTCCAGGTTTGTTTTCTAGCATTAGTGGATGATTCCTAAGCATAAAAGCCCATCATATAATTAATTAATTGCACAAAGCATGGAGCCGTGGACTATTTTCACTTGATCCAGAAATTGATTTGTGCTTGGTGTTATGAATATGAGATCATGGCTAAGCTAGAGTTTTATTTTGCCACTTTAGCATTAGACTCTACCATATTAGCTTAATTATGACTAGTTAGCCCATGTGTTAGGCTTCCAATATATGACTCAAATGGATGTTATGCATGCATCAATGAGTAGTTTTTGAACTCATCTTTGGTTTCCAGGGGTCCTGCATTTGGATCTGCAGGATTTGGTCCAAGATTGGATTTACCAGGCACTAGGTATCCTCCCACCAGCTTTACTACTATTTCTTTTTGCAAAGGACCAGCCTTACTACTATCTTTTAATGGTTCATCTTTTGTATTCTTGTCATGTTACTCAATGCTATGCTTTATTTTTGCAATTACTATTTGCAGACTTCCATCAAATAATTCTGATCCTATGGGTGATCATATTCCTCCCCCTAATGCTTGGCGTCCAATCCCTCAACCAAATACTGGGACATCCTTCAATGCTGGTTTTCATGGCATGGGGCCTCCATCAATTCCAAGATCTGGGGACATGGCATTGCCTATAAATGCAGTAAGTATAAATTCAATGATATTGAAAGATGTTTCCCCAAGTCCATTGATAATATTTTTCTTTAAAATCTACCGCAACTGAAATACCTCTCCCTATTTGTTTTATGCCGAAGCGTTGTATTTTTCAATATTAATTGCTGTCTTGGTTTGTTGCTGCATGGTGATTAGTACTCTCAGCAGACTTATCTTAAAGTTTGGTTGATTAAATCATGGGAAATATTACTGATAGGAACCCGGTATTAAAAAGAAGAAACTGTATTATTGAATTAATTAATTAAAAGAAATATTACAGAAGATTAACCCCTCTGTAATCCCAGAGCAAATGCTCCTTCAGACGAGTGCTAACAATACATCTCTGCCTTCCTAATTCTTAAGTCTATTTTTCTGAATCCTCCCCACAGTTATGGCTGAATGGCCTTATTTGTAATACTAGGAAATAATCTGTCTAACTGCTCCTAATCAATACTGATAACTGCACTCTGAAACAAACTGCCTAACTGCTCCTAAGAAATACAAATAACTGCATATTAAACAAACTGCTAACTTCTCCTCCTAATCAATATTAATAACTGCACACTAAAACAAACTGCCGAACTACTCCTAAGCAACACAAATAACTGCATATTAAACAAACTGCTAAGTACCCCTAAATAACTGACTGCATCAGAAGTTACCCCATCAATTACTTTGTCAATTCTAATCATGATAAAAAGGTTTGAACTTGTCTGTTGATCGAGAGGTGTGAGCCTGCGAACACACTACTCAGCAAAGTCCTTTAAATACCTTTATGCTGCCTTCTGGGTTTTGTTGCTAAGTGATCGCCTGTTTTTATCGAATATTAAACTGCACTACTGCAAGACTGAAACTGCACTGTCTCATCACTCTTTTTTGTTAAAAGAATGGAATAAACTCATTTAGTAGCTGCTTCTGCAATGTTCTCTAATTAATCACATGACATAATCTGTCACTGACAAGTGACAGAGAAGGGTCCAAGAGTTTAGTAATAATTTTCAAAATGTTGACCCCTAATTGTTTGTTGATGCAATTTTGTTTCTTCGGTTCTGGATTTTACTTTATTTATTCTTCCATTATTTTGATCTTCACAAATCTGTTGCTTACACTACTTAAATGAATATAGGGTGGTCCTATGACTGGCATGGGAGTCTCCATAGATGGTCGTTTTCAAACTCAGTCTCCGTCAGCAATGCCACAACAGGTATTTTGAGATTATCAGTATGCATCAATGAATAACGAGGCTTCACCTGTTTGCTAGCTTGACTCAGATTAGTTAATTTACATTGTTTTCAGAACTTCAACCAGCCTCCACCACAAATTCCACCGGTCAATCAACAAATACCTCCATCACAGAAACCTATTCAATCATCTCAGGAGTTTCCACCTTCACACCAGTTATATCCTCATGCTCCGATTCCCTATCCACAAACATCCACACGTCCATCTTTCAGGCAGCATGGTCAGCCACAACCTCTCCCTGCTGGTCCACAGGGATTGGGCATAAATGCACAGTTTTCAGTTTCTCAGCCTCAAACTCAGCAGGGTGTTTTGTCCGCTACGTTTCCTCAGACCTCTCTTGATACCAGCATGCTATCTAATACCGCATTGACTACTCCAAGTCAACAGCAAATTCCTCCTTCTATGCAGCAGCAGCATCCACTTCAACCTCTTCCACAATCCCCTTCTCAGTTAGCTCAGTTATTGTCACAACAAACACAGACGTTACAAGCAAGCTTTCATTCATCTCAGCAGGCCTTCTCCCAGCTTCAACAACAATTACAGATGATGCAACCATCCAGTCAAGCATCGCCATTGCAGCATCATGCAGAAGCTACTAAAACACAGGTATTTATTGTCAAAATCTCTTCCTTAAATTCCTTTTAATTTGGATTATCTTATTTGTTTAACATATCACCCAGTATGAGATTTCACAAGTTGAACATTGGTTTTGTTGATTGATTGTCTTTGGTTGGACTGATCTATGAAGTTTAGTTTGAATCAGTTATACTACTAAAAGTTTCTTGATAATTGTATTTTTTTTGGTCAAGTAGCCTAGTGGCTGGGGTTCACACATTTTAAATGTGGAGAAGTGGGTAGTGTGGGGTTCGAACCTTGGCCCCTGCATAATATTGTCCTTGCAGCTACCAACTGATAATTGTATTCTTTACATGTGCTGTACTCTTTGAATTGACTTTTGACTTGGAAGTCTTGGAGTAATTGATTACTTTCTAGTGTTGTTAGGTTATATTATTTATTATCCTTCTAGGATGCATTAGAGGATGTCTTTTATATAACGATCATGTGCTAATGCTTTTTACTCTTTTATTTTTGTAGTCTCAATGGGGTGGGACTGTATCACATGCAGCGACCGGCACTCATGTAGCTGCACCTGCTGCAGGTGTTCCTTCATCAACACCTGCTACTTCTTCTGTACAACCAATAAGCCAGAACACAACTCTTGGAAATTGTAATTGGACAGAGCATCTATCTCCCGAGGGCTTCAAATACTACTATAATAGTGTAACTGGGGAAAGTCGGGTAAGAATTTACTTGAGTTGCCAACTTGCCATTAGGTTATGTGAGTTATTTTACATTGTGGAACTAATTTTTGCTGAAATGAACCTACAGTGGGAGAAACCCGAAGAGTTGACATCATTTGAACAGCAAAAGCAACTGCTCAATCAGTCTGTTCAGCAGTCTCAAATTCAGGGACAGCCTTCAATACCACCCACCCAGCAAGTTGCACAAAACCAACAGGTTCAGCCTCAAAGTCATTTCCGAGGACAAGTTCACCATCAACAAATACAGCAGCCTTCCTCGGTAAGCATCTCTATGATATACTTCATTTGGCATAGAAAGACGACGGTTATGTTAATGACTTTGTTTTCCAATTCTAGTTCCAGGCATATGGAGTTACAGGTCATCAAAATGTTCAGGTAATGCTATATGATATACCCTTGTGAACATTTGTTTAATAACAATAGAAGGGATGTCTGATATAACTCAGAGTCTATACATGTAGCCACTGTTCTCTGACTTGCTAATTTTAAATGTCCTTTTTGGTGTATAATTGAAAGTTGTTTGGATTTTTAGGAACTTGGTTATAAACAGTTACAGACATCATATGTTTCTGCCGGTGATCCTGGACGTTATTCACAAGTATAACATTAATCCTTTTCACCTTATTTCTATATGATGACGTCTTTTCGTCTAATCATGTTTCCTTAATCCATTTCAGGGTATCAATAATACACAAGAGCTGATGTGGAAAAACAGGCCTACAGGTTTTAGTCCTTGCACCAACTTATCTACCCCCAGTTTGAACACATGCACACACCAAAAAAACACAAACTACACGAGCTGTAGTCTTTTGACGTCATCTTACTATCATTTTGTTGCCTTTTGAAAGGGGGCAATGATTATTCATTAAGTGGGAATGTAGGATCATGAGTATGCATTTTTATCATTTCCAAGAGTTCGGTAGGGGACCATAGAGAGAATAAGGGACATCAATAGTATGCAGGCGGGGTGGATGAAACAAAAGAGTGCTTTAAGTATCATTTATTATGGAAAAGTAATGCTCATGCTCATCTTCCGACCCAGTTATAAGACTATTGATGTGAATAAAATTGAATTTGGGTGGTAAATACTAACAAGAAAAAACTTCAACATTGTATAAACAAGGATTTATGTAAAAAAAAAATAAAGGATTTATGACGGATAAGTGGACTCAAAATAAGATAGAATTGTAAATGAATTTGATAAAAAAATCGGGGAAAGTACGTTTATTATGGAAAAATTCTAGAATCTCTTTGGTAATTTAGGCATTTGTGGAGAAGATTTGTTGAAGTCCCAATAAGGAGTGGGTCATATTGAACGGTATTCCAGTAGTTTAAATTAAAATGAGCTCTACATATGATAAGGTCAAAACATCAAGGAGGATTTAGATTTAAATAGTTTATGGAAGATGGGTGGTCAAGCTATGTTTGTTCCTATATTTTTGTTTACAATTTCAATGCTGACATATCTTGTATCTTTTCACCCCAGGAGTCTGAACTTCCTTGAGTTTAAGGCGAGGCGGCACATACAGATGTTGCAGCTTTCAAACGGCTGTGTAACAGAATCTCAAATCTGTTGCTTAAAGAAGGTAGAGGACCGACCACCACCTTCATTTTGGCCCAAAGTGACATGTAATCCATATATTTGCATTCATGAGTTACTTCGGTCGTAGTTGTTGAGATTTCACTATCACTGTCTGGCTCAGCACTAAGGGCTGTGAGGGGTCAATACACTTCGCAAGGAAATGATTTACCCAGATCGTCATGTAACATAGGCTTTGCTTTATTTATAAATTTTAATAAAACTTCACCATTAATTTAGACAATCAATATAGTTTCACATGGTGCTGGTATTTTACCTAATGAAATCATATAATGCGCTTACGGATATAATTGCTGTCATCTTTGGTTATAAAGATCTACTCAGCTCGATTTAAGTAATCATTAATTAATTAATTAATTAGTACGTTTTCATCCCACACACTTAACATATTTTTTCCTAATGATGGAATAGCACACTACCATCATACTGCGTTTACATAGGGCATTATCAACCTGACTTAAATTATTTAATTAATAGTTCGGCAGTCCCTGCGAATCTGCCCGTTAGTCTGCGTAACCGATCCCAAGCTTCCCATTTTCACCATTGAATTCTTGAAGTCATCAAAGAAAACAAACGGATTTGCCACATAGGTTTCGACAATCTGTCGTGTCTGATCATTCCCATTCACCAAAGTTTGGTCCGATGGAAGCAATCCTTCCCCAGATAGAAGATTGATATAGTATTGATTATCAAATGTTGCTGGTGTGACCAGGTCAAGATGTGCAATTCGGTTGCTATTATCTTGCCCTGAGCACAACCGTTGCAATGATGATACAAATTCAGCATTAACATATGGACCGTCTGAGACGCTGTTACTTCGTAAGCGAGAGCTAAATGTTGAGCAGCGAGCTTTTCCTATTGTATGTGCACCTGAAAAGAGGGTAAAAAAATAAAATAAGCAACACTAATCTTGATTTTCAATAAACTGAGTAAATTATCTGCATGTTAACATGGAAATAACAATTTCCATAGATGATTAACCTGAGAGGGCAACCATGTCTTGAAGTGTAAGGCCTACGTTTTCAAACTTGGCAACAAGCATATCAACAGTTGAGTTTGGTCCTGGAATGTTATTATTTGCTCCTGCCTTGCTAGCCGTTATACTATCTTTTCTTCCCATTTGCACCTCCCAAGTTGGTCCTCCTGACTATAATAGCAAACTAGTTCATCATATGCTTCATTTTAATTGAGAAAAATAAAATAAAATAAGAAGGATCGAATCCAAAGGAGCAATGACAAACCAGAAGAACCGAATCTCGAGCAGCAGTTGCTAGTATGTCAGCACAAGAAACAGTTTGTGGACAAACTACTTCTAGTTCAGATTTTATTTCATTGATTACATCAAATCCTCTAAGTGAATTCACGTTTGGAGCAGCTGTTTTCTCACCAACAAAGTTTTCTGTGTCATCCAGCAAGACTGAAGCATCACAACCCTGAAAAAGCCAAAACATAAGTTCATGAGATGTGTAGAAAAATCTTTTTTTTTTAATTGAGTTGAATATTTTTTTTGCTTCCAGTTATAAAAATTTATTTTATATACAACTTCTCTTCCAAAACATTAGTTCACAACTTCTCTTCCAAACCAAACACACCCTAAAAGCATCCATTTGTATAAAAAGTAAGGGCTAAACATTTCATAGACATTAAATTTAAAAGTTCCGCAGTTTTATATTTAACAATTATCCTCTCAAAATAAATATAGTTAACATTTATTTTGACCATTTAAAAAAATATAAAAGATAATATGTGAAGGCAAAGAAAGGCTTGCATTGACAAAGCAATCGTGGAAATGAAGCCTCAGCAATGAAGCAGCCATTCTTGGGTCACTAGAGACAGCTTGTTCCACCCAAGAGAAGATTATGGCCTCTGCTTCAGGGCAAGAGTATTGGTATATGTCAGTCCCTAATGGACTGCCAGCAATATCACCACCATAGGCATCATTCACTGTGGCTGCAAATGCTGAAGTGAGGTTGAGTATCACTAAACACAACAATATTACTAACTTCATAGTCATTTTTAGGGGACAGTAACTATTCCTAGTGATATTAATATTAATGAGTGTTTATGAATTGGATTGTTGGGCACTATTGTATTATATATATAGGAACCTACTGAATCAAATGGTTAAAAGACAGAGTCAAGGATAAGAAGTGGTTTGTGATCACGTAATGCCATGTGCCTTTGGGTTCATTGTAGATTCTTTCATCTGCTCCGTTTTGATATCATAAGCAGCAGTGGTAGTGATGCTTAATTAATTACTACTATATGACTCGGTCCAAAAGTGAAGTTAACCATATCTACTACCACTGAATTGTTGGCAAGATTACGTTCTTTGAACTTAGGGAGTGTTTGAACAAGTTAATTAAACTTTATTTGAGCTCATCTCATGATATGCATGGTTGTTAAAAGTATTTCAAAGTTATCATAAAAATAAGAGAAAATTACACTAACCACCCCTAAGTTCTAACTAAATGACACTCACCTCCCCTCTATTTTTTAAAAAACATTGACATCCCCTCACACTAACTCCGTTTAATCACCCTTTGAAGAACAAAAATAAATCTTCCATTCTCAATATTTGTTTTTACAAAAAGGTCACTTTCATTTTTCCGTTTGAAGCGCAATTGCTTGATGAAGAAATAAGATGTCCAGTTTCTTAATCCACAATAAGACTTTACCAATCTTGTCATAAAGATCCCATTCTGTGGCGGAACCGATACAATACAAAACACTCTAAACCTAATTTTTAAGATTAAAGAACATTGTGTGACTCTGCTAGATCCTATCTAATCATCAATTTAATCCGGCACTAATCCTTTGTTTATACCGTTAATTCCATTTCTTTGTTATTTATTTTCTTAATTGAAATCATCTTTCATTAGGTTAATCAAATCAAAATTTCAATGTTGGTAGAAATCAATATAGCAACATAATTGGTGAAAGCATACAAACAAGATCTCAATGTTTATAAACATCCATGGGAATGAAGAGAGCAAAGACTAAACTCAGGGCAAAAATGAGTTAGGAAGGTGACGAGACTAGTGATTAGAAGACAATGATTAAAAAGTTAGGAATGCACTTACGTTTCAGTTTTGAGAGGGAATGCCAAAAGGTTATCTTGAATGTTTGGTTGATGATAGTAGGGGATTGATTGGATTTAACAATGAAGGTTTGTCTCCACAATGTTAATAGAAGATTCTTATTTATCTTGAAGATATAAAAATGTTAATATTCTCTCCAGTCATTGAGTACATATTGAATGTGTTTATGCATTTGTAAGTTTCATCAGATACAAACTTTACATGGTCTGGCAAGCAAAGTTAAATAGTGAGTTGCTGAATAATTTTTGAAACTTGGTCAACCGAGTTTACACCGGATGAAGCTAGCACCATAGGAACGCGCAAGACGCTCCAACCTTTTGCGGAAGTTGACATTAATAGGGCTGCGAATCTTGAAATCCTAAAGCATAAATTAACCATAGTTAAATTGATGAATCAATTTCAATACAAATCTATTTAAATTAGAACGAAAGAAATTCCTTCAAAAGTACTATTCCAAAATATTTATTTGGTTTTGCAAAAGGAACACTGGTCATATGAAAAAACAACACAGACAATATTTGAATACAATGTTAAAAAAACCACAAACATAAAACACTTCAATGAGCAAGTGCATACCATATCTGTCCAGAAGCAGAGATAATAACACTTGTTTTTGGATCTCTGATCTTCATAACGTGAAAAGGGAAACACTACAGAGAGAATGATCTTGGGGTTTTTCTGGTTTTTGGTGAATTTAGAGAGAATGAGAAGAGAAGAATGAGAAAAGGAAATTGTGTTATTGATTTTTTTCTCTGATTTCTATCAGTTATGAGAATGTACAAGTGAATTGGCTTATATACAAAAGCTATGCTAGATTGCTTGAAGCACAAGCTAAGTAACAAACGCTAACAACCTCAGACTCTAAAACCTTAGACTCTGAAACCTCAGACTCTGAACCTTCAGACTCTGAAACTTCAGACTCTGGACCTCAGAACCTGAACCTTCAGACTCTAGCTAAATTCTAGAGAACTTGTAACTAATCAATAACAAACACAAATCTAATGTGATTAACCAACTAAACGTGATTACATCACTAACAAACTTGAATTAACAAACTAACATCCTCCCTTAATTCAAGTTTCCACTTCCTTCATGCCAATCAAACTCCTTAGCTTGATGAACCTCTTCAATATATCAGATGCATACTTCATTTGATGCATTACCAGTCCCTCTGCATTTTCAGTAAACTCCAGGCCTAGAAAATATGTCAATTTTCCTAAGTCTGACATTTCAAACTCACTCATCATCTGAGATTTGAATGCTTCTATCTCATTCACATCACTACCAATCATTATCAAGTCATCTACATAGAGACAGATGAGTAACTGATTACCTTCAATTCCTTTCTCCACATATACACCATATTCAGACCTGCATTTAACAAATTCTTGCTGCACAAGGAAACTGTCAATTCTTTTGTTCCAAGCTCTTGGTGCTTGCTTCAGTCCATATAGTGCTTTGTGTAATCTATACACCATATCTTCTTTCCCTTTGATTTTGAAACCTGGTAGCTGTGTTACATACACTTCTTCATCAAAAGGACCATTTAGGAAAGCAGATTTTACATCCAAATGATACATTGGCCAGTTTCTTCCACAAGCTATAGCAACTATCAGTCTCACAGTCTCTAATCTTGCTACTGGGGCATATACTTCAAAGTAATCCATACCAGCCTTCTGCATGAATCCCCTAGCAACTAATCTAGCTTTGTGTTTGGCTACTTCACCATTTGGCTTCAGTTTCAACTTGAAAATCCATTTCACATCTATAGGTTTCTTGCTAACAGGTAGTTCAGTCAGTTCCCATGTGTTGTTTCTGATGATTGAATTCAACTCTTCAATCATAGCATTCTTCCACACTACTTCATTCAATGCTGTTTCATGGTTGATTGGTTCTGCATCTGCTAATAAGGCAAAGTGAACAAATTCCCCTTCTTCATTAACTAGATTATCTGGAATAACTTCATGTCCAGCTAACCTTGTGGAAGCAAATCTCTGTCTCCCTGAAGTTCTAGTAGCTTGATTCTCTTCAACATGTACTTCAGCTTGAACTTCAGTATCAAGTTGAACTTGTTCAACTTGATCATTTTCTTCAATTATTGTGGGAACTGTGTGATTGAAACTCTTCTCTTTCTTGTTCCAATCCCAAGCTTCATTCTCACAGATTTTAACATCCCTACTAATCACTATTGAATGAGTTATAGGATGATATAACCTGTATGCACCTGTTTCATGATAACCAACCATTATCATAGGCTCACTCTTATCCCCTAACTTTCTTCTCTTTGCATCAGGGATATGTTTGTAACATAAGGAGCCAAAAACTCTTAAGTGTTTAGCTGACTGCTTGTATCCTAGCCAAATTTCTTCAGGGATTTGATTCAGTTTCTTAGTGGGGCATCTATTCAAGATGTAGGCTGCAGTTCTTACAGCTTCTCCCCAAAAAGTATTAGGCATCTTCTTCAATTTCAACATACTTCTGGTCATGTCAAGCAGACTTCTATTTCTTCTTTCAGCCAAACCATTGTGTTGTGGAGTATAAGGAGCAGTTACTTCATGTATGATACCATTGTCTTCACAAAATTTCTTAAACACTTTTGAGGTATACTCACCACCACCATCAGCTCTTAAAACCTTAATAGATTTTCCACTTTGCTTTTCTACTAAGATTTTAAACTTCTGAAACATATCAAATGCTTCACTTTTGGTCTTAATCAAATATAACCAGAGTTTTCTGCTGAACTCATCAACAAAACTTATGAAGTATCTGTTGCCCCCTAATGAAGGAACCTCTAAAGGACCACATACATCTGAGTACACAACATTGAGTAGCTCCTTTGATCTACTAGCAGTACTTGAACTGAATGCATTTCTAGGTTGCTTGCCCAACAAACAAGTATCACAGGCTGTGTTAGGTATCTCAATTTTAGGTACACCAAGAATCATTTCCTTATCAACCAGTTGATTAAGACCTCTAAAATTGAGATGACCAAACCTATAATGCCATAACCAGCTATCTTCATCTTTTACCATTGCAGATAAGCAGTTCAACTCTACAGCTTTCATATTGGTCTGAAATGTTCTATTTTTTTGCAAGGGGAGTTTTCAAGACTAACCTTTGATGTTTATCAAACAACTTCAGAACATTATCCTTCATAGTAACTGAGTATCCTTTCTGACTGAGTTGACCAACACTAAGTAAATTGCACTGCATTCCAGGGACATACAGAACTTCTTCAATTATTGCTACTTTTCCATTCTTTCCTTCAATAGCAATCTTCCCCATACCTTCTGAAGTTAATGTACTATGATCTGCAAGTTTCACCTTTGTGTTCCTTCCATGATCAACTTCCCTCAACCAAGCTTTGTTTCCAGTCATGTCATTAGAACAACCAGTATCTAAGAACCAACTTTCTGAATTGCAGCTCTCAGTACTAGTTGTTGTAACCATCAATAATAATGAATCATCTGAATCATCTTGTGCAATCTTAGCATGTTCCTCATCATTCTGACCTTGTTTTCCCTTACCAGACCAACATTCAGAAGCAAAGTGTCCAAATTTCTCACATTTGAAACACGAAATCTTCTTCTTATCAAAATTTCTCTTCTTTTGATTAGAGTTTCTTTCTTTTGAAGATTCACTTTTGTCAGTTTCTTTGTTCTTGCCTTTAGACCAGTTTCCTCCCTTAGTGTTATTCTTCCCTTTCTTGTAGTTCTTCCTATCATAACCATCCTTCTTGATAGTTTGAACTTGTAAGGCTTGTTGAATTGATCTTTCACTGCTTCTTTCTGAAACCATCAATTCATGAGCTTCTAGTGAACTCTGCAGCTCCTCAATCTTCAAGGTTTTTACATCTTTTGATTCCTGAATTGCCACAACAATGAAATCAAACCTTGATGATAGAGTCCTCATGATCTTCTCAACAATTTGTTGATCAGTCATAGTCTCTCCACAAGCCTTCATCTGATTCACAATACTGATGAGTTTGGAGATGTACTCTGCAATCTTTTGCTCATCTTCCATCTGCATCAATTCGAATTTCCTCCTCAGTGATTGAAGCTTAACCAACTTCACCTTATCATCCCCTTCATAATACTTTGAAAGAATATCACATGCTTCCTTTGAACTAACTGTTCTTGAGATTCTTTCAAAATTTGCTTCATCAAGACTCTGTTGAATCAAGAACAAAGCCTTGCAATCTTTCTTCTTCAAATCTTTGTGTGCGTTCCTTTGCACTTCTGTTGCATTCACAGCTAACTCACCAACTCCATTCTGCACAATTTCAAGCAAATCTTGTGCTCCAAACAGATTCTTCATCACTGCACTCCATCTTTCCCAATTGCGTGCTTCAAGAATTGGGAGATGAGTGTTGAAGCTGCTGCTACCATTCATGGTACTTCCTTCAGCGTTTCTTCTACGTACTTACGTGATTGAAGATCTTGATTACCCCTTAGAACGAAACCAAAGGCTCTAGATGCCAATTTGTTAGCGCAGCTATGAAGCTTAACTTTCTTAAGCAATAATTTGATCTTGGGGTTTTTCTGGTTTTTGGTGAATTTAGAGAGAATGAGAAGAGAAGAATGAGAAAAGGAAATTGTGTTATTGATTTTTTTCTCTGATTTCTATCAGTTATGAGAATGTACAAGTGAATTGGCTTATATACAAAAGCTATGCTAGATTGTTTGAAGCACAAGCTAAGTAACAAACTCTAACAACCTCAGACTCTGAAACTTCAGACTCTGGACCTCAGAACCTGAACCTTCAGACTCTAGCTAAATTCTAGAGAACTTGTAACTAATCAATAACAAACACAAATCTAATGTGATTAACCAACTAAACATGATTACATCACTAACAAACTTGAATTAACAAACTAACAATTTAATTTGCATCACAAATATCAAGTGCCACTAAAAGTAACATATTTACCAATGCAAAGGAAAAAGTAAGCACGCAGCAGATGAAACTTGCTTTGAGATCCAACTTACACTTTCAATTCACTGTTGAAACTATATTTCTGCAAGTAAAAATAAACACCCCAGTCAATAATTAGTTTATCTAAAGAGAAGGAAATTTATTACATATTCCAAAATTCAGAGTAAATAATTACTAAAAGCATTATTATATTAGATATTGTGCATGATTTGTATCAAAAATGGTTTTGCCGGAATCACATTGAGCCATCATAATTTTGCAAAAGCTACAAGGTTTAGCTTTTAAAAATCACGACGACTCACCACAATTCTGACAAACTCGCCGTGATATTATAAACAACAAAAAGATCTTTCCTTAAAAACTGAATTCTTGTTAATAATAATTTGGCTACCTTTTACGATGCTAAACTCTGTCTATTCTGTTATACTCTTCTTACAGAGACTTGTACAAATAATCTTCTCCATGCAAACTACACTCAAGATGAGAATCTGCCATCTTTTACACCATAAGACTTTACATGAATTTCTCTAATACATTTTGTTTAATCGATTCAATCGTTAATTTTACCAAACACTATAAATTAACTTATTATTATCTGTCTACTATTTTTTACCAACATAATCTTAGTTAAATTAACACTTTGTAACGAATTGCAAATTTAGTCTTTTAATGTTTTAATTTAAGGTAATTTTTATTGAAGATATTTTAGCTTGTACTTTATATTTTTAATTAGACTAGATAAAAAAGTATTGATAGAGTACCAACGAAAATATTATAACTCACCACAAACACAAATAATGTAGTGAGTATGTAGCCCCTATTGACGCAGTAGAATTAATGAAATTCAGAGAAAATAGGTGTGATGCAAAGTTTGTTGTAATGTGTATTCTCATTAAGCAAATGAATGAGTGATTGCAACTTATTTATAGCAACTAACTTGCTAGCTAAGCAATAACAAACTTAACTAACTGATTTAATGATTAATTCTCAATACACCTCCTTAATCCATAAATTTAAAATGATACAATTCCTAACTTCTCTCTTGGAAACACAAACCTAACGATCTGCACAGCCTTTGTAAGTCCATCAGCTAGTTGAAACTCAGTAGGAGAATATTCAACATCAAGGAGAATCTTCCATTTCTTTTGGGAAATTGAGAGTATCCCAATGCGTAAATACCGCCATAATTAAGAATTTTTTTTTGAACAAGCATAATTTAGAATTTACATTTACGTACATTGAATGTAATTTGAATTACATTTTCCTCCCCACTCAAACCTCGTATTTTCCAAGTGCTAACTTGTTATTATAATTACATAGCTTACATTTTAATTTGATCTCAATTTTTTTTTTCTTAGCTGACAGATAGGTAAACGTTCATTTTGTCTTTGTCTCCTGTTTTGCAAGACATGTACAAGAAACGTATTTGGTTTAAACTAATTTCTGTACAACTATTGGAAAACATGAAACAAAGGGAAAGTAAAGTGGCAGTTTTTTTTTTGTAATATCAAATGAAAATTTGTGATTTCACCATTTTATATAGGGAAGTTTTCTAAAGAGCAATGGCATCGGAGTATTCGGTACCGATACAAAGATGCTAATATTCCAGTTGAATGGAGATACGCCACACCACTCCAACGTCTCTCCACCTTCAAACACCCTCCCACCACTACTGCTTCCTCCGCACTCGATTCCCTATCCACCGACCCCATTTTCTCCTCCTTCCTCTCACCTTCCTTCTCCTCCACCACCTTCTCCGCCGCTGCACTCTCCTCCGGTTCCCCTGCCTCCACCGCCGAGAAACTCCACCACGCCATCGGCCTCCTCGAGAATCAGCTCCGTACCGAAGTCCTCTCTCGTCACGATGAGCTTCTCTCGCAACTCTCCTCTCTTCACCACGCCGATCACGCTCTCTCCACTCTCCGATCCGCTCTCTCATCTCTTCAATCCTCCCTTCGCCGTCTCCGATCTGAACTCTCCGAGCCACACCGCTCAATTTCCTCCAAAACCGCTCAACTCACCAACCTCCACCGCACCACCGAGCTTCTTCAGCATTCCGTTCGTGCACTCCGAATCTCAAAGAAGCTTCGCGATACCATGGCCGGAGAAATAGAAAAAGTTGATCTTGCAAAAGCCGCCCAATTCCACTCTGAGATCATCAGTCTATGTAATGAATATGATCTTACCGGAATCGATGTTGTTGATGAAGAGATTCGTTGGGTGAAAGAAAGTGGAGATCGTTTGAGAAAAGAAGCGATGAAGGTTCTGGAAAGTGGAATGGAAGGGTTGAATCAAGCAGAAGTTGGTACTGGATTACAAGTTTTCTACAATCTTGGTGAATTGAAGGTTACTGTGGAGCAAGTGAAACCGGTTTATGTATTTGAAAAAATTAAACTAAGATAAAAATCAATTCATATATATAAACCGGTTTTGAACTGGTTTTAAACTGAATTTAAATTGGTTTGTAAAAAACAAGTCTGCAGAAAACCGGTTTAAAAGTGGTTCAAGTCTGCAGAAATCCGGTTCAGTACGAAAACCGGTTCAAAACCGGTTAAAAATAAGTAAACCGGTTTAAAACTATAAACCGGTTCTGAACCGGTTCTAAACTGGATTGAAACTGTTTTTTAAGAATTAACCAGTTTTTATTGAAATGGATTTTATGAACTGAACCAAACCATTTATATGGTTCAGTTCAGTGCAGTTCATGAACCATGAACACCCCTAAATGGAGATAATACTTGCTCACAAATAGGCCTGAGGAAATTCAATTTTAAACATATCTTATAACACTTGTTTATCTTGAAGATAAAAAAATGTTCATTTTCTCTCCTGTCATTGAGTACATTGAATGTGTTTATGCATTTGTAGGTCTAAAATATAGACTTTACATGGCCTGACTATTGGAATATTTTATTATTTAATTATATTCCGATATCATTATGTGGGCAAATATCGTATTAATAATTATATTAGCTATTTATCAATTTAGAGCCTTAATTGATTAGTGATCAATTTAAGTAATAAGACTAATTAGATTTCTATTTAGATAATTAATTAATTAATTAATTGATATGGACTCAATATGGGTGGATGTCCGGATGACCCATTAACGGAATAATGAGAAACCCTAATGGTCATCCAATATAAAAGAGGCTATGGTCCCCAATACACCGTACACGGCAAACTCTCTCTTCTCCCCATCTGAAGAGAACTTGAGGCATAAAGGTACCAGTTGAGGAAGAACCAAATCAGCCGCCGCTAATCCTGTTTGTTTCAGATCACCACCTCATCTCTGCTGTTGGGAAGTTGCCGTGAAAACTTCTTTCAGGTATTCCTAATACCCTAATTCTTAATATCTTTGGTAAATCAAACATGTTGTAGATCCGATCATAATCATGTTCAATGTTTTGATTGCTTCCGCTATTGATTCATAATGATTGAACATGTTTTATGAATTCTGTTTTTATTAAGACCTAAATTTCCAACAAGTGGTATCAGAGCGGTCCTCATGTTTGATTTATCAAGAATGATTGCAATTTTGCTTCAATCTTTTGGGATGAACCCTAAAATTTTAATTTAGGGATTTTATCAATTTTGAGTTTCATGGTTTGATCGATTTATGGGATTGTTTATACTGCCATGATCTTTTTTTTTTCTTTTTTGTGATGACCATCGCCTCCTGTACAGGAATCGTATATATCATATAAGATTTGAATGATTTTCCATGGTTCTACTCATGATTATTATATGACAACCGATAAAGCAATTTGTATTATTAATATTAATTTTTTTTATTATTAATATTAAATTTTATTTGTTTGTTCATGGGATGAACATATACATATACCGACGGGTTATTCAATTTGGCTACATATGATTATTTTGTTGCGGTAAATTGTCCTGTGATATTTTTCTTGTATATATAGGCATGTGTGCTGAATCAATAAAAATATAATTAATGTAAATCATATTAATTTCTAGTATGAAATTGTGATTTTGAATCTTAAGTTTTTTTTCTGGCATGGTTATTGGGTAATTGCATCATTAGGTGTTTTCCGGCAATTTTCTATTAATATGAAGTGAAATCGACGATGGGTGTGGTTGTTTTCTTTTTCTTCATATATCCATCCATGATATTTGTCACATGCAGTATACAGGTTATTTGTTTCCAAATATATTCAACAAATTTGGATTTATTATAGCACATATAATTTGTTGCCTGTAAATAACGATTTGGATATGAGTTTGATTTGTTGAATTGATTTCTTTGGAAATAAAATCTGTTGGGTTTTTGTAGATTGGCTACATTTTGCAAAAACACCTACTAGCCAGATGTTGGGACAAATGCGGTAGCATATGGAATGGCATTATGTGACTTGTGGTTTTTCGCGCCAGCTAGCGCTTTATTTTTGTACGCAATCTTCCAAAGATTTGCTTGAAGATTTATTTTCCTCTAGCTTGCTGATCAAGGCGCGTGTATCTGATGATGTGTAAAAGGCAGTCTTGCCTTGGTATTTTTTCACAAGATATTGTTCTATATTTGGAAGCTTTTTATTATTTCTAGAAGATTTTCCAGCTGGACCGGACAATGTCCACGCTCTATTTTGAAGCCCAAACCCGTGCTATCTCAGTATTATATATTTGTGAAGACAAACCCTAGTAGGGTAACTAAAAACCGTGTGTGTTAGCAAAGCGTGTGTTTAAGGTTTTTAGGGTTTCTTTTGTTAATTGTGAGCCTTGCTTGTATCTCCCTGATTCAAGCTAAGGACTGAGTTTGTTTGAGTTGTAATTGTAAGCTGCTCCTAAGCTTTTAAGTACGGAGTGAGTATGTGTTAGTAGAGTGTGTTTCTCTTGATTGTGTTTTGCGTAGTTGATAACAATACTGTTTGTGCTGTTGGTAGGAATTGAGACGGGGTCTCATATCTAGGAGTTCCTAGATAGAGTTGACACTGGTAGGGTCTTGGTGCAAAGTCAAGTAGTGTGTTTACGTTGGTCTTTTCACTAGAACTATAATAGTGGATTCATTCCTGGATTGGTATCCCCCAGAGTAGGAGAGTTGCTCCGAACTGGGTTAACAAACTCACTTGTGTATTTTATCTTTCTGTTGTGTTCCTTTTATTTGTGCTTTGTTACGCTGCGTTATTTTAATTGTAGTTCTGAGTAGACAAGTGCTCGGACAGTTGTGTCCACATTGTGCACAGCGTCTGTCAGTCAGGTTGCTAGGAATTTCAATTGGTATTAGAGCAGGCACCCTGTTCTGTGTGGGTGAGCTCCAGGGAAAGAATTTTCTGGCTTAATGGATAAAGAAGGAGGACTGGTGAACAGACCACCCCTGTTGGATGGGTCGAACTATGACATTTGGAAATCACGCATGACAGCATTCTTGAAATCTCTAGACAGCAGATCTTGGAAGGCTGTGATTAAAGCATGGGTTCCTCCTAAAATAAAAGATGCGAATAATGTTGATACTGATGAGTTAAAACCAGAAGAGGAGTGGTCTACAACAGAAGACACTGCAGCTATTGGAAACTCTAAAGCCCTGAATGCTTTGTTTAATGGTGTAGACAAGAACATGTTCAGGTTGATTAAACAATGTACGGTTGCTAAGGAAGCTTGGGATATCCTAAGAACAGCTCATGAAGGTACTCAAAAGGTCAAGAAGTCAAGGCTACAACTGCTAACAACACAGTTTGAGAATCTGAGAATGAAGGAAGGAGAGAGTGTTCATGACTTTCACATGAATGTGCTAGAATATGCTAACACATTTGAATCCTTGGGGGAAAAGATGTCTGATGAAAAATTGGTAAGCAAAATCCTCAGGTCCCTGCCTAAGAAATTTGATATGAAAGTATGTGCTATTGAGGAGGCCCAAGATATTGGAAATATGAAAGTTGATGAGTTGATTGGATCTCTTCAAACTTTTGAATTGAAGGCTAATGAAAGATCTGAAAAGAAGGACAAGAACATCGCTTTCATCTCCAACATTGATGAAGATGATGTGGAGAGTAATTTAGATACTGATGAGAGCATCTCTGAAGCTATTGTGTTGTTGGGCAAACAATTTAATAAAGTTGTGAAGAGGATGGACAGACGCCCTAGGACACATGCTCCGGACAACAGTCGCAGCATCTATAAAAATGTCAACAATCAGAGGAAACCTAGAACTGATGACAAAACCAATCATAGCAAAGGGGTGCAATGCCATGAATGCGAAGGATTTGGTCACATCAGAACTGAGTGTGCAACGTATCTGAAGAAACAAAAGAAGGTGATGACTGTTTCTTGGTCTGATGAGGATGAATCAGAAGAAGAACATGAAACTGCAAAACATGTGAATGCCTTGACTGGAGTGTGCACATCTGACAATGAATCTTGTGATGAAGAGGTAACATATGATGAACTGGCTGATTCTTACAAGGAGCTATGTCTCAAAAGTGAGGAAGTTTGTAGAACTTTAGAAAAACAAAAGAGGACCATTGCTCTCTTGCAAGCTGAGAAAGACAAACTTCTGGAAATAAACTCAGGTCTCAATGATGAGGTTATCTTACTTACTTCCAAGATTGACAACATGAACAAGCAATTGCGGATGATGAACAAAGGTACTGATGCTTTAGACGAAATTCTGGAGATAGGACAGAAACCTGGAGATTCTAAAGGTATTGGGTTTGACTACAGATCCTTGCCTCATCAGAAACAACTACCGGTGAGACAGTTTGTGCCATCTGTTAGTACTTATGATCATACTATGTCAAGACAGATGCCCCAGCATCAGGTGAGACAACAGGCATCTGGATATAGGCCCAGATCAAAAGGAAGGTATTATGGTTGGGTATATCACTACTGTGGAAGAAAAGGACATATCAGACCTTTCTGTTTCAAATTATATGGTTACCCAGACAGGACTTATTCACCAAGACCTGATCCCACAGTGAAGATCACCAAGAAGCAGTGGAAGCAAAAAAATGATAATTTCACAAGTAACACTGTGGATCCTAGAAAAATAGAACCAGAAGCTGATGAGATTGCTCAAATTGCTCATACATCTCTGAGAGTGTCATCCAGAAATGATTGGTACTTTGACAGTGGATGTTCTAGGCATATGACTGGTGATAAAAATTACTTAACTGATGTTATGCCTTATGCTACAAGTTTTGTGACTTTTGGGGATGGAGCCAAAGGAAAAATAAAGGGTGTAGGAAATCTTGTGGATGAGGGCCTACCCAAACTTGATAAGGTGCTTCTTGTGAAAGGATTAACTGCTAACTTAATTAGTATTAGTCAACTGTGCGATCAAGGAATGAAGGTCAACTTTACAAAGAGTGAATGCTTAGTTGCTAACAGTGAAGGGGACATCCTGATGAAAGGTGTTAGATCAAAGGACAATTGCTACTTGTGGATCTCTCAAGATAAAGCAAAGTTATCTACTTGTCTAATAACCAAAGAAGATGAAGTAAAACTATGGCACCAAAAGCTTGGACATCTGAATCTCAGAAGCATGAAGAAAGCTATTGCTGAAGGAGCCATCAGAGGTCTACCAAAACTCCAAATTCAGGAAGGAAGTATATGTGGAGAATGCCAGATAGGAAAACAGACCAAGATGCCTCACCAGAAGCTGCAACATCTGTCTCCAGAGTTCTTGAGCTATTGCACATGGACTTAATGGGACCTATGCAAGTCGAAAGCTTAGGTGGTAAGAAGTATGCATTTGTTGTTGTTGATGATTTTTCCAGATATACTTGGATAAATTTCATTAAGGAGAAATCAGACACTTTTGAAAAATTCAAGGATCTTTGCTTACAACTTCAGAGAGAAAAGGATTGTGGAATTGTTAGAATCAGAAGTGACCATGGGAAAGAGTTTGAGAATGGTAAGTTCTCTGATTTCTGCATTTCTGAAGGAATATTTCATGAGTTCTCTGCACCCATTACTCCCCAACAAAATGGGATAGTTGAGAGAAAGAACAGGACTTTGCAAGAATCTGCCAGGGTTAGGCTACATGCGAAGAAGCTGCCATTTTTCTTTTGGGCTGAAGCCATGAACACAGCCTGCTATATTCATAATAGAGTGACTTTGAGAAAAGGTACATCTACAACCTTGTACGAGCTATGGAAGGACAGGAAGCCAACAGTGAAGCATTTTCATGTGTTTGGTAGTAAGTGCTATATTTTAGCTGACAGGGAACCAAGAAGAAAGATGGATGCTAAAAGTGAAGAGGGAATTTTTCTAGGCTATTCAACAAACAGCAGAGCCTATAGAGTATACAACTCCAGAACCAAGACAGTGATGGAATCTATAAATGTTGTTGTAGATGATGAAGGTAATAATGCTGTGCCAGATGATACGACATTTGACTCAGCATCTGACCTACAGGAGGAGAAGAAAGAAGATGAAGCAAGTAGTAAGCAAGATTCTGAAGTAACTGGTCCAGAGAAGACTGCTCCCAACAAAGGACCATCTATCAGAGTTCAGAAAAACCATCCCATAGATCAAGTCATTGGCGATCCTAACCAAGGGATCACAACTAGAAGGAACTATGATGAGGTATCAAATTCTTGTTTTATATCTAAATTTGAACCAAAGAATGTTAAGGAAGCTCTAACTGATGAGTTCTGGATAAATGCTATGCAAGAAGAATTAACTCAGTTCAAGAGAAGTAATGTGTGGGACTTAGTTCCTAGACCAGATAATGTGAATGTCATAGGTACCAAGTGGGTTTATAAAAACAAGTCTGATGAAAATGGTACTATCACTAGAAACAAAGCTAGACTAGTTGCACAAGGGTATGCTCAAATTGAAGGTGTAGACTTTGATGAGACTTTTGCTCCTGTAGCTAGGTTGGAATCTATTAGATTGTTACTTGGGATTGCATGCATACTAAAATTCAAGCTGTATCAGATGGATGTCAAGAGTGCCTTTCTCAATGGGTACTTAAATGAAGAGGTCTATGTGGAACAGCCTAAAGGTTTCATTGATCCAAGTTTTCCAAACCATGTTTACAAATTGAAGAAAGCTCTATATGGCCTGAAGCAAGCTCCTAGAGCTTGGTATGAGAGACTTGCTGAGTTTCTAATTAACCATGGCTATAGGAAGGGAGGAAATGACAAAACCCTGTTTGTGAAAGATGAAAATGGACAGCTGATGATTGCTCAAATATATGTAGATGACATAGTCTTTGGAGGAATGTCTGACCAGATGATAGAGCATTTCGTTCAGCAAATGCAATCTGAATTTGAAATGAGTCTTGTAGGTGAGCTAAAGTTCTTTCTTGGTCTTCAAGTGAAACAGATGGAAGATACTATATTTATCTTTCAAAGTAAGTATGCTAAAAATATAGTCAAGAAATTTGGGATGGAAAATGCTGCTCATAAAAGAACTCCTGCTCCCACACATGTGAAATTATCAAAGGATGAGAAAGGTGTGGATGTTGACCAAAGCATGTATAGGAGTATGATAGGGAGTCTTCTATATCTTACAGCAAGTAGGCCTGATATCACATTTGCAGTTGGAGTGTGCGCCAGGTACCAAGCTGAACCAAAAATTAGCCATCTGACTCAGGTAAAGAGAATTCTGAAATATGTGAATGGTACCAGTGACTATGGTATGTTGTATTCTCATGGGGAAAGCACTGTGTTGTTTGGGTATTGTGATGCTGACTGGGCTGGAAGTGCAGATGATAGAAAGAGTACTTCTGGTGGATGTTTCTTTCTGGGTAACAACCTTATATCCTGGTTCAGTAAGAAGCAAAATTGCGTTTCTTTGTCTACAGCTGAAGCTGAGTACATAGCAGTTGGTAGCAGTTGTTCTCAATTGTTGTGGATGAGACAGATGCTGAATGAATACAATGTCAAGACAGATGCTATGACATTATATTGTGACAATCTGAGTGCAATTAATATCTCCAAAAATCCTATACAACACAGCAGGACTAAACACATTGACATTAGACATCACTTTATTAGGGATCTGGTTGAAGAAAAAATTGTTACTCTTGAACATGTTGCAACTGAAGAGCAATTAGCAGATATTTTTACCAAAACCCTTGATGCTAATCAATTTGAAAAATTATGACGGAAGTTAGGAATCTGTTTATTTGAGGAATTGTAGCAATTAATTTATGGGAGGCGTGCAGCTATTATTTTCTCCCTCCTCAACCGCTTGATGCACGTCATTCAAGGAAGTTATTTCCAACTTTTCTTTTTCAAACCTCTCACACGCTACTATCATTGCTTTTGTCTTAACTTCTCCCAACGTCTCAACTCTTCTCTTGGCGCTCTCAGCATCATTCAAAAATCGTCCTCTCTTCATACTTTCAAACACCAACTCATCACCATGTCTGATTCTACCTCTCATCAAACTATGCAAGATCAAACTTCTGAACTTCCCTCTGAAGCGATCATCACCTGACGCACTACCTCTCACTACTATTCTCAGCTCTCCTACAAAGAAGCGACGTACTAGGTCGTCTACATCACGAAAGAAGGCTCCTACAAAATCTAGCAAAGCTACCTCTTCTACTGCTGTGAACACGAGGTCAAAATCGAAAGGTAAGACATCTTCCACTCCCGCTGTTCAACGTATCGGGCTTAGCATGGATGATTTGTACTGTAAGGACAATCCATTTATATCGAATGTTGTCGAACCAAATGTTGACCCTTCTGGCAACAAATCTGAGAATATTGCTATTGAAAGTACTGTAGTTACGTCTGAAACCCTAGGTCCTGATAACCCTAAGGTATCTGACAAATTAGTTGGTGATTTTTCAAATTCCCCTATTAAGCAAGATGTTACTGCTGTTTCTGTTGAAAAGAATGTTGTTGATACGGCTGATTCTGAGACACCTGTTAATCCCCCTGCCACAACAAAGGATGCTGTGACAGATGCTCAAGCATCTTTGTCACAAGTTAGTGTGGAGACTGAAGCGGTGGTTCCAACCACCCCTGATACTGTTAGTGTCCATGAGCATGATTCTTCAAAGTCTCAAGATGAAGGTACTGAGACTCAGAATGTTGTGGATAATGCTGAGACTGACATTTTAGACCAAGCTGACACTGTTGTTGTTGAGGATGCTGTGCCTGAAGAAAGACCTCAGGAAAAGACTGGTGCTATGGGTGTTGCTCGCAGGACTAAGGAGCAAATCTGACAAAACTGTTGCTACTGTTAGTGAAGGCCACAAAGAAAGTAAGAAGAAAACTACTAATGCTGGGAAGAAGCCTATGTATGGTCCTCCCAAGGCTGGGAGCAAGAAGGTGGCTCAATGTGATCACAAGAAGAAGAGCCTAAAAAGGAAAGACCCTCCCTCTAGTGATTCTGAGTTTGAGGTTGCTGAGCTTGATGCTGCCACATCTGGTGGAGCTTCCAGAAAAACAATGAAGGGTATGAAGATTCATCTAACCATCCCTCCAGCCCCTCTGGATAATATCTCTTTTCATTTGGAAAATGGGTCTTCTAGGTGGAAGTTTATATACCACAGAAGACTAGGTCTTGAAAGAAATCTGAAGGAAGATGTGTTCAAGTGTAAAAAGCTGGTTGATGTGTTGGAATTTGCTGGACTGATGAAGACTGTGAGAAATCTGGGTCCATGTTATGATAAGCTGGTCAGGGAATTTCTGGTAAATGTTTCTGATGAGTGTGATGACACAAGGAATCCTGAGTATAGGCAGGTTTTTGTTCGAGGTAAGTGTGTCAACTTCTCCCCTACGGTTATCAACACATACCTTGAGAGGCCTGTTGAGGAAACTCCTGAGTTGGAGGTCACTGAGGACACAATTTGCAAGGCTATCACAGGTAACAAGGTTAAGCATTGGCCTAGGCATTTGTCTTCTGCTCAACTCTCTCCCATGTATGCTGTTCTGAACAGGATCTGTGCTTAAAACTGGACTCCAACCACTCACTCCAATTCTGTTGCTTCTGGTTTGGCTAAGTTGATTTATGTCGTGGGAACCAAGTCACCCTTTGATTATGGAGCCTACATTTATTATCAAGTTTTGGAGCATGCTAAGTCTTTTGCTATTAAGTTTCCAATTGCTTTTCCCACTCTCTTGTGTGGTATTATTCTTCAGCAACACCCAGACATTTTGATCAGTACTGATGAGCCCTGCAAGAGGCCTGGTCCTATGTCTTTGGATTGTAGTTTGCTGTCTGAGACACATGATGCTGACTTAGCTGGTACTTCTGTCCGGACATCTGGTGTGCTCTCCAGAAAGCAAATGATTGCTGATCTTACTGAGACTAGTGTGGCTCTTGGAGCTAGGAAGATGAAGATTGACAGGATCATTGCAGCTTTGAAGGCTGAATCTGAAGCTGAGGGTGAGCAGGATGAAGAAGAAGGAGGAAATAAGACTGCTGCTTCTGCTGGTGACACTGAGGATGACTCTGATGACTCTGATGATTTCTGATTTTGTTGTTTTGTTCTGATCTCATTTGCTGTACTCCTTTTTGCCTTTGTTGGTGACTGGGCTATGCCCTGAATTTCTTATGCACCTTGTGTGCTTTTGGTCTGTAATATGCACTCTCTATGGTTTTTCTCTTATGAGTATGCACTATCTGTTATTTGTCAGAATTTGTGGCTAAAAAGGGGGAGTAGATGAGCATGTGCATGTGTGTAGCTTATAGCTTATATTATCTTGGCTGGTTATGTATGGTTATGTATGGTTACATGTATTGAGGGGGAGTGCTGTATATGTTAAGGGGGAGTACTGGTACATGTGCTGAGGATGAGTATGTGCGTGTTTTTGAGGGGGAGCCGTTACCTTTTGGTGTGTGGAAATTTATTTTTTCCCTGGTGTAGTTTTTTTTCTCTTCTCTATGTGAATCCACTATATGAGAGTTTATTTCTCTCTGTTTGTGCCTATGAGGCTAGTTGTTTTGTCTTATCTGCTGCATGCCTCTGATGTATTGCCTCCTTGGAAGTAGTCTCATTATATGCTATGATATTTTCTTTCTTTGTTGTGTGCCTATGTTGATTTGAAGGAAATTATCTGTGTATCTCCCAAAGAACTGGCTCTAGAGTGTTTTAGCCAAAATTTTGCCAAAGGGGGAGATTGTTGGGTTTTTGTAGATTGGCTACATTTTGCAAAAACACCTACTAGCCAGATGCTGGGACAAATGCGGTAGCATATGGAATGGCATTATGTGACTTGTGGTTTTTCGCGCCAGCTAGCGCTTTATTTTTGTACGCAATCTTCCAAAGATTTGCTTGAAGATTTATTTTCCTCTAGCTTGCTGATCAAGGCACGTGTATCTGATGATGTGTAAAAGGCAGTCTTGCCTTGGTATTTTTTCACAAGATATTGTTCTATATTTGGAAGCTTTTTATTATTTCTAGAAGATTTTCCAGCTGGACCGGACAATGTCCACGCTCTATTTTGAAGCCCAAACCCGTGCTATCTCAGTATTATATATTTGTGAAGACAAACCCTAGTAGGGTAACTAAAAACCGTGTGTGTTAGCAAAGCGTGTGTTTAAGGTTTTTAGGGTTTCTTTTGTTAATTGTGAGCCTTGCTTGTATCTCCCTGATTCAAGCTAAGGACTGAGTTTGTTTGAGTTGTAATTGTAAGCTGCTCCTAAGCTTTTAAGTACGGAGTGAGTATGTGTTAGTAGAGTGTGTTTCTCTTGGTTGTGTTTTGCGTAGTTGATAACAATACTGTTTGTGCTGTTGGTAGGAATTGAGACGGGGTGTCATATCTAGGAGTTCCTAGATAGAGTTGACACTGGTAGGGTCTTGGTGCAAAGTCAAGTAGTGTGTTTACGTTGGTCTTTTCACTAGAACTATAATAGTGGATTCATTCCTGGATTGGTATCCCCCAGAGTAGGAGAGTTGCTCCGAACTGGGTTAACAAACTCACTGTGTATTTTATCTTTCTGTTGTGTTCCTTTTATTTGTGCTTTGTTACGCTGCGTTATTTTAATTGTAGTTCTGAGTAGACAAGTGCTCGGACAGTTGTGTCCACATTGTGCACAGCGTCTGTCAGTCAGGTTGCCAGGAATTTCAAAATCGAAATCTTTTCGATTGATATGATATTTCAAATTTTGTGATCTTATTATTTTGTTTGATCTTTATTTGAAATTAAAAAAAAAATTGATTCATAAATTTTGGACTTAAATATTATTTTGAGAAATAGCAACTATAAATTTGTTGTATATATATTTGGTTAATGTCGCGTCGAATTTCGGATGTCAAGCTATTGGGGAAGCTTTGAATCACTAATTCTAAATTACGACTGAACTTTTAATTTTTCGGGGAAAAAAGGAAAAAAGTTCTAAATTACCTTGAGAAAAGATTTTAGGTTCGAAAGTCGATTATGCGAGGGGAAGGTATTAGCACCCCTCACATCCGTTGTACTCAACGGGAACCTCTTAGTCGGCTTAGGCTTAAAATGGTTCGATGTTTTACTTACGTGTTTAAATATGTATAAAAGGAAATATATAAAAGACATAATGCGGGATAAAGAAAGAGATAAAAACAAACGAAAAGGGAAAAACAAGTTTTTTATTAATGGGCTTGACAAGATGTCGATCTTGCTCCTACGTATCTCCCGGTAGTCGGAGAATTCAAAGCGTACGTAGTTCTTTGGTAGAAAAACGTTTGTATGTTGGTTCGTTTTAGTTAAAAAAGGTTTGATCGCGTCCGAGCGAAAAAGTTTGAAAATAAAGAAAAAAGTGTAATGAAAATAAATGTCAACTGCTCGGGTTGCTGCCGAACTGGCCATTGACGACAAGAAAGTAAAAGTCAGCTGCTCGGGTTGTTGCCGAGCTGGCCACTGACGACAATGCATAAAAGTAAATGATTTGATGAAAAAGTTTTACGCTCGGACGTGAGCAAAGGTTTTAAAAACGTACGAAGACGTACAAAGTTTTAAAATGGTGAAAGATGGACGCTAGGCGATAAGCTCGCGCGAGGCGTGAATGTTTTAAAAGAAATAAACAAGACAAACGCACTGAGGCGAAAAATTCGCGCAAGGCGTAAAAAGGCTAAAAAATAAACGCGCAAGGCGTGAAAGGTTCGGATTGACCACGAGGGCCAAGAAAAGGGTAAAAATGGCCACAAGGGGGCCAAGGGAAAGTTGAGCGTGTTAGACGCGTCAAGGGTGGAATGACGATTGCCCGAGCGACGAGACATACGTCACGCATTCGTGCAATCGAGGTTTGGGGAGACATACGTCAAGCCATTCCCGTTTCATTCAAGTTTTTGGTTTTGTCACTCGGAGAAACCTCAAAGGGAACCAAAGCTTTTAAAAGGACACTTGTAAAAGAAAAGAAAACACGAACAAATTTGTTGTTCGATTTTATTAAAAATCATGAACGTTACTTGTTGCTTAAGTTATTGAAACTCAAGAACAAGTTTGGTTCAAGTTTGAATGGCAAACACAATCATAAAACATGCAAAACATTGGAAAGTTCACAAGTTCGGCTCAATTCGAGCTTGGTTAAAAAGAGTGAGCAAACTCGGCTTAAGTTCGCGTTTGGATTGAAAATCATGAACAACATGGTTGTTCAAGTTTGTTTTGAAATAGACGAACTTAGCTTGTTGCTCAAACTTGGTTTTTGAAAATATTAAGAACATAACTTGTTTCACAAGTTATTCGAAATTTGTCGCACGAACTTGTGAAATCTTCAAAGTTGTGCATGATTATGAGTTGGGTTTGGACCAAAATGGTTTTAACCCTCTTTAGGTTCTGAATCAAGGGTTAGAATCCCAAAAATTTGACATTTGAATGCCTGATTCATGTTCTGAATTTCACATACTTCGCAGAGCAACCAGAACTTGGCTCTGCGAAGTCAGGTTCTGGTGTGTTCGCAGTGCGAGCAATGCTTTGCTCTGCGAAGTATGCGAATTTTTCAACTCAGAAGCTGTTTCTGAACAGAAGTTCAGAAACTGCTTCTAAGCAAGATTCAGAACCTAAAGGAGGTTAAGAAACTTGACAAAAAGGAAGAAAAAAGGGTGGAAAATCACAGTTTTAAAGCTTGGCCCCTTTGAGGTCCTTTTTGAGGTTCAAAGGAGGTTTTGGTTCACAAAGCAAAATTGGACAAAGCAAGATATGTAAACAGCAAACACAATAGAAAAGAAAGGTTATAGGAGACTTACAGAACTCCTAGCAATGCTTGAACAAGACTGGAAGTGGCTTGCTTGCTTGATGATAGGTTATGAACAAGGTTCCAAGTGTTGTGATGGACTGATTTTGTGTTGCAATGCAAGGGATTTTTGGTGTGAATTTCGTGTGTGTTGGCTCTCTGAATTGGTCTGTTTTTAGCTGGTTTTCAATGTGTTTTCAGTGTGTGTGATCCTTGGGCCTTGCCCTTCCTTTTATAGGCATAAATGCAAATCTTTGTAATGATGAACAATGATGAACAAAATCCTAAAACACTAGCTGATTTGGGCTAAATTCAGGCTAGAACACTTTGCATTTAATGCTAATGGATAGAACTTGCTTTGCCTTGTGCCAAGGGGCAAGGTCTTGACTGATTTCAGCCACAAATGCCATTGATTCTAGAAGGTAATGATGGTAAAAACTGTAAAACAGGGCAGCTGCAAAAGGGATGATTCTTGGGATCAATCCTTGCAATCTTGGAAGGTCAAACAATCAAAACGTGTACTGCCATGTACAGGGAGATTGGGGGAATCAAAATTAGCATGTGGGCTTATGTGAGGGAGGAGAAATCCAGCTCAAAACAGGGTATGTCAAACAGCTTTTTTGCAACAAAAACCACTTGGGATTGACTGGTTTTGGCAGGGAAAAAGGGAAGGAAAGGGATCAAGCAGCTGGCTGGCAAGTTTAGGTTGGGTGAGGGGTCAATTTGGGGGGACAAAAGCTGACCAAGGATAGCCAATTTGTTTGATCACATGAGAGGTTGGAAGAAAATCCTTCTTTCCTTTTACCTTTAATGTCACACATTAAATCTTGCCTTGCTGCACCAAATCAGTCACAAAATAGCAAGAATACAAGTAATAATGCTACTAATAATAATTGTAGTTGAAAGCAAAAAGGATAAACAAATGTATACAATTCTGCAGAAATTTTCGCAGAGGTCGCAGTGCGAAGGTGAGTTCGCACTGCGAACTCCACTTTTTTTGATTTTTTATATTAAAAAATAAAAGGTAAAATGGGGGAAATAATAATAATAAACAATAATAATAATGATGATAAAAATGCAAGAAATGCAAATGATGATGATAATGAGGAAAATAGTAGATAATACTAATAATGAAAAAGATGATATTTAATAATAATAATAAAAAAATGACAATAAAAAAGATAAAACTTATTAATTAAAATAAATAGTAGTAAAGGTAATAATAATAATATTATTAAAGAAAAATAAAATGACAATATTAATGATATTAAGGCTAATGGAAATGCTAGTAATGATATTAATAAAATGCAAACAAAAATACTACAACAAGAATGAAATAATACAAAGTAATAATAAGTAATGAAAACAATAAAAGATGTAACACACAAAAAATATAAGTCAAAAAATGGGGTATGACAGTTAATGTATATACTTGTGGAAGTTTTGTTTCCTTTTACTGATAAATCTCAAAATATTGTGATATAAATTGATAGTACATAAAGTAAATGATTGAATTCTTTAATTTTGGAAAATATTAATTCTAATTTTGTTTGTTTATTTGTAAACATATAAAGTTTGTTTCCTTTATTTAGGAAAACATTTCTTCTAGAATTACGTTTTATTTTATTTAAAGAATCATTTAGTACATATGTGAATCAATTGTAGCATGGATAATATTTTATATGCAAAATTCAATTTTGTTTGATTTGAAATTGAATATTTGGTTTATAGCATGATTGTGATGTTTGAGTTTATTGTTATTAAGTTTCTACAATAACATTTTTTCCTTTTCCTCCAATCATTCATTATGGACACATCTCATGCTATTAATGTTTTTTTTTTTTAAGGATCATGCTATTAATGTTGTTGCTTTTATGTGATATCTATAAATGCATTATCCTACACACATTGGCGGTGTTTTTTTTTGTATGCATTTTTATTATTATTGTGAGTTTGTCTTCACACTTAAGGGTTGTCGAGTGACCGTATGGTTACTTAGCGACATAATGGACTAATTCGGCCTGCATTATGTTAGTAGTGCCTTGTAAATTTAAAGATCATTCCCATTTAAAAACATTTAATTTATTGTGAAATGTCTAGTAATTGCAGTTGTTTTTTGGTTGAAGCAACATGTTGCCAAAGTAACCTCTGTTGCGTAGATTTGATTCAATTGAACTTACAAAAGACGTAGTATGCAATTATTCATGCGAGTTGTAGTCGGCCCCAAGGAAGGCACAACTTGGCCGGATAATTACATGCATGTGATAGTAAATGTATGGTGATTATAAAGTAATTTTCCATGTAAATAATAGGATACCCTAAGGTGACTATTATTTGACAGGACTTGTCACCCCATTTATAATATATTAAAATTATCTAGTAATTACGGTTGAGTCGGTTGAAACAATAATGTTGCCCAAGTAACCTCTGTTGCGTAGACTCGACTCAACTGAAATTACAAAAGATGTAGTGTGTAATTATTTATGCGAGTTGTCGTCGGCCCCAAGGAAGGCACAACTTGGCCGGATAGTTACATACCTGTGGTGGTAAATATGTGGTGATTATAAAGTATTTTTCCATGTGGATAATAGGATGCCCGAAGGTGACTATTATTTGACGGGACTTATCACCAATGTTTGATCACTGCGTTGAGAGTATCGCTTGCAGTTAATTTTTACAATCCGAAGATTGAGAATTAATGGTGCGCTTGGTATCTTGTTAAGGTCTTTTATTTACAAATAAAGATGCACGTTTCTATAATATTTTATTGACATGTGTGATAATGTTGTGTGAGTGTAAACTTATTTATACATTTAAGAGTTTACATCCACACGAATATAATGGTAAACATGTGACAATTATAAGAATTTATTCTTTGTCAAAGTAAATTGTTATTGTGTGATCATTGCTGTAAAATACCACTAGCAATTGATATTATTGTTTAAAGACTTGATATTAATGATGCACTAGGTATTTTTGTGAGTGCTTTTGCTTCTCTTGTTCTCTTTAAGCTAATACAGTTTATGTATCTGTTAATTTGAGTTAAATTTTTAACTCTTAAAAGTTTTAACTTTTAGGAATTAAAGAATAATATTAACATTGTTCTTGGATCTAGACCTTATATAAGGGTGGTGAAACTCGCATTCTCTTGCAAATTCAGTATTTAATGTGAGAATCAAGTTTGACAAGTGAGTATACACCAAATCTTATAGGTCTTATGCGATCATAAAGTTAAAAGATCAGAAATCTTATCAGTGTTATTTAAGTTGACAATTTTTTGTCATATTTTCTTTGCTTAAACTAAGGTGCTTTTAAAACAATACAGAGAAAGACAATCTCTCATTGGAGAGTGATATTTCATTAAGATTATTACGCAAAGAAAATATTGAGCACATTATGTAAATATTTAATCTTGCTGAGACATTATAATTTCGACTATCAGATGACTTGTTCGAAAATTCAGCATTTAGTATTCTCTTTGCACAATTAAGTTTATAACTGTTAAAGTTAGAAATGATCCTTTAAAGGATCAATTCATAAAGTGTGCAAATAAAGAAAAGCTGAAGTAAGAGAAAATAAAATAGTGTTCATTCGGAAAATAACTCAAAAAGATAAGGGCAAATAAAGAAAGGTATAATCTTGACTGACTTATGTCCAATGATGTTGAAAGATATATCAATTTAGAATGGACAAAGTCGACAAAGATTGTTTATTCATTTTATACTAATTTTAGATTGTCGTTGCTAGCTTACTTTTGTATTTAAAAGACAATTTGGTGAATCATTATTTGAATTAATTTTTGTTTTAATTTCTCTTTGACTAAATCAAGATATTTTGAGTTTTATTTTCAAATGATGATTAAATGTGTCTTTTAAGTTTAGTTATTAGAGTCAATTCAGTTATGACTTGTGACATTCTATAATTGTTTAAGGGTTTGAAAACTATAAGTTTTTCGTCCCACAACTTAAGGAAATGTTTGAGACATAAATTGTTAAGTTTTCTTGAGGATATTGAGTTTGGGGGAGAGATATGTAAATAGAATAAAATTGAATGAGGAAGAATTGGTTCTAAACCAATTCATATTGTTACTATTAGTATAGTATATTTGGAACCTCATAAGGACATTGTTGTTCTTCCTCTCAATCAAGTTATGAAATTAATTCATGTAGATCAAACTCAACACCCTCAAGAACTAGGGCTTCTAGTATCATAAAGAATTGACTGAAAAGAGAAATTCTATTTATTTTATTTGAAAGACTCTATTAAGACAGTCATGATACTAGTTTGCTTGTTATAATTTTGGAGCTGCATAAGATGGATTTCAATATAGTGTTTCTTAATGGTGACATTAATGATATAATATGGTGCAACAGAATAAAGTTTTTGTGTCAATTGATACAAACTAGATGGTTTGCAAAGTCGTGAAATCCACTTATAAGTTAAGAAATTTGTCTCTTTAGTGTTACCACAAATTCTCATAAAGTAATTGTCTCATTTGGTTTTGAGATAATATTAAGTAGAGTTGTGGATTTAGTAAGCTCAGTGGGAGTAAATTTATATTCCTATTTTAATGTGTCAATTTTATTTTATTTAGTCAACTATGATATATGTTAGTAATGTGAAACCAAGGAAATCTCTAACAAAAGTTAGTGATGAAAGATCCTGGGGACACCTCTTTTGTATTAGGCATTTCAATACTTAGAGATTCTTCAAAAGGTATTATTCGGCACAAAAGAGTTATATCAGTAAAGTTGAAAATAAATTGACATTAAAGTTAATAAATTTTTGGATGACTTCAATCACCGAGAGAGACTTTTTAGTCTCAAATATTGCCCATTAGGAAATTTATGAATTCAGAAATTTAAGTATTTTCCTACACTTTGACTATAGGATTTTTATGTACGATTTTATTATACGCATTTGGAAATAGCGTATATAATAAGATTGTTTGGCAGATATTTGAGCAATTCAAAGTTTGAATTGTTGAAAACGCAACCATAAGGATTTTTTAAAGAGAACAAGAGAACTTATGCTCACATCAGGGATCTGACAATTTGGAGATCATTTGTGTGTCAGACTCTGGCTTTTGGATGTAAGTAGATAATACACATTCTAACTCAAGAAATATGACTGTAAGTATTTATGTCACTTGGTTGCATATTGTTAAAGGTATTGAGAGACCACTTAAGTTATATATAGTGACATAATTCAGTCATAAAGTTATTCAACAACAAATTTTATAGAGTTCATTACCTTATAGATTATTGTTGAATTGAATAGAACATATAAAGATGGACTTTAATGCTAGCCGACTCACTAATCAAAGACATGACATATAAGATATTTCATATGATTGATGTCATTAAGGATGTTTTGGATTAGTGGGAGTCTCTTTTGTTTTATGTTTTATACTTTAGTTTTGGTATCGATACAAACTTTATATTATGATTTTCTGCAGAAATAAAGTTTATGAGGTTATTTTTTGTTATAACCATTTCTGTATTATTTTGTGCAAATATTGAATTTGCAAACTTTAGTTTGATCTCACTAAAGTTTTCAGTTGGACCAGTTGGAAATAGACATGATTTAGAGATCACATCACATGAAATTTCCATGCCACTCATCCATATCGATCTATGTCATCAAGTGCATTGGTATGGTGGTCGTCGGGGTTCCGTCACATTATACGTCAGTGACGACAGCCGCGGTGGTCCCATTATTAATGTATGAGGTGGACCAGATTGTAAAGTTGAAATCTAAAAATAAATAGCATTCAGACGCGCGCCTAAAGAATTCTGGTATAATTATTAAGATATGTAGCCCAAGTGGGAGATTGTTGGAATATTTTATTATTTAATTATATTCCGATATCATTATGTGGGCAAATATCGTATTAATAATTATATTCGCTATTTATCAATTTAGAGCCTTAATTGATTAATGATCAATTTAAGTAATAAGGCTAATTAGATTTCTATTTAGATAATTAATTAATTAATTAATTGATATGAACTCAATATGGGTGGATGTCCGGATGACCCATTAACGGAATAATGGGAAACCCTAATGGTCATCCAATATAAAAGAGGCTATGATCCCCAATACACCGTACACGGCAAACTCTCTCTTCTCCCCATCTGAAGAGAACTTGAGGCATAAAAGTACCGGTTGAGGAAGAACCAAATCAGCCGCCGCTAATCCTGTTTGTTTCAGATCACCACCTCATCTCTGCTATTGGGAAGTTGCCGTGAAAACTTCTTTCAGGTATTCCTAATACCCTAATTCTTAATATCTTTGGTAAATCAAACATGTTGTAGATCCGATCATAATCATGTTCAATGTTTTGATTGTTTCCGCTATTGATTCATAATGATTGAACATGTTTTATGAATTCTGTTTTTATTAAGACCTAAATTTCCAACACTGACTTGCAAACAAAATTAAATGGTGAGTTGCTGAATACGTTTTGAAACTTCATCAACCGAGTATAGACTAGATGAAGCACCATGGAAATATGCAAGACCCTCTAACAGACGCTCCAACCGTTCAGGGTGACAAGGGCCGCAAATCTTGAAATCCTAAAGCATAAGTAAAGCCGAAGGAATCAGGTACTATGGAAAAAGCACAAATAAACCATAGTTGACGAAACAATTTTTGTGAAGATAATCTGAAGGGCAGATGTTTTGTACCTTAAATCTGGCAGGGAAACCAAGCATTTGGATGACGCGGGCATACTGAAAGCACACGTAGAAAATACCGTAAATTTTGAAAATAGACAGGTTATAATCCAGCGTAATTAACCTCGAGGTCCTCCATCGGAGGACATCGATAATTAATATGCATAGCATCAATGAACTTATAACCAAATAAAAGAACAAGAACATACCTTCCTTGCTGCATATCTAGACTGTTGCTCGCTCTTAACTCCAATACAAATCTAGTTAAATTAGAACAGCATTAGAAAGAGACCCTTCAAAAGTACTATGCCATATTATTTGGTTATGCAAAAGGAACATTTGGGACATGGTCATATAAAAAATAACACAGTATTTGAATACAATGTTAAAAAAAACCACAAATAAAAAGCACTTCAATGAGAAAGTGAAACAAAAGAGCATACGATCTTGCCAGAAGCAAAGATAAGTGAGTTGTTTTTGGTTCTCTCATCTTCGTAATGACAAAAGGGTAACGCTGCAAAGAATTTTACATCACAAACATCGATCAGTGCTACTAAAACAAACATATTTACCAATGCAAGGGAAGAAGTAAGCACACACATGCAACACACACACACACACACACACAGACTTGCATACATAAGACAGATGGTATTTGAATGATGTTCACAATGAATGAGCAGATGAAACTTGCAACTTGCCTTGGCATTGTACTCTGAGTTACGAAATTGGAGAGCAATTGCTTTGAGATCCAACTTACACCCACAATTTACCGTTGAAACAAGATTTCTGCAAGTAAAACACCTCAGTCAGTAATTAGTTTATTCTAAAGAGAAGGAAATTTATTGCATATTCAGAAATTCAATGTAACTAATTACTAAAAGCATAATTATTTGATAAATTGTAATGTAAAATGAAGTGAACAACAACAAATATCTTTCCCAATTCGGCGGCAATTAGTAATAATATAAATAAAACATAATGTTGTCCATAAAAAACTACACTTAATAAGAGAATTTCAATCTTGTACGCGATTAATTTTTTTAATAAATTTCTCTCTAAGGCATTCTTTTATTATGTTACCAAAAAAAAAAACTTGTGTGCTTTATAACACCGGCACTTCTGATAGAATATGTGCGGTGTAACGACACTGATTGATTACATTCAATTATGTTATCTTAGCAAATTACTATTGATGTCAACGCGCCAGTGTCTACTCGGTGTCTATGATTCATAGCTTATGTGTCGTCCATCTGATCATCCATCATAGTAATTTCACAAAAACATTTAGATACTCACTGAACATTGATTAGGGTTGGTGCGATTGCAACTCCATAAGGGTGTTTCTAGAGATCTACCGTCAGTAGGCTCTCTTCCATTTCTTGATCTGCCATAAACCCTAACGAAAAAGATTGAATCGCTATTGATTAATCTATTTGCTCACACTCAACCCTTTGTCAATATTCTGAACATTATGAGTTGTGTTTCTCTCTTATTATAGATAACTCCCCTTTCTAATCCCTATAAACTTATGTGGGACTATTTTTGTTATATTTTTCTTTTTTTTTTGAAGCACTTTTTTTTTAAAACACATTTTTTCTTTCTTTTATAAATATTGTTACTGTTGATTAAATTAGTGCTAATTCCCTGTTTTTTTTACGGTAAGTTAGTAATAATTCCTTTAAAAACAAGTAAGCAAATATTAGAGGATAGCTTATATGTTCATGTGACCAAAAAAATACATGTTTGGCAACCATTGTTTTCTCACAAGTTGCCTTGTCAAAAACAAAATAAAATAAAATTCTCATAAGTTTATAACTTAAGTAGGTTAAAGTTCATAGCTTATCATTTTTTTTTCTTTTAATTTTACCCGTGTTATTATCTTAATTGAAAACAAATTAATATTGATTAAAAATTATCTTTTCTATGTCATTTCATACTTACAATTTAGTTCAATCATTTACGCTAGTCGTCAAGCTTGATTCATGTTTTATGACTACTTTGATTAATGAAATGATTTAATTTTGTGGATGTAAAAAAAATGTTAGTTTAAATTTATCAAACACTACAAATTTAATCAACAAATTTATTCGTTATTAGAGCTGACCTTAGGCTTAGACTTGTGATGCAAAATCCAGGTTTGTAGGAGACTAATTTTTTTTTTTTTGCACTCAACTTTTTTTTATAATAGTGGTTTAACATAAAAAAAGTTATGCAAGTTCAGTGACTAAAACCAACGCACGGGTTGCCTCGTTGCCTTCTCTTCTTCATCTATTGGTATCACTTCTTCTGAATCCCCTTTCAATTTCCCCTTTTGGAAGATCCCCTTTCTGGCAATCGATACTGCAAGACTGCAAAGCGATCAATTTCCAGGCTCAGGCAATTTCATGTCCAATACTGATTCATCAATTGTTGTTCTATGTTCTTTTGTTTTTTGTTTTATTCATTCCTTGAATAGAAGTTTATGAATGATTGAGGCCCCGTTTGTTTTGAGCTTATTTTGAACTTATGCAAAATAGTTTATGTAAATAAATAAGCTTTTATTTTAATTTATAAGCTCTAACTAATGAAAATTGTAGCTTCATAAACTGTTTTTTCATAAACTATCTTAAAAACTTATAAATAATACATAAAAACTTATTTATTTGCATAAGCTATTTTATATAAGCTCTAAAATAAGTTAATCCAAACGAGCCCTGAATCTTGTTCAAAATTTTGTACTTCTGGGTTTGTTTTAGTTCAACTTGTAATTTATCTGATTTCTATAAAAAAACAGTTATATAAAGGGGTCAACTGACACACCTTTTTTTTTTCAATTCGGTTTTGGATTCGTGCACGCTGGTTTGTGTTAGATTAGGATTTGTAGTGTCCCCGTTGTTTTTGTACTTTACTTTTTTTTATTTCAATCTACTTAAGGTGTCGTAAATACTTCTGCATCTCATTTGCTTAAAAAAAAATTATATAAATGGGTCATTTTTCACAATTTGCCTAGGAACCATAAAATGTCATAAATAAGAATGTAGCTTATTAACTATCTATTATAATCGCATATGCGCTTATTAACTATCTACTATCAACGCAAATGCTATAAGCTAGTTTATGAGATATCTACTATTTTTTTTACCAAACAAAGAGTCTTAATGAACTATATATACCGAATTGCAAATTTAGTCTTTTAATGTTTTAAGTTAAATTTTTTTGTGTGTTATCTCTCCGGTTCTTGAAGGAAAAAGACTCTGATAATGTGTAGTTCGACCAGGAGGTAAGTAATATATTTTAGATTGTACTTGATTATTTTTTAAATAAACTATATAAAAGAAGTATTGACAATGCACCAATTAACATATTATAACATACCACAAATCGAAATAATGTAACGATTATTTACCCCACATATTTAATTCTTTAAGATTTTTTTTTTGTTACAGTTTTTTAAGATTTTAGTACTGCGTAACTGGACTTGTACCACATACTAATGCAAATTGGAAACGAGTGATTATATATTCACATAAATCAACCGTTTAATCAATCATCACAAAACTATCCACCAAGGAAAATAAAACACCACGTTAATATCAATCATTTACTTTCGTATTATCAAATAAAGGTACAATTTTTATCTAAAAAATTGTGGGAAAACAGCAAACAATTGAAATAGGGTTTTCACTAAGCTAATTCGAATATAAAACTATTCTTTTAAAGAGAGTTTTCAATAAGCCAATTAAACTACTTCCTAGAGGATTATTTATGAAGTCATATGATCAAAATAGATATGTTTAATTGTGATTTTTCTCAATAGTCATAACTTTTTTTTACTAGTTCTTTTAAAAAAAATATTTTTTTCTTAGTTTAAAGCGTTTTTTCAAAAAACTTTTTCAATTTTTTTATAGCTTATAATTTTCTCTCATTTTTATCTTGTTATCTTAATTAAAAAATAAAATATTAATTCAAGTCATTCAACACATATTTTTAATGTCATTTTATATTTATAAGCTAATTCAACCATAAACTTTACAAAACATTATATATATTCCATAATTCAGCTTATCTGTCGTAAACTATAAGATAGGTTATCAGATTTTTTTTTAAAAGGCAAACTGAATATATACACACATAAGGAGTACTTGGGATATGACACTAAAGATACAACATAAAGAGAAGAAGACATCGCCAAGAAGCTGCAGAGCCAGCACCAAGAAGCAAGGACCTCCACTAGCAACCACGCCCAACCTTTGAAGTTATGAAGTCCGAATACTCTAAACACAGAGACGTACCTGTATCAGATACGTATCAGATACCGATATCCATGGATACTTGCGGATACTTACCCACGAAGTATCGAAATTAATTATTTTAATTTTTAAAAAATATTTTATTAGATGTTTATAAGATACTCCATAGTTACAGAAGGATACTTATAAAATACTTCACATATACATATCCTAGAAAAGATGATGGGTAAAAAAGTGAGACAATGTTATGAAAATTAAGCTGAGATGTATATGATTCAATTTTAGATATGCATCAGTAGAACTGTTTCTCGATGAATCACTTAAAATTATACTTATTGTGGATGAAAGTAACAAGAGATACATAATATTTAATCAATCAACATTAAACAAAATTTGTGTTAGGTTTTTTTTAATGATGCTTCTGTTGATATTCTAACATATGAATGAAAATATAATATGATTTATACGAAAACTTTACATTTTTTTTTTTATTTTGATCACATGTATTATTTACTTCAAGTATTTTACATGCATATAAGCTTATTTACTTCAATGCTTATTTACTTCAAGTATTTTACATGCATATAAGATTTAGTATAATTTTTTTGTTAATGTATCTTAGTCATATCGTATCCTAAATTTTAAAAATTTCGTGTAACCGTATACCTGTATCGTATCGTACCCGCACCCGTACCACGTATTTGAGCTTCATAGCTCCAAAGGCAACCAATCCCTCGTGAAACCCCAAAGAAACATCCGTCTCCAATGGGGGGGTCTTCAACATTTAAGACCCATTACCTATTAGGTACCCTAATTGGGAAGAAACTTTTTCGGGGTCTTATAATACCCTGGATCTCACTTAAGACCTCAATCTTAACGGGACCCACACTCTTTTAATATTAAAAAATTGAAATATAATGATATAAAATTATTGATAGTTGATTAGTGGACCCATTTCAGAAATTTTTGTGAGATGCTGGGTTGGAGGGATTGAGTACTTATTAGGTACTACTATTAAAAAATTATAAATCAATGATGTACACGTGAGACCCATTTAAGTATCCAAAAATATATGTCTTTATTGTGGATGCTCTAACCAAAACACAACGAGGCACTCAAGACCAACTCGACTAGATGCACCTACCTGGCACTACCGAATTCAGCACAAGACATGTTTCGCCTCTCACTCATAGGAGGAACAGGAACACCCAAGATTCTTGGCCAAAAGCCACTTTGTAAGAGAATTTAACCATGTCCAGAAGTTGCTCCGTTGAAGATGTCCGTCTAGAGAAAAACAAGATCCTTCAGGAACCTCCAAATGACCACACAACAATGTGCCATACTAAGACCAAAGCCAACCCGACTCACTTACTACTCCTTATCTCCTAAAAATACTTATTATCCGTAATAACCTCATTTCTTGTAAGCTAACTTATTATTTACCAAACATAAGGGGTGTTAATTTATATCATAAACTTTTTTTTAGAGAAATATTAGTATTATGTAGATATTTATTGATTAACGTGGGAAATCATTATTGTGATTTCATCAAAATTATATGTAAAAATGTTTAACATTTTTTTCATAAAAAAAGATGTTTTACAACAATTAGTCTCATATTAATTACTGTAGATCCTTGTACTATTTAATTTTTTTTTAAATAGATCCCTTTTAAAAAAAGTTGGAATCAGGTCCTTATACTATTTTATTTTTATCAATTAGGTCGGTCAAAAATGTGTTAGTCAACCGTTAGGCAAAACTGATTTGGAGTATTACATGTCAACTAGATGCATACATCACAACCAACCCACCTATATCCATATAATTATTAACTATACTCTAACCCGTGCGATGCACGAG